>OZ053305.1:22852161-23254433 GCA_964056655.1 Arabis hirsuta | reverse complement strand
ACCGCAACACAAGAGCCGATTCAATCCACCGCAACTCCAATGGCATGCGGTAATCTATCTCAACCTCTTTGGTTTCGTCTCTTGTTAGCTTTAACCCGTAAATTGTACAGATTCTAACTTAAAGATGTCTTTTTTTGTCACAGAACTTCCTATCGCAAGACGAGCTTCGCTTCATCGGTTCTTGGAGAAGAGAAAGGATAGAGTTACATCAAAGGCACCATACCAGTTATCCGATCCGGCCAAAGCGTCTTCAAAGCCTCAAACCGGAGACAACAAGACGTCTTGGCTCGGTTTTGCAGCTCAAAGATGAGGATTGTCGCTAGACCCAACCTCAATCCGTTACCGGGAAATTCTTTTGACGACGATGCATCAAATACAAGATATTAGAAAAGCTTTTATGTTCATGTTGCTTAATCATATTTTACAACTATTCAATGATTAGGAAACTTCATATATTTTGTATGTATCTAGTATTCTTCTTAGTATCTATCTTTAGTAGGTTGTTCTTTCACTAGCTATATGGTCTAATGTCTAATCTCTTTCCTCTGTGTTATCTCCAAATTAGCTTCCTATGTTGTTGCTGATTTTGTAAGAACAACCTCAAACAAAAAAAACTCCAAATCAATTCATATTTTTTTTTTTGGCATCTGAATAAAAATATATTAAGCCGGAGCTACTTGTTTCTTTTACAAGACTTGAAAATATCAAGAAGAGGAGGATTTCTCACGTTAAAAAATGTGATTGAGCCAAGTGAAAGAACAATCTACTAAAGATAGATATAAAGATAGATACTAAGAGCATAATCAATGGTGGTAGGTGTTAAGTCGGGGTGCTAAGTGATTTTTTTATTATAAATTATATTGTGTTTAAAATTAGAAATCCAACATAATTTATATTGTTTTTTGTCGACAAATAGTAGTTGCTAGGAAGAAGTTCTAAATATTAAAAAAATAAAAAATTCATAATTTTTTTTTAGTCTTAGCACAACAATCATCATTATCTTATTCTTCTTCACGAATTGTTGAAACCCACCAATTGTTTTAACTTTCTTCGTCTCCATCTTAAGTTGCTCTATCAAATTTTGATGCTCCCACAAACTCTCAAATTCATTTCTTTCTTTTTCTTCCTCTGACTCATAAACAGAACCAGAATTATTGTTTTTACGATTTTGCCCTTGTTCCTCCATTGATGCTTCTCCGAACCCAAAATCTGAATCTGATAAGAACCCATCTTCAGATTCCGTTTCCAAAAAATCTTCCTCTGTCAAAAATCTGATTTTCTCGGAAAATTTTAGATTTTTATTTCTTTTTTTTCTCTACTGAATAAACAGAGTAATCCTCCTCAACCCTAAAAGTCGCCGCCTTTGGATTTTCGACAACGAAAGTGAGATTCTTCGCCGGAAAAGGAGACTCGTACTTCTTCGTCCCCGTGGAAATCGCCAGGGAAGAAGATGACGAGAAACTGTTCTCAGAACCAATTAAAACCTGACACGTGTGCCATTTTTGGGGTTTCATAAATCCTAAAATTAGAACCGATGTTAGTCCAATAGCTGATCAAATTATTTTTTAAATTATTTTTAATTCATTAGCAACCAAAAAAAAATGGATAAGACCCACCGTTGATGATGCTCTATGACAAATATTCTTTCCGTTTTTCTATATAGGATATTTTAGAAGTTTGTTTTTATTTTAATATAAAAAATATTTTTTTTGTAACTTTTACTTTTATTGAATATGTAATCCTTTTTATAATTGATTGTTTTTAATTAATATATCTATTTATACTTTCTGATTTTTTTTTTATAATTGGTTGTTTTTAATTAATATATTTTATACTTTTTGAAAGAAAAGTTTTTTATTTAATCTTCGTGTTTTTTTGCTACAAGATCATATATAGAAAAACCGAGGGAGTATGATTCTCTAACATTTAGTCTTTTCCTTAGTGGTTTGTCGGTGTCTTGAATTTAGATTATTTTTCTACCTGCTACTAATCTCAATCATTTTAGTAATGGCATTTATGGTGACAACTTTAAACTAGTATATATCAACCGATGAATTATTATTTTAATTAGTAGGTGTAAAACAACAGCCAATAGAGAATATTCATATTCGGTTTATCCATCTTCTTCTTAAACATTTCCATTTTCAATCAAAGAAAAGCTAAAATGGATTCCGAAATCGCATTCGACTACTCTCCAAGGTTTCGTATCTACAAGAATGGCCGCATCGAACGTCTCTCAACCGAAACCATCGTCCCACCATCTCTAAACCCACAAAACGGCGTCGTTTCCAAAGACGCCGTCTATTCACCGGAAAAAAACCTCTCTCTCCGTATTTACCTCCCTCACAAATCCCTCGACAAAGACAAGAAAACGAAGAAGAAGCTACCACTCCTCGTCTACTTTCACGGTGGAGGTTTCATCATGGAATCTGCTTTCTCTCTTGCTTACAACACTTTTCTCACATCGGCGGTTTCATTCTCTGGTTGCATCGCCGTCTCTGTAGATTACCGTCGTGCTCCAGAGCATCCGATTCCAATCGCGTACGAAGATTCATGGGACGCGATCAAATGGGTATTCACTCATATAACCGGATCTGGCCCAGAAGTTTGGGTAAACGAAAACGCCGATTTCGGAAGAGTATTCATCGCCGGAGATAGCGCCGGAGCAAACATCGCGCATCATATGGGAATCAGAGCCGGAACAGAGAAACTCAGAGTCTCGGGGATTGCTCTGTTTCATCCTTATTTCTGGTCGAAAGCTCCGATCGATGAGAAAGAGAAGACAGAAGTGTCGGCGAGGAGGTATTACGATGTGCTTTGGGAAATCGCGAGTCCGAACAGCGAAAACGGTGTGGATGATCCGTGGATCAACGTGGTCGGGTCCGGGTCGGATATATCCGGATTGGGTTGTGGTCGGGTTTTGGTGATGGTGGCTGAAAAGGATTTACTTGTGAGGCAAGGATTAGGTTATGTGGTGAAGCTTGAGAAGAGTGGATGGGTAGGGAGAGTTGAAGTAATGGAGACTAAAGATGAGAGTCATGTTTTTCATTTAAGGAATCCTGATAGTGATAATGCTCCTCAAGTTGTACAGAGATTTGCAGAGTTTCTTAAAGATGAGTGACGAAGAATGAATTTGTTTGTTGTATTGTTGAAGCAGCAGCAGCATCATACACAAGTTATTGCCTTTTGAATTGTTGTGATTTCCGTTTTAGGTTAGGCTCTCGAATGTTTTTGGAGTCTACCCTAATTTGGTTTACCATTTGTTTAGGTCTGCAGTTTATGAATTACTAAACCGCAAATTCTTCTCAAAGCTTCATTCGATATCCTCTATAGAATACCGTTTAACAGATCTTTGGATTTTCCATTACAACTTCCGGTTAAGCTGATTTGTATGCGCCGTGGTATCAGAGTTAGGTTTGCTTCTTGATTAAATGGACAAAAATTTTAATGGTTTTTTTAGTTGAGATAATGTTTAATGAGGATTAACGTGATTCCAATACTTGATAACTTTGGACTTTGAACACATAGTGCTTCATGGCATTTGAGAATAAAAAACACTAGAAAATTTACTTATTTTAAGAGAATATACATGTTGGAGAATATTGAATTTTCTAGGGATAATTGCAAAAATATCACTAATTATAGATTTTTAAAATTTAAATCTTAAAGTTATAAATTCTACCAAATATTTTGACTTTTAAAACCTTTTAAACTCTTAAAACTAAACTTTAATACAACATAGTTAACCCAAACAGATATAATAATTTTTTTTTGAAAAAGTGGCATTATTGCAAATTTTTTGAAAATGTGGTATCTTTGAAAAATGACAATTGAAAAATGGCATTTTAAAAAAATAATGAAGGAGGTTTTTAAGACAGAAAACAATAAAAATGAACAAAGTTTAATTGGGTAATTGTTTCCAAAACCCGAACCAAATCGAACTGAATAATACCTAAAACCGAAAAACCAAAATCCAAATAACCCAAACAAGTTAACCGAATGTCCACCCCTAGGAGCAGGGTCGGCCCAATACAATACTACACCTAAAGCATGGGAATTTTGTTTGGCCCATATACAGACATAAAATTTTTAAAAATCAGAAAACACTTAGCTTGAACCATACAAAAGCATCCTCAACCACTATGCTATAACATTTTAACATAAATGATGCCCCTAAAATTTATAAACTAGTTTGATGCCTAAAGCCCTAACTTTACCAGCTTTAGGTCAGGACTGGTCCTGCCTAGGACTAGGAGTAATTTGGATTAATGTGATTCCACTAGGGGCTGCTTTCTTTCTTTAATCTCTTTTAAATCGGAAAATACAGTATTTTCTAGGGTAATTTTCCTTTGATGCTCAAAGTTTCTTTTTACACAAGCAACATAAAATCCTGAAAATGAGGGTTTTTATAACAAATTAGTTAGAATCATTCATTTTTTTGGGTATCCTACCACTAGTAGGTTTTCTCGAAATGATTTATATATAAGTTTTTTTTCTTCTATAACAACTATATTTATGTTTGTACAACAATATATTCTAACAAACTTACTTGTTGATCCGAATGTCATTTTTTTTTAGTGAAATATTTGCCTGCTAGACAAGATGATAGGATAGCAAATTACAAAATTCAAAAGTATTTTAGTTTTAGTTCTAATTAGGTGACTTCCCGCACGGTGCGGGTACAAAAAGTTTTAGAGGAATACAGTAATTTAAATATTTAATAACACGATTTTTTTTTTATAAAAAAAAATTATGAATGATTGTTAGTTTTAAACCTTATATGAAAATAATATACATAAAATTATATTTTGAGTTTTGCCATAAATCTACAGATTTTTTTATTTTGTAATTTTTGTACTTGTATTGAATTAAAACACCAATAAAGGATAAAAACATGTAATATTTCATAATTAGTTGTGAAATAATGTCTTAACATATTAAAAAAATTATATACAGCGAGCATGAAGAATTTTTTAACTTCGTTAATGACATTATCCACGTTTTGTAAACACCTTTTGAGGGATTTGACATTTATATAAACTCTGTTAAATGTAATAATTATCAACATATTTTTTTTTTATGGTTTGTGTTCTTTCTCTTTTTTTCACCAGCTTTGTCTTCTTTGTCTTATCTTACTTCTTTTATTTTATTTTGTTATGTTTTTTTTATCTTCTTTCTCGTCTTCATACTCCTCTTCGATTTCTTTTTTGTTCTTGTTCGTTCTTGTTCTCCTACTTGTTTTTATATTTTACTTGCGGTTAATTGTTATAGACTTTTTCCAGTTTATTTGTTCTTCACCAACATCTTCTTTCTTTTTTCAGTTTTATGTTCCTCTTCTTTTTCTTCGTTTATTCGTCTTTTTTTTCTTATTCTTCTTCGTATAATTGTACGGGAATTTTTCGTTTCTTTTTCTTGTTTTTTTGTTTTTCTCTCTTTTTTCAAATTTTTTCTTTTTCATCTTTTTTGTTTATCTAATCTGGCGTTTTCAAGTTTTTCTTTATCTTTTTTATCGTTTTATATAAATTTTTTTTTTGTCTTTTTTTTTCTGTTTTATTTTTGTACTCGTTTTCTTTATTTTTTTCTTTTCAGTTTTTATTTTTTTCTTTTTCACCATCTTTAACTTATCATATTTCTTACCATACTACTATTTTTATTTATTTTGTATATAGAAATCATTATCTATTGTAGATTTGCTTCTTGTACTTTTTCTTTCTGTAAATATAAAAACACAAATAAAAGAAAGAGAGACTTATACTTTTCAGTATATCTGGTGTTCTTAGTGTTTTTTTACATCTACTACACTAAAATACAAACATTAAGACCGAAGAAAATAGCACAACATTAGTTACAAATCTTCACGTTTATTCAAAAACTATCGTAAGCACAATTATAGACTTTTAACCAATGTTGACATATCCAAAAATTTTGCTGCAAAAAATCATTTATAGCATAAAATAAATTTATATGGCTTGAAGCTCCAATAGTTTATCTGCCAAATTTTCACATTTAGTTCGTATTATACTTGTTTTGGTGCAATACCATCATGAATTTATTTAGTAAAATTCTGAACAAACCACAATGTAAATACTTTGTTATTATTTAAATAGCTGAATTACTAAATACTATTACTATAATAGCCGTTCTTACCTTAATGTAAATTTTCACATTGAAGTAAAAACGGCTATTATAATAATAGTATTTATTATCCTATAATTGAGGTAAGAACAAAAACCAGTTAAATATAGATTAAGTTACATAATAATTGTTGGATAATAAAATAAGATCTAAAACTTTTTCAGGTGTGGTTGAATCATAGTATCATGCAAGTAGTACTTTCATACTTTCAGCTATTTAGAAAATTTCACTACCATGCTAACAGAGGACTATTATACACACAGTAAATAAGAAAAATATAAGAAAGATAAATAAGATCGAAAATTGAGATGAGTAATAGAGCAAACAAGATTATTTAAGCAATAAATTTCTCCATCAAGAAGATGGAGAAAATGATACAATTTATGTAATACCTTCATATGATTCGCCATATATTTTTGGTGTTATTTAGAAATGCAACATTTATTTTTAAGGAACTGACCATTAGAGCGTATGGAAAAAGAAAAACAAAAGTGTATGTTGAGTTTCATCATGGCAATTGTTTACAATTTTATATATAGGGATTTCTGTAAAATTTACCAGTTAGGGAATATTTTGTAAAATCACGAAAAAAGGTTAAATGAATAAAATCTCTCGAGAAATATGGATATCCCGATATATTCTAAGCGATAGTGGGTTAGATCGGATGCTTTTGCTCAACAGACAAATTTGTGCAACATATTGGAATCATATAGTGAATTTTGTTGGAAGTGATTTTCTTAAATACCTTGAAAAATAATCAATTAATTTTGTGAATGGATATACATTGGGTATATGCCATTCTAAAGAGATGATACCATTTTTGGTTTCTTAAAATTTGTAGCAAGTTTGAACGTTTGGTCTTCTTAGATCAGCTACATATTTGTCATGATTATAGTAACATGAATTTGGTTCAATATAAATTTTATGCTTATGTGATAATATCAAGCTGGAATCAGTTTGCATTTTTTGCTTTTAACATATATGACTTTAATAATTACAATGACATTGGTAAAAACCGTACCGGTTGAACCGGTCAAATGCAAGAGAGTTTATGAGATAATCGAATAACTAATAACTACCTTGTTTTAAAAATTATCGTTGCTATTTGCCGTTAACCGGTACTATTTTTAGTTTTAACAATAAAAGTACATATGACTGGTTTTGTTCTTTTATTTATTTAGAATATTGTTTGTTCCTCAACAGATCAAAACCAAATCCAAATCTTGTTACTGGATTGGGTAATAATCGTGAGCTTAAATAATCGTGAGTTTAAACAATAATTCGATCCTATTAAATTCAATTTAAGTAAAACAATAATAATAATTTAATTTAATTTAATTAAGAAAATTATATATTTAACTATTTTAAGCCGTGTCATCATTTTTTCAAAACATATCATAGTTTTAAGCTAATAAAATTAAAACACTTAAGCTAGTTTAATAATAGCACTTTAATTTTAATAGGAAAGGGATATATGGAGTCAAGGTTTTGTCAAAGACAATTTTTTGTTTTCTTTTCTGTTTTAGTTATATAAAACTCATAACGAAGCCTAATAATAAGATATGGCTTTATGACAAACTATACAAAAAAAAAAAAGTATATGAATTTCCCGGTACAATGAACCAACCAATCACAACTCTAAATTAGCATATTACGAATATTCCGGCGGAAGAAATTTGTCCTCCGGTGTACGGAGAGCTCAAAACCTCAACACTTGTCGATTTACGTTGCACTTTTTGATTATCCTCCATTATTCTCACCGATCTACACTCTTCACTACAAAATCCTTTATCACCTCTGCAAATTCAAACATTAAATCAATCAATTTTCAGAAACTTCATGATCCAATTCACTTTGTATGGAGTTGTAGTCTAAAAATTTTTTATGGGTTTTAAAAAGACACATTAGAGGAGCTTACTTGTACATGTAAATGTCTTTGCCTTGAAGTTTCTTCCTACACAAGCAACACGAGCTCAGAGAATCTCTGAATACCCCTTCCTTCTTCGCCGGTGATTCCTCGATCGGTGTATCCGATCGCCGATCACCGTCCGATAAATTCTTACAAAACTCGAATTCGTCCTCGTTGTGATACACTTTTGTCATGCCAACGCGATTCGTGACGCAAGTGTATTCCTCAGAGAGATCATCAACCTCCACCGGGATAAATCGGAATCTCCGGTTAGATTGAACCGGATCGGTTCTATTTGAACCGGAGCAAACCGGGGACGTAATCTCGTGCCGATTGATCCTGATGGTGGATTTCTCAAGCGCAGCGACGATGCCTAACCCAATTCCACCGTTATCGAAGTTTCTAGGCGATGAGAATTTCATATCAAAAGGGCTTCTTCTTCTCGGAGTCGCCGGGAAATTTCCCGGCGAGATAACCGATCTGTTTCCCGGAACCACCATCTGGGGATTGCTTAGAAGCATAATCTAAAAACTGGAAAAAAAAACCAAAGGAAGATAAGAAGAGAAAATCAAAGATTGAATTTTTATAGGAATCTGTGATTCTGAAGAAGAGAGAAAGAAGATAAAATGGTGAAGCTACAGACTTAGCCCCAACGGATATCCGCATTTATTTACGGGTCGGATATTCGCATTTTTCTTGGAAAAAAAACTATTTACGTTATGTACACTTCTTTGATTTTGTTTTGTTTTGTTTTGTGTGGAGTAATTTACACCAATTGCGTATCTGGGAAATTTAACAGTTGCTTTCGTAACATCATTAGAGTATTTGAAATTTAACAGTGTCTATTCATGGTTTAGGTATAAATTATATCTATTCTGGTGTTAGATGATTTGTTGAATCATTTTCCAATTTTATTTGTACGTTCATATATTTATTAGATTGGCTTATCTATGCTTGATTGGTAAAATGTCAGATATTCATTTGAATATAAATCTACTTGTGTGTTGGTATATGATATACTACAACTTAAATGACAAAAACATGTATAGTGTTGTTATTGTTTCACCACTTGATTTAAACTCGCATAATAAGTGCCGTAAACATAAAATTTATAGCCAAACAGAATGTCGGAGAGACATGGTACGGATTGTGAAAATTTAGGTAACCCACTTACATCAATTAAAATTTGATCGTATCAAAAATAATGTTGAAACAAAATAACTACTCTACGACTCTTCTTAAAATGTAGAAATTTACGATGTTCAATGATTTAAACATGCTTAATAGATCATTTCAGAGAGGTCGACATGCAATAAATATTTGCTGTTATCCATAATGCAAATGTTTTATGAGTCCTGTAGATATTAGACCAAATGAACACTTGTGAACCTGACCCAAAACGCTAACCAATTTTTATTCTCTCAACTTTTCAATTATCAACCAATTATATATTTTGAGCATCAAAGAATCTTTAGAAAAACAATTTTCATTTGTTTATTTAGAAGTTGTCATGACAATGTGTTTCATGATCGTCACAACGTTTACAAATACTCAAAACATAAATCTAAATTTAAATTGAACAAAAAATGATGTGTAGTTTGTTCTTCAAATGTCGAACTGCCTATCCATGCTCACCAAAACTCATTAGCAAAAATGTTCTCTCACAGATAATACCCACAAAACAACTTCCCTTTGAAGTTAACTGGTGTCATGCTGCTAGAAAAACCAGTATAATTGAAATATTTCCTAACCAACTCTACATTGCTTATCTCGATTACATTAAACTATTTTGAAGCTAAAACAAATCACATCATTATCATCTTCATCTGTTTTTCTTTTCTGATTTTACATATTGTAAGATAGTCAATTGTCCTATTTATACTCAAATCGGTATGCATGATATCATGATCATCTTGCCCCATAGGTAAGTAGGGGATGCTGCCTTTTATGGTTTTCCAATTTCTTTGTTCACTTGCAAAATCTAGTGTGAGAACATGTTGTTCTTTAATTACATTCGCTTCATCGTCACTAATCCTCAGACACATAACTTTATAATAGCCTTATGCGTTAACCAGTAAAAAAATATCCATGCATACCACTATGAAATGACAAAATAACATATTCATAGATGACTTGAGACAGTTTATCCATCTTAACATGAACTTGAAACTTCACAGTGTTGTCCATTGAATTCTTTTGAGAAGATGATTCAAAGTTAACGCGTTTAAGAGCAACAAAACCAAAGAGAAAACGAAGATTATCGTACATGAACAGTGCAAAATATTATAAATCTTTGATGAATTCGCTTTTCACTTTGGCTGGCAACCTCACGAAAACATCAATAATCAAATCATAGAGTAAGTTTTTATTCAGCGATATCAGTGTAACATAATTTCAATTCGACCTGAGCTTGATTCTCTTCAAATTCAAAGTACTCTAACATCTTGGATCCATCAACCGTACCACATGTTAGCCAACCATTTGCTATAAACACGAATATTTATTAACAATTTCTAATTAATTATTGTTTAGGCTTCCAAGTTAAGTGATTATAACTAACTAGACATATTGACATAGCCACGTCTTTGAACAGTTCGAAACATGTAAGGAATTGAAAAAAAGACGCCATTGGCAGTTAACTAAGCATTCTTTGCAATAGCAGTGGATTGCCTTTGAAGCATGATGTTCCACCAGTGGTGGAGAGACACGAGAAAGAGATTTACACCGGTGACACTGATAAATCCCTAAAACCTGAAAGACGCGAGAGAAAAAGATTTATATGGAGGGACACTTAACGGGTTAACTCAAACCAAAAAAAATTTCACTCTGGGTTTCAATTTTTAAAGGAGAACTAAAATCAAAACAATTACAAAAGAAAAGATTTTTGAACCTAGAAATGGAAAAAATCATAATTAATCTCCATGAAGATTGAAAAGAAAACCATAATTAAAACAGAAGAAGAAGATCAAGATCAAAAGAAGAGAAATAATTCAAAAAGACTTTGATAAAACGTTGGCTATCACATTAAACCAACCAGTCTCCTCATCACTGGATCCAGAGTTAGCAACAGAGATTTGAAAACCATATTTAACTCCCTGGAGATTGAAAAAACCATAATTAATCTCCATAGAGATTGAAAAAAACCATAATGATATTCAATTTGTTTTTTTGTTCATTTTTGGTCTTTGGAATTTTGTTCGATTTTTTAAAGTTTTTATGAATAATAGTATCTCATATATTCCACATGGGAGTGATGTCAAGAACCTTCCATGAATTAATCAGAATACATGATTCCGGAACAAACACGTCCCCTTCTCATCTTCATACTCTAAATAGACGTAGGAACAAAGTTTTGAATTAGAAAGCCAGAGGCTGAAATTCAACTAAGTTGAGGAGGAGGATGACATAATCGATATGGAGGACTGTAAAATTATGGGGAATTCTTGTTTTTAAATGGGTTGTATGAGATCCTTCTTCGATATCAGATTCATAAACCAAATATGTGAGTACTTTTTCTTCTTTGTTTCTTGATTAGGTTAATTCAAGGTCTATGATGTACACAACATCTACCCTTTGGTGGAAATATATCACAGAGTTTTGTGAGTACTCTCTAGAGTTTTGTTGAACTAAAAATTTATATAACACTAAGCATCTTTCTTTGCATCAAAAAGGCTAGCAAAGATTTAAGTGAGATTTTTGTATAAATTTAATTATTTAATAAGAATATTAATAAGGGATTGTCATGTCATAATAAATGTGTTGCCATGTAATCATTTATTTGGAAAGATTGATTGAGGATTTGACATGTAAGCAAATTCCAAAAATCACTTTCCAAATAATATATAAGGGATATCCTTATCTAAAGAAACGATTTATAACAAAGAGGTGTGTGTGTGTTACGAAGAAGAGTCTAACATTACGTTACATAAGATAAGTTAAAAAGAAGAAGTGGGCGATGTATATTCGGTTCTCATATTTCACGCTTTTATCAAAAATCTTTACCCGACAAATCTCTCTAATTATTATTTTGATTCATGAAATTTGGATATTTTGTAATATATATATATATATATAAATTTTTATTTGTGAACTTAAAAGTTGCAATGACCATATTGTTGTTTCAGAATCGTCACAATATTACAGAAAACCTAAATTCAAATTGAACAAAACATGATAGACAATGTAATCTTCAAAGGGCGATATGCCTATCCATGTTCACCAAAACTAAGTAGCAAAACCGTTTTTTCTTGGTGAAAAAATACCCTACAAATCAATCCGTACGACGGAATTCCAAAAGGTTCATCCCAAACTTACTAATATTTTAAACATATAGTAAAAAAGAAGAAAATCAAGATAACTAAACATAATCGTTCTAAAACAAATACATATGGGGTTTACATAATTTTTGGTTGCGTGAAAAGGTTGCAAGAAAATTAAAAAAAAACAAGTATTCTTTGTTTGGAAATATTCATTACTGAAATTGTTTACGTCTTGACTGATGATGAAATGAATTAAAAACATCAATACGACAATACTAACCTTAATGGTTGTAATGGGCCTGACTAATATTAGTAATTGACCAAATTCGTATAATTAGAAATAAAATTAGATCCAATTCAAGGTATCATCAGAGTTGATAATTTTAAAAGTCGGCCTCCTCGTTATCATAATTCAAACACGAACAAAAACGATTCACGAATGTACTTCTCTTTTGGGTTGGGCCCTTGGCTACGAACTCTTTTTTTTTATTTCTTTTTAATACGTAAAAAAAATTTGGGGACAAAAAATGATCCAAATAAAAATTCTGGATCCGAAGTGAAAACAAATCCGACAAAACATCTTCCAAAAGAAAAAGAAAAAAAAAAATTCTATCTATGTGATCGATTGAATCAAGAAATTTCAAAAATTCCAAAGAATCATGGACGTATCGTAATTGTCTTCTTCCCCGTGATAATAATAATAATCCTCCCTTGAAGGTGAAACCTGTTCTCTGAAACGATCACCGGAATACTCATCAGAGAAATCATCAAACCCGGGAAACAACCCGAAATCCAAACCGAAATTACCCGAATCAACCGTCGGAAGCACACTCAATAACTCCGAATCAATCATCATCGATGACGAAGCCACCGAAGTTGAAGTAGACTCTTCACGTATCATCATCTCCTCCTCTTCTTCTTCTTCTCTCTGAACATTCTCTTCCGAGTTAGCGAACCTAGCAGCCGCTTCTCTTATCTCCGATCGACTCAAGTTTCTTCCGCCGGAGATCACCGGAGGATTATCGGGGAAATTGAACTTGGCACCGCTTCCTCTGAGGCAAAACAGAGCCGCGTCGAATGCACGCGCCGCCTTCTCTGGAGTATCGTAAGAGCCTAACCAAATACGTTCTCTGCTGTTTGGAAGTCTGATCTCTGAAACCCATTTCCCCCATTTCCTCTTCCTCACTCCTGTGTACTTCGACTGCATCGACGAAGACGAAGACGAAGACGATTTCTCCATTACACAACTCTGTTTCGATTCGGTACGGTACGGTACGATTCTGTTTCTGGTTTAGCTCTGTGAATCTTCAGTTTGAGTTTGAATTGGATAATAGAATTTGCCGCTTTAGATTTGTATATATACGTAACTAGAGAGAGGAAACTGAAAGAGACGAGAGTGAAGAGTGAGTTTTTGACTTTTTATGGCGCGTGAAGAAGAAAAGGGTCAAAATCAAAGGTCAAAGGGAGCGCGTTTGTTATTTTCGCGCGCTCTAATAAAACTCCGCAAAGTGTCAGGCAAAATGACACGTGGCGGATATATGTAGAAGCTTCTGTGTCTTGTTGTGTGGACACACGGTTAAACTCAGAAACACCAGAGACTGTTGATTTTTTTTTTGTCCTAGTCTCTGTCTTGTTTTCCACGTGATTAAAAACCTCTTTTGTATTTTAGCTGAATAAAGGTTGAATATTTCGTTAGAGTTTTGGTAGAGAATCTGAACTATCAATGTTCCTAGATTCTTGGGAACTGAATAGAAGAGAACAAAGATTAATGTTTTAGTTACATTACATTGTAGTATGAATATAGAGACACTCTTAATAAACTAGTCCTCTTTTTTTTGTTTTGTTCACAGGTTATGGAAACAAGAAGTACAACAAGATCAAGTTAGAATGAAAAACTAAAATCACTGTCCTATGAAAATTGTATATATACCTTGCAGTATCTTCTTCTTCTTCTTCTTCTTCTTCTTCTTCTCAGTTTGTTGTTTGCAGATTACAAAAAAAAAGGCTGTACTTTAAGATGATTTGGTGTATTTGCATCTGTTTTTTGTTCTTCTATCTGTTGAATGAAGCTGCAGCAGAAGTGTCTTCATAGTGTACTTTCCAAGCATTTCCGCTGTCTGTTTCGCTGCAAGCTTGGTTTGTGGTCGGTATAGCTGCAAGATCTCCGTCTAAGCTCATTTGCTGGACTTCTGCTGATGATAGTATCTTTATGTTTTGCACGCAATTCACAAACTCTCTGAGGGAAAATCAAACAAACAGACAAGAACTATCAGAATGTTGAATTCTTTTGATTGGTTAAGAGCTTGTTGTTAGTTTGGAACTTACTCCCAAGGATCATCACCAACGAGTAGTATATCGTTTTCGTGATCTGTGTATACGAGTTTCCAGTCAGAGGTTTGTGGATCTTCGAGTTGTCCTTCTATGCCAAACATTCTTGCTAAGTCATGCCTGAGTTCATCGTAGCCGCTATAACGAGTAACATCTATTGATCTTCCTACCGACCCTCGTTTTTGAACCTTCAAGGAGTCAATAACTTTTACGTTTTCACTCGGAAATTAAGTTGCAATCAGATTAGAGCTTTGTTTTATGAAGATAATGATCTCTAACCTTTGTATATGTTCGCATTCGTTGAGCTTGATTGGGCCAGAGTCCACCATTCATGATGCCGGAATCATTGATGCCACCAATCTCATTTGAACCTCCGGACTTAAAAGGAATGCTAGGAATACCAAATGACTGAGAACTGATTGCAGCACTGGATAGCTCGGTTTCGATGTCTCTTGGTGCGTTGCCATAGTTTGGAACCAAGTTATGAAAGTCCTTTTGAGAATAGAGAGCATCGGAAGTTACAGCTTCGAGATTACCAGCGAAAGCTAAGTTGTTTCTTGGATGGTGAGATTGGCAATCTCCATCAAAACCGAATGATGGTAGTGGGAAAGTCTGTTGCTGCTGTGCAGGGCCAGCAACATCAGGACAATACGTCGTTCCCGCTGTGGATACATCGATTTGATCTGTAATCGCGCCTTTAAACTTGAACTGTTCAGCACCACTCTTTAAATTCACCATGCCTTGATTGATCCGACTCTCGGTTTTTGTATAAAGCTCTTGGACTGGATTGCTTGCACGGTCAAAGACTGAATCAGATGCAGATACGGATACTGCTTGTCCTTGTTGTTGATTTCTACTCAGGAAGTTGGTTGGTGAAACATTATCATGTCCGGTGTTATTGGCGGAAGGCGAGGTCGAACAAGAAGGAGCTTCTCCATCTGTGTGACCGGAGTGTGATCTTCCAGCGGTTACAAGAGGCTTATTATTCATATTTCCTTGTGGCGGATGAGCCACCTGAATTTGTGGAGGCTGCATGAAAGTTGAAGCTGAGAAGCTGTTATTACCATGAGCCAAGGGCTGTTGATTCTGAGACGACAGAAGTTGTTGCAGTTGATGGCTTTGTGTCTGCTGCAACGCCGATAACTGTGGCTGCAAGGACGAGCTTACTGGAGGAATTGACTGCTGCTGCTGTAGCTTCTGCAGTAGCTGCAATTGAAGTTGTTGCGAGGGACTTGGTTTTGATGATTGTTGTTGCATCTGGAGTTGCTGAGGATTTTGGGACAGAGTTTGTTGTAGTGAATGCAGAGAGGACTGATCTTGTTGGTTTCTCAATAGTTGGCTACTATTATGCAATTCCAGTTGCTGCTGATACTGCAGTTCTTGCGCAAACGATGTCATTTGAGGCGAGCTCTTATTCCCGGCTGAAACCATGTTCTGGTGTATCATTTTGGCACCATTAGAGAGTATTGACTGCTGCTGAAGCTGAGACTGAGAAAAACCAGTAGATTGCTGCAGATTTTGACAAGAGACTTGGTTAGCAACAACACTTGCACCATTGTTTACGGAACCTGTGTTATAAACCCCTTGCTGCTGCTGATGATGATGATGATGTTGCTGCAGCTGTGACATCTGTACTTGTTGCTGCAGCTGTTTTACCATGGCAGGTTGTGCTTGCATCTGTTGACTGATATGATTCACCATGTTTGGTTTGTTGAACTGGGAATGTGCGGGAGAAAGGTTCGGGGATTGGAAGTTCAACAGCTTTGAAGGGTCGTTGGAACCAAAATTGTTTGGTAGGTTATAAGATGAGAGCGAGGGGAGCTGAGTAGTAGTAGCAGAACCTGACAATGGATTGTTTTGCTGCATACTCATCCACTGAACTAGACTTAAACCAGGGAACATCGAACTCTGTGCATCTTTCATCCCAAAGTCGTCTCCCATCCAAGGCATTGCTCTTTTGAAAGCGTTTTCGATGTCCAAATCATCATCTGCAGCAGAAAGTTCCAAAGTTAGTATCCGGAAACTCAACCAAAAATCAATGAAAGAAAAGATGGAAGTAAACTTTACCTGGCATCCCCGGTTGCCTTGGGTACTTAGGTCTGAAAAATGGAGGAGGGCATATGTAGAAAGGAGTTATAACGGGTTCGATTTCCCAGATCGATACTCGGCTTGGCCTATCTCCAGCTGTTGACTCATCCCATCCAACCTGTTAAAACCATGAACAAAAGATTCAGCAAAAAGATTCAGAAGAAATGATCATCATAAACAGTTTAGCATAACTCTAATATACATTACCTGAAGATTACGCCATTGTGAGCCTTTCCATCTAACAGGGTCAAGATCACTAATACCGGTGACTGTACCCATATATCTACGAACCCCACAATCCTCGGTCTCAAACATCATCCGGAATCGCATTCCAAGAGATACTTGAGCATACAATGCTTTGTTGTATTTGGCTAAAGGAACTACAAACTCTGAAGGACTTGCTCTTGGATTGAAGAAGATGGTAAAAGGGCTACTATTGGCATTAGCATGAGCTGCTGCTGCAAGAATCCCAATGTGCATACTGTCGCTTGATATGACCGATGAGGAAAGAGTCGGTGTTTGTCTATTCGCACGTCTTATACCCAACGTCAACTGTGATTTCTCATCTCTGCAAAAAAGTAGTAAAACCCAAGTGCCCTTATGAGAAAAGGAAAGTCCATTTCTGCTTAGTGTTTTGATCTAAGTATGACTCATACCTAACAAACAAAACTGAATCACCGGCGAATAGTCTCTTTGTGCTAACAAATACGCTCCAACCTGTGGTAAGCAAGTGTCTTTTTGGTTGGCCTGAGATCAGATTACAACAAATGAGATTGAAGTTTTAAATCTTTTGGACTAATAAACCAATCTTGAGATGATGTATACCTCTATAGATATGTCTGAAAGTCCATGTTGTGTCGTGTAAATCCTTAGCTACAATCTCTTGTGCAGGCGGTTGCATCGAGAAATCCTATTTTAAGCATCCTCAATAGTTTTAGTAAAACGATGAATCAGAAGAAACAAAAACAGTTTGAGTGAAGCTTTGATCAGAGAGCCATACAAGAGGAGGGAATATTTTCTCAGCTGCACGACGAGGTACAGAGAATCCACCGTGAGTGCTCGTGTCACTCGCCGTAAGAGTCTTGCAGAAAAACTCAGTAGGTTGTCTGTTTAGCTTCAAACCCATATCAGAAGCTAGCAATGCTTCTCTGTCATACTGATACACATTTGGATAATCAAGCAAAACTCAACTGCTAAAGAATTTCTCAAATCATGGAGAGATTGATGATTCAAACCTTATTCACAGGTTGAAGAGTCATTTGTGCATAGACTTCATCGGTTTCGGTATCAGCCTGATTCAGAGAATTTCACAAAAACTCATGATTAGTTCTTCTTCTCCTCTCTCTCTCTCTCTCTCTCTCTCTCTCTCTCTCTCTCTCTCACTTTAATTCACACAAGTTTGGAGGCAAAAAAAAGAGGCTTACATGTAATGTAACACTGTGAAGCAAACAAATCAGCTTAGAAGGAAGATTTGGATAATTTGGTATAAAATCAGTTTGCTTCTGCATCGATGCTGCAACCTGAAAAAAGAGAGTCCATTGAACATATTATTATCAAACTTTTGGATTGATTCATTGATATTAATTGGTTAAAAACACGTTTTGCGTTTGGAACCTACTTGTTCACTATGTCCTTGAGGGAAGTAAACCACAAGACTTCCCACAGGTGGTAATGAAACCAAAGGCCCTGCACAAGCATGCCATAGCTGAGAATTTATTGCTTTCTTCTCTCCTGTTCATCACCAACAAAAACACAAATTTTAAAGTCAATAAAAATGAAGAAATCTTGCATTTTTTCATGGAAAGTCTGAAAATTTAATGAAAAAATTGCGGCATTTATGTTTCAACTACTCTTATTAAATACACTGAGAAACAAACTCGATTTGTGCTGACTCCAACTTGAAATAGAATAATAGTAGGAACCAATAATCAATCACGAAAAATCACAAACACATGAAATGCAGAAACTGTGATCAAAATTCCAAATCCAGAGGAAGAAAGAAAAAAATTAAATTGAAATTTCGAAAGGAAGAGAAGATAGAAAAGCTTGTACCTTCGGTGGAATTTGGAAGAAACCCATTTGATGGAGCTTTCATGGTTTCTGGAAAAAGATAAACTTTTGGTTCGTTTGTTGCAGAAAACAGAGTTCTTCAACAAAATCAACGAATCTATGTATTGCTCTACTCTAAAAAGGGGGAAATAGGAAGAAGAAGAAGAAGAAAAGAGGACGAGAAACTAATAAATAATGATTTTTGTTTTCAAAATCATTTTACTAAAGAGAAAACGAAATGAGAAACTTTTTAAGCTCAAACGAAGAATTTTAGAGCTTTAGAGCATCTGAGCAAAATTTAAGCTCTAATTAAAAAGCTATGAAACTTTTATTTTTACTTTTGGGTATTTCCGCAGATTCTCAAGTTTTTTTTTTTTTTTTTTTGACGATTTGAGATTTATTTAGCCGATTGGGATCGGATACATGCGGAAAGATGAAATCTTTTCTTATGCCTTCTGACGTGGCACCCCACTTGATGTCTTTTTCTTGTCGGTCCCACCTTTTATTTTCTTACAATTTTTTATTTTATTTTATCTTTTTCATATTGTAATTTATGTTGTTGAAAATAAGTCCATGGTTTTCAAAAATGTGTTAATTTTCCTTCTCTTTTTTCTTTTAATTAACATATTCTTTTCATTTTAATAATATATGTTACTTTGATGGATATTTTAGAGAAAGTGAGGGGAGTGAAGATCATAAGTCGGAAAAATGAAAAAAAATTGACTAATATATAAAATATAGTCTCTCCATTTCACAATTCTTGTCATTTGATAGTTTTACGTATATTAAAAAATAATTAAATTTTTTGTTTTATTCGTAATTAATGCATTATTTTATTTGATATGCGTAATTAATAAACTAAAAAGTATGGATAAAAATTGGAAAAATAATTATAAATATGTATTGAAAATACAAAACGACAAGTAATAAAAACAAAAAATTAAGTTTATACTGACAACTAATATGAAACGGAGAGAATGTATGTTTTTCTATTAATTGTTATTTAGTTTTGAGTTAAAAACCTATAACACTTAGCATATATATATTTTTAAATGCCTTTACATGGAAATGGTATTTATAATGCAACCGTTTTGGATAAATATAATTAAAACCCTAATTTTGTAGTGTAAAATTTACTAGTAGAGTACATCGGATTTGTTAAGAAAAGAAAGGATTAGGTTCGGGCGTATGGTGAAATGCTTTGCAAGCTAAGATCAAGTAACCTTTAAATATTTTAAACTAATACTAAATTATATAAACTCTTTATTACCAGAAAAGATGTCCCACTTTTTTCTTTATATATTGATACTTTGTTACTATATAACTAATCTTTTAGGTTCTTATAAACGAACAATATCATAAAAGCTTCCGGATATTTGTTAAAAAAATTAGTCATTAAATGTAAGTATGTCTATATGTTGTTTATTTATTATGGATTGGTCTCCAAACTGAGACATGTCCGTATAATGCGAGAAAAAATAACGAGTCATGAACCAAAAAACATAGGAAAAAATTATTTTAATCCATTAATAAAAAATAGTAAACTAATTACATAGTTTATGATTTCTTAATCCATTAATAAAAAAATATTCCTTTTGATACGCAATGGAGAACCCACTAGCCGCAAAAGGAGGAGAACTTCACATGTTTACAGAGCTACGGACATCATTATACTCCAATTAAAGCTAAGCTTCATGTGTAATAATTATTTTTTTAGGGGAATATTATTAATTTTTAGTTTTTTATTGAAAAATTAAGAAATACTATTTAAAATCCTACTTTTCAAAAATATTATTTTTTAAAAATCTTTCTAAAAATATCATTTTTTAAAATTATATTTTCGTTATATTATTTATATTTTGGTTAATTATGTTGTCTCAAAGTTTAGTTTTGAGAATTTATCAGTTTTTAAAGAATCAAAATATTTTTAAAATTTAAAAATTTAGACCTTAAAAATTTATAATGAATGGCAGTTTAGCAAATAGACAATTTCTAATAACATTTTTTTTTTAATTCTCTCTTTTTCATTTAATACTATAAAGTGTTTATTTAATTATGTTTAAAGTTCTTTACAATTAATCTAGACAGGAGTAGAGAGTAGTTCCTTACTTTCAGGTCTCTACGTATAAATATAAAATGCAGTAAAGCCTTTTCATTTCGACGCCATCTTTCTTAATGATTTAAAATATAACAAAATGATTTAACTTTCTGATTTCTTTTACTTTTCTTAATATTGTTTTCGAATTATCATCAAAAATACCATTTATTGAAAATAACATTTCCAAAATTACTATTTTTTCAAAAAAAATTTTAAATATACCATAATTTACTATTCATATAAAGGTAAAAATACACTACTATCCTTTGACACATGCTATACATTTTGGTCCACAAGAGTTTGTTTTTGTCCACCACCGTCTTGTCCACCACTTTCTTCGATCACCGTCGTTGTCCACCGTTTCTGTCAATGATCACCGTCGTCGTTTTGTCCACTACCGTCTTTATCTTGTCTACTGATCACCGTTTCTATTGCCATTTTGTCTATCAGCGTCTCTGTCATCATCTTGTCCACCACCATCATGTTTTCGTCTTGTCCACTGTCGTCTTCATCTTGGCTATCGACCGCCGTCTCCATCGCTATTTTATTCACCACCGTCTCCGTTACTATCTTGTCCATCATTGTCGCATTTTCGCCTTGTCTACTGTCATTTCATTTTCGTTTTGTTCATCACCGTCACGCTTCTTTATCATATTTATCACTATTGATATAATATGAAAGAGAGAAAAAAGAGGTAGAGGAGATGAAAGAGAAATAAAGAGAAAAAAAAAAATGAGTCTGAGAGAAGGAGAAAAGAAAAAAAATAAAAGAATATATTTGTTTTTTAGAATAGGATAAAGAGAAAAAAAAAATGTAGTACTTTAAAAAATGTTTTTGGATAATAATATATTTGAAAAGGAAATTTTCAAAAAAAGTCATTTTGTATAATTTTTTTTTTTTCAGTATATATGAATGTAGTGGGGGAGGTTTTGACCTAATTATTACCTATTTGTTTATTTATATTGTAGTACTGTGACTTTAAGTTATTCTATGTTTGAAAAAACTGGAATGTAAATTGGAACATTAAAATATGTTTCGTGAACAACTCTGACTCTTTCCAAAGTAGATATTCTTTACAGATTTTATGTCAATACTTTGAGAAGGTGATTGCTCGTCTCGACATATACAGTTAACTGTTTTGATAAAAAAATTTACATATATTCAAATTTCAAATACATGTTAATTAATGTTTTGATCAAAACAGAAGGAATAATACATAAAAAAATTTCACATTTAAAATATAGAATTCAAGAAGTAATCCACATATATACTTTTTTTTTTCTTTTTTCACATATATACTTGTATTATTAATTTGAAAGTCGTTAATTTGGTTTGGTTCACAATATAAGTATATCCAAAGTGTTCCAAAGCCTAAATATATCGCACCACTAAATAAACATCAAACTGAAAAGAGCTCATATATACAACGTATAGATCAGGTTATTAAACAAAAATAAAGACAAATAGTTATGAACTTAGCAGATGCAAATCATGTATAAACATCTTTATTCTATTTTGATTCGTAGATACAAATCGTAGAGTTATCTAACTATAAATGAAGAAATATGTTTTGACAAAAAAAAAGGTTATAGAATTAGCAGTGTGATATGATATCATGTTATTAGGCCATATAAAGGCCCATTGTAATCATAGGCTTAACACTACAATTAGGTCTTGATGTAATCTCTATATAAGGTCTATGACCACACAACTTGAATGATAAGAAAACCTTTACACTACTAAGGATTCTTGACATGGTATCAGAGACCTAAACCTAACTACTCCAAGGTTTAGAGTTTCGTTCCTCCGATTACAAATTCCGCTACAAAGCTCTTAAATCACTCGCTCAAGCACTTCTTGTTTCGATGTCAGGCGACGGCAAGGATCTCTCCCCGGCAACTGCATCGAACCCTAAGGTTGAGATGACACGGCGAACAATCTCTCCCTATGATCTCACGGCTGGAGATAATCCAGGAACAATTATCTCACGTCCTACTTTACGCGGATCTAACTACGATGAATGGTCTGTGAGTATCCGATTGGCATTGAAAGCAAGAAAGAAATTTGGATTCGTAGATGGCACAATTCCAAAGCCAGCTGAAGAATCTGAATATTATGAAGATTGGTGTGCTAATAATGCATTGGTGATATCTTGGATCAAGTTAACTATTGATGAATCCTTGTGTTCTACTCTATCACATAACGAAGATGCTGGAGCTCTCTGGACTCAAATTCAGAAGCGATTTATGGTTAAAAACGGACAAAGAGTGCAAAGGCTCAAGACTGAACTCGCGACATGTCGTCAGAACGGATCAGCAATCGAAGCATACTACGGAAAGCTGATAAAACTTTGGACCAGTTTAGCCGATTATCAACAAGGAAAAACATTGGAAGAAATTCACAGAGAGCGCGAAGAAGACAAGCTTCATCAATTTCTCATGGGCATCGATGAAAGCTTTTATGGTGGAGTAAAATCATCCTTGTTGTCTCGAACACATTTGCCATCGGTTGACGAAGCTTATAACGTTCTGGCTCAAGATGAAGAAGCCAAGTCTCTCGCTCGTCTACATGAAGAAAGAGCAGGAGGCGTGAGCTTTGCTGTTCAAACACAAATAACCTCGCGTCAAGATGCACGGAATGTAGCTCCTGGAACAATGACGTGTACTCTCTGTGGGCGTAGTGGACATCTCGCTGATTTCTGCTTTAAGAAAATTGGTTACCCGGAATGGTGGGGAGAACGAAATCGTGGCAAGCCTGGTCTCGGATCATCGCAAAACTCAGGTCCAAGTTTTGCTAACAGAAATTCTTCGGGATCTACATCATCAAGGGGAAGAGGCAGAGGCTCTAACATTGTTAGAGCAAATCATGTAATCTCTGGAGTCGATGGCACACCTTCACAGATTATGGACTCGGATCGAATTGGGTTTACTGGATTGAGTGATCAACAATGGCAAACTCTTGTGCACATGTTGAATGAACGCAAGTCCTCTTCTTCCAAACCTTCTGGTACGTTTTTTTCCGAATCCTGGATCATTGATACAGGTGCTTCAAATCACATGACATGAAGCTTAGACTACTTGATAGATGTTTGTGATATGGCACCAATGTTGATTAAGCTTCCTGATGGAAGATTCACTACATCGACTAAACATGGAAAAGCCTATATGGGATCATCTCTCACTCTACACAATGTGTTATTTGTTGATGGATTGCATTGTCATCTGATATCAGTCTCGCAATTGACTAGAGATAGGAGATGTATATTTCAGATATCTGATCGGCTTTGTGTTGTTCAGGATCGCATCACACGGATGCTGATTGGGGCGGGTGAGCAACTAAACGGGCTGTATTTCTTTCGAGGAGTTGATGTGGTCTCGGCAGTTCAGAGTTCAAGCACATCGTTGGAGTTATGGCATTGTCGACTAGGACATCCCTCTTCGAAAGCTTTGGAGATGCTGCATTTATCTGATTTAGCTAGTGGTGTTTTTGATTCAAAGACTTGTGACGTTTGTATTCGTGCTAAACAAACACGAGATTCTTTTCCTTTAAGCCAAAATAAAACAACCAAGGTGTTTGAGTTAGTTCATTGTGATCTTTGGGGTCCGTATCGCACTACATCTATTTGCGGTTCCAAGTATTTTTTAACCATTCTTGATGATTACTCTCGTGCCTTGTGGATTTATCTCTTGCCCAACAAACAAGAAGCACCAAAACACATCAAAAATTTTGTTGCTCTAGTTGAACGGCAATTTGAAACAAAGGTCAAGACTCTTCGCAGCGACAATGGGTCGGAATTCATCTATCTTACCGAGTTTTTTAGAGAAAAGGGAATCATACATGAGACATCGTGTGTGGGAACTCCACAACAGAATGGGAGAGTTGAAAGAAAACATCGTCACATATTGAATGTCGCAAGGGCTCTTCGGTTTCAGGCTTCTCTTCCGGTAGAATTCTAGAGCTACTGTCCTCTTACTGCTGGTTATCTCATCAATCGCACTCCGTCTTCTTTACTTAATGGTAAAACGCCATATGAGTTGCTATATCACAAAGCCCCTCCGACGACTCACTTGAAAGTCTTTGGGTGCTTGTGTTATGTCCACAATCAAAAACATGGTGGAGACAAATTTGAGAATAGGGGAAATAAATCTGTTTTTCTCGGCTATCCGTTTGGCAAAAAGGGATGGCGTGTATACAATATTGAAACAAAGAAAGTTTCAATCTCAAGAGATGTCATATTTTGTGAAACTAATTTTCCCTTGGCTGAGCCCCATCGTGGTCTAAACACAGATCACGCACACACTTCTTTGTCTCCTCCTTCGGCAATTCATGAAGATGAATTTTTTACTTTATTACCCGACGAAACAGAGCCTCCTTCGTCTTCTCCGGTTTTTCAAACTCCGATCATCACCACTCCGCCTTCTGATGACGTTGCTTCTCCGGCTCCATCCGCAACAAGCGGGTTACCTTCTCCGCCTCTCTTGATCACATCTTCTCTTGAGACATCGGATATTGTAACGACTCCAGATTCTTCGATACCGGAACAGGACACTCTGCCTTCGCTCATACCAGATCACGAATCTCCTCAACCTCTTGGTCGTGGGCTCCGAGAGAAGAAAGTACCAAAGAAACTAGCTGATTATGTGACTACACTTCTTCATCAGCCTTATCCATCGACCACTCCATATCCGATCGATAATTACTTGTCCGGCTCTCAATTCTCCTCCACGTATCAATCATATCTGTTGGCGATTACATGTGCCATTGAACCGCAGTCTTATAAACAAGCAGTCGAGGATGAAAATTGGCGATTTGCTGTTGAAGATGAGCTGGTTGCCTTGATTGATCTTGGCACGTTCTCGGTCGTTGATTTGCCTCCGGGAAAGAAAGCTCTTGGTTGTAAATGGGTTTTCCGTCTCAAGTTTCATTCTAATGGTGAGCTTAAAAGACACAAAGCTCGGCTTGTGGTTTTGGGGAATAATTAGATAGAGGGTGAAGATTACAATGAAACGTTTGCACCGATTGCTAAAATGGTCACAATCAGAGCTTTTCTTCAACAAGTTGCTTCTAATGACTGGGAGGTTCATCAAATGGATGTGCATAACGCCTTCCTTTACGGCGATCTTGAGGAGGAAGTCCATATGCAATTTCTTCCAGGTTTTCGTACTAATGACAAAACGAAGGTATTACGTCTTCATAAATCCTTGTATGGCTTGAAACAGGCTCCGCGATGTTGGTTTGCTAAACTTACGGAAGCTTTAGTGCAATATGGTTTTGAGCAAAATTACTCCGATTACTCACTCTTTACTCTGGAAGAATCCGGCATTCGTCTTCATGTTCTGGTATATGTCGATGATCTCATCATCACAGGCAGCTCTTTAAGAGTTATTGAGGAATTCAAAAGCTATTTGCGTGACTGTTTTCGTATGAAAGATCTCGGGCTTCTACAGTATTTCTTGGGTATCGAAGTTGCTCGAAGTCCAACAGGGATTTATCTGTGTCAATGGAAATATGCTTTGGACATCATCACTGAAACCGGCTTACTTGGAACTAAACCTGTTTCTTTTCCGTTGGAACAAAACCATAAGCTTGCACTCGCTAAAGAAGCTTCTCTACCTGAACCTTATCGCTATCGTCGTTTGATTGGTCGTTTGATTTATCTGGGTACTACACGACCAGAATTGTCCTATGTGATTCATATTCTCTCGCAGTTTATGAGTGATCCCAAGCCTGGTCATTGGGATGCTGCACTTCGGGTTGTTCGCTACCTTAAAAACAGTCCAGGGCAAGGCATTCTACTTCGCGCAGATGCTCCTTTGACCCTTTCAGCCTGGTGTGATTCTGATTGGGCTGCTTGTCCTTTGACACACCGCTCTCTTACTGGCTGGTTTATTCAACTTGGTGGCTCTCCTTTATCTTGGAAAACTCGTAAACAAGATGTTGTTTCTCGATCATCCGCTGAAGCAGAATACCGGGCAATGGCAGATACCGTACAAGAACTCTTATGGCTCCGTGGTCTTCTTCCTACTCTTGGTATCGAAATCACAGCTCCGATCACTCTACACTCCGACAGTCTCTCCGCCATCAATCTCGCCGCTAACCCCGTTTTCCATGCTAGAACGAAACATGTTGGCAACGACTGTCATTTTATTCGGGATGAGATCATTCGTGGAGTTATTGCTACCAAGCATGTTTCTACCAAATCTCAACTCGCAGACATTATGACCAAGGCTTTAGGACGCAAGGAGTTTGAAGATTTTCTTGTCAAGCTGGGTGTTTGTAACCTCCACACTCCACCTTGAGGGGGGGTATTAGGCCATATAAAGGTGCATTGTAATCATAGGCTTAACACTACAATTAGGTCTTGATGTAATTTCTATATAAGGTCTATGACCACACAACTTGAACGATAAGAAAACCTTTACACTACTAAGGATTCTTGACACATGTCGGATAAGCTATTTTATACTTGTTTTTCTCTCCAAAGTTTTAATTTATATCATGTAGATAGAGTAATGAGACATCTACATTCTTGCAAATGAAGACCAATACGAGGTAATGAAGCTATCTCAAGAACTTTTAATAATCCCAATGGAAGAAAAAACTTGCATAAAATGGAATGTAAAGTTTAAACATATATAGGATCGAAATGTGAAAAGATATGGCACCAAAAAAGTAAATCTTAACAAGAATAAAAGTAGGCATGCTTTAATATTTGTTCTTCCTTTTGGGTCAATATTTGCTGCGCGTGGAGGTATACGTACGTACAACAATTGATGTGTTTAGAAACCACTCCTCATCAAAATGAAGTAACCATCCTAATAAGTAATAATACTCAATCATTGTTTTCATTAGATTCTCGATCTATAACTTTTTTACTTCTCACTTTTGACTTTTGCTTCTATATGGAGTAGTATTCAGATATGCATTCTGCAAACCTATTCTTTCCTCAAATCGATACTGACATGTAACGATATCTCACGTACTCATGCACCGTATAACTAAAACTTTACATTTTTCTTGACATTTATGAATTATCCAAATTTCTCCCGGCATTAATGTACAACTTATTTTTCTTCAAAAGGTTTATTTAGTTTCACCAAAAAAAATTATTCAGTGAAATGATACAATAGGCAAACATTTGCGGTGATATTTTCATAAATACATGTCTTTTTTTAGCGCATACTAATCAAAATAACATGGATTTCATTGGTACTATTCTAAAAATATATTTGATTGAAAAAACATATGGTATATACGAAAATGTCACATCATATTATTGGTAAATATTATCTCTAATTTTTTTTTTTATTGTAGCAATAAACCCCCAAAAATTGTAGTTTAAAAAAAGAAGTCAAAATATACTCTTTCTGTTTTAAAATATAAGTTGTTTTATCTAAAACCGCGGATAATATTATCAAAATATAAGTTACTAAAAAGTATTATTTAATATATTTAACAAAAATAATTTGTTAATCACATAAAAAACTGTAAAATACTAATGGTCACACAATATTAAATAAAGTTAAAAAATACATAGTATTGTCAAAATAATTTATATTTTAAACAAAAAAATCTCTAAAACAATTTATATCTTTAAAACAATTTATATTTTTAAAAAGAGAAAGTATTATTTTTTATTTGTTTAAAATTAAAACAATAAAAAAGTGTGTGCACGTGGGTGTGGGTGAGCATGCACGTGAGGTGTGGCAGATGATGTCGGAAGAGACAGGCTCTAGACTCCGACCGAGTCTTTCGGTTTAACCAAAATGGTTTTGCTTTTGAGTGAGTTTGTGCCTCTGTCTCTTCTCCTCTTCCTAACCACTCTCTCTCTCTCTCTCTCTCTCTCTCTCTCTCTCTCTCTCTCTCTCTCTCTCTCTCTCTCTCTCTCTCTCTCTCTCTCTCTCTCTCTCTTGTTCTAATATTTCCCAACCACCATTATTTTTTTTTTTTGTAAACCAGATTTTAAACTAATCTTTAAATCTTGCTTGTACACTAGTTTAATGTTTTCAGTAATACAAAAGAAAGAAAGAAAAATGTCATGGAAAACTATCCCAGAGACTTTCAAATCAAAATCTAGACAAATCCGCATCAAAAAATATATTAAAAAAGTAGATACTCTTACAATTTAAAACTTTTTTAGCAAGCGCTCATTACTCGAACCCTAATTTATCAACCAGCACAATGAATTTTAATACCACTAAAACACTTTTCTAAACCTTTTTAAAACAATTTTTATATATTGCTTCAAATTAATAAAGAAAATAAAAATATACTGTATAAAAATTTCAACTAATAAACAATTTCATATGGACGTGAAATTTTAGACACCTTATGTAATTAGAAACTTCAGTCTCCCTTGATTATTCGCAATTTTTTTTATGCATAACCTATAATTATGTTAACAGCCGAATTTATGATGTAGCCAGAAAGAAAGAAAAGAATTCCTTAATTACCACTCTGTCACCACTCACTCACAGGTTGGTTTTGCATTTGTTTATTTCTTCAATCCAATAATTAACGCAAATACGGATGAATCTAACCCAAAGCAACTAGTTAGTACATTTAATTGGCTACGCATATTAATTTCGCTATGACCAGAACACATTTGTACATGAAGGTTCCTAATTTTGTAGCTTATTAAGGGATCAAAGAAAAAACAGATTCAAATTTGGGATAAATTTAAAAGTCACAAAATAATTAGTTTGTCAATATTCAATAATAATCATTATAAGATAAATGACAAAATTTAACTAAGTTATTTGTACGATAACTTTTACGAATGGTAAAATTTTGGTTCTCATGAAAGTCCTAACTAAAGTCATTATAAAACTATGTAACATTAATGGTAATGAAAATGTGTCAATATGTGAAAGACTAAAGTTTTTAAAAGCAAATTAATTTTTTTTTATCTTCATAGGCATCGTACTTATTTTGAATTTCGGTTCTTGTTCTCGTTATATAAAAAACTTTTAAACCATCTTATCTTAATTATTAAGGTGAATTGCAAGAATAACAAAAAAAAAAAATCACCAACTATCTAAACTTAGCTTATGTGGCTTAATCAAATTCACTAGAATTAGGACAAATGGTTAGATTTTGATTTTTTTTTCCTTTTTTGTGTTATTGAGCCCAATTTTCCTAATTATTATAGCTATGATTCATAAATTTTGCAACTACTATTAAAGATTTAAAATGATCGTTTGTAATGGTCAGACATACACATAAGTTGTATATTAGTTGAGGATTCAAGTTCAACTATTTTACTGCGCGTTTAGCCGGAATTGATCACTGTCATTGCTTTGTATCGCAAGAAAATTTGAACTATTGATTAGATCTCAAATATTAGTTCATATTTCAGGTAGGAATCATACGGCTGACAAAAAAAAATTAGAAAAAAAGTTTGCATTTATTTTGACGAGTTTGTTATGGTAGACCCATATTAATGAAATGATATATTAGCGAGTATGATTCGTTTCTTACATCTTCTACAACAAGGCTACAATTATTAAGCGCGCGAGACATATCATGTCAAAAACACTGTGCATACGCAATAAAAAAATCAACATCAATTCACATTTCCCATTCAAATTAATGTAGCCAAGTAAAACGGTTTTTGTCCACAAAACTAAATCAACATATAAATACTCCAAATATTGTTATAGTCATGTTCCATATATATGCATGGGTGTGTAGGCTATCACTGTTAAATTATTTGAACAATTATTTCACGAATAATGTTTGTAATATATTTCAAGAAAAAACAGGTGGCTGCTGGTAATGAGTATTACATGATGAGGGATAAAAATCATAGAGCGATTGGTCAAACCTCGACAGATTCTACATATCTAGAGACAGCTGCACATGTATGTCACTTATTGATGTGTACATATTATACACATTCACTAACTTACCTATACAAGTATATATATATATATATATATATGTAGTATTAAACCATTTTTTTAACCAACAAGACTACACTTTCGAATATTTCACTTATCTAGTCATCTTGATTGATTAAACGGAGGTAAAAGTAATTTTTTAGTAGAAATCAAATTCAAAGTAGCAAATTTATGCATTGTTTTAAAATGTTTACGATTAAACCACCACCACTATATATTATTATGTAACCAAATTTCTATTATATGAACTTTTCCAGATCTTTACATATATATAAAAAAAATTCCTAATACAAATATGTAATCCAATAATTTTGTCCATTGTCTTATTAATTACACACCATGATCAATGTTGTAAGTATTTTTGATCTTGTGTGAAATATTTTATTTATTGTATTTTAGATGTTTTCTAGCCTCTCCAAATTTTGTTCTACATGTCACCGTGATCTATCGAGCGTAAGGAAAATATCTCCTGTGAATCTGTTTATTACGGTACCTTTTTGCTTGAACATTTTATTTTCTTACCATGATGATAATAATTTCAAAATCATATATATTCATATCTTTTAATTGAACTTACGCACGTAAAAATTTAAAAAAAAAAAACTTACGCACGTTTTCTTTCTGAAATACTGATGTCCGATATTACGATAAGCCTAGTTGCTTGCTTTTGATATTATTAAGCCAATTCTTTTAATTATTATCTATGATATTTAGTTAGAATGTAATATTAAAAAAAAAATAGGATACAGTATACACATGACCTTAAAGATATATAGAAATGTTGTGAACTTAGCGCGGTAGGTACGTAATATGAATACAGAGTCCAATTTTAACTTTGGCTTCATCTCAAGAAATCACAGAAGAACCAAAAAAAAAACATATGAATCTAGTATGAAACCACATGCATTATAATTAACATGTAGAATTCGTACGATTGCTATACGTTATTATGATCATTACAAGAATGACACGTATTCACAAACAGCAACCAACACTCAGGACAAGACAACCAATGAAACAAGGTTAGAATATGTCGAAACCAACGTTAATAAAAGCGAAGATTATGCGACAAGACTCAACTACTTCCCCCTTTTTCACACTCATCAATCAACAGAGAATCTTACTATCAACATTACACGTTTTTTCCTTTTTCTCCATTTTCTTTTTGTTACTTTAATTTTCATTTCCCCTCTTGCCATTGTACATTTGTACCCATGTATAATAGAAGAACAATCAATTCAGATAAATTAATAAGAATACTCGAGAGATATCTCGTCCTATTAGTTGAAATGATTAAGTGATTAACTATACATTCATTTTTCCACAATTACAAGAAACGAAAAAATTATGCATTGTTTTAAAAAAAAAATGCATTAATTCAATTTTGTAATGGATGTATTTGTACATGCAGAATTCACATCGTACGCAAAACAATACGAGACCTCAATAAAATTTTAAAGAAAAACGATCAAATGGTTATAGTCGCAGACATGCTATGTCGATTGGAATTACAAATTGGTTTCCAGTTTAATACGTACTCCTTCTGTTTTTAAATAATTGCTTTTTTAGAATTTTTACATATATTAAAAAAATATATTAAATTTTAACTATAAATATATTATTTTTTGTGCTAAACAAGCTTCTCTAACTTTTAACCAATAGTGATCAAATAAAATCAATTAATATGTGTTGAAATTCACAATTCATCATTATTATTTAATAAAATTTGCATAGAAAATATAAAACATCAATATTTTATATATAATTCTTTTTTACAGATGATCAAATATTTAGAAATATTTAGAACGGAAGGAGTATATATACTTTAAATCACGGCATAATTCACATGGCATGTGATTCGGTGCAGTGCACTTCAAAATATAAGACATGACCACACAAATGAAAGAAACCAAGCTTTCTTTTTCTATAGTTACTTTTCATTTTTTTTTTGTAAATAAAACGATGCTCCTAAATAATACTACTACTAAGAAATATTGCTTGAATAGTGTGGTCATGAATCCAAAATATTGTTTTCTGTGATATGTACGAGTATAGTTGGACATCGAGTATATGTAACATATACATTAGTCATTAACTGATCTTTGTACAGGCGGAAACAATTTTCTTGGCCATGCATATGATCATTTATGAGTATATGGTCATATAATAAAATTAGACATGAGAATAAGTACAAAGAGTTGCCTATTGAGAGAACCCCAATTCAACACAAAGTTTTGCTAATAAGAAGATGATACTTTTAACATTTCCATTCATCTAAATGGGCGCTATTTCTGTTGTATTAGATTTAAATTCATATTTTTTCGTAACAAGTTTTCAGCTTTTTTCAAATAAATTACGTGTGGGAGCTCTCTATCTCAATTTGTTATTTGGGAACGAAAACAAATGTTTTTCGACGGAAAGATATGCATGGATTTTGGTCTAGAACACATCGATTAATTTTACGAGTTTAACTTTTTAAAAAATCGATGAGTCTACAGTAAAATAACAAATGTTTAATATATCGCCACTTTTTTTTTTTTAATCAAAACATGATAGTATTTTAGAAGGAAAAAATACAATTCAGAAACAAAACAAAAAACATGGGAATTGTAACAAATGATTAAATATTTCATAAGCATTGAAACACACATGTACAAATATAGATGTTAGTATACTGTATACACATACATATATATATATATGAGCGTATATATGGTTTGTGGTAGAGGACACAAGAGCAAACAGAATGATTCGATGTAATGAAAATCCAGAGCTGGTGGCTTTGGAAATGCAAATGGAATGATCCCATGTTAGGTTTTTACATGCCATCACTCGACATGCCTCTCTTTCCGCTTTTGTTTATTCATTGTCAATTATTATTACTCTCCTCTAATCTCTCGCTAAATCGTATCTCGTCATTAATTAATCTCCTTTTAATTATGCTTATTAATTAGTCCTTCTTTGTCTCAATTAATAATTGATATAACCCGAAACCCTGTCTGTTTTTTGCTCTTCTCTGGTCGTTTATTGCCAAAAAAAAAAATCCACTTTTACAGTTGTCTTTAGATAATTTTGCTGTAGTTGTAGTCTTGTAGAATAATATCTTATTATAGATTGTATTTGTAGTATATTATAGATTATATACATTATGTTTAGTTTTTTTCAATTAAACAGTGTGTAGTGTGTATTTAGTTATCATTCTACATGAAGCGATGGTTTTATAACGATAAACCAACAGTTGTATAGAAATTAGGGGTTCGACAAGGAAATGACAGTTCCTTGATCTTAAATATTTTTTGCTGATAGATAGAGAGATTCACCGACCAAAGTGTCGTCGTTCGTCGGTCCCCACAACATTTGCTTAGAGCTTCGTCTATCTATTTGAACAAGAATTTTTTTTTTGGAATACGTATTGTGATCATATAAACGCCGGCGAAATAACGAAATATCCCGGGAAGCTGAGCCCAACAGAGGAAAGCACAGCTCTATGACAGAGAAGCATACATAATAAACTAGGAGTCGAAACCAAAGCTAAGATTGAAAGAAAGCGATTATTCCCGAAACTAAACAATTGCACTAACAAACAAGATTTCCACACTTCTGAAGATTCTTTGATAAAGGCTTACTGGAGAAGCATGAGGCCAAACCACCAATAAACTATTCCTCCTATGAAGATGAGTATGCCAGAACAATTTCAATTAACCTAGATTTGATAACCCGACAAGATAAAATCAGTACGAGTTCCTTAACTTTCCTTCGGATGCGGCGTAGTCGGTAACATGACACGACAAGAAACACCTAGGTACAAGCCTCTTGAGAAGACCAGATCTCGATCAGATCTGTTATGCAAGGAGCGAACGACCAACCCGGGTAACACCAAACTCAAAGGATCGAGAAAGGTAAAAGATCGAACCGGATATAATCCAAAGCAATCTCCACAAGAAATGAAAGAAAACTGCTATCAATGCAATCACCAAAATCGAAAAACCACAATCCAAACAACAAGCCATAGAAACTCTAAAACCGAAGACCAAAGATGAACCACCTAACAAAAGCAAACAAGCCCAACATAAATAGCAGATCCGGTGAAGAAAAGACGAAGAGAGCTAGTTACCCGACAAAAAGACAAAACCAGATCTGTCTCCTCTCAGACATCTCGCCGAAGAACATGACGTTGTTCCACCTCTTCTTCATCACCTACAGAACTACTGATGCAAGCTTGAAGATAAACGGAGGCTGCAACAAAGAGATAAAGATCCAAGGCATCCTAAACCTTGTCGAGACCCGTACCTTCCAATGCAGACCAGAAACACGACCAATCTCTTACAATTTTAACAGAGCCGAAATAGAAGAAATACATACCATAAACAAACTAAAGGACCAATGTCGGCGCTGACAAAGCTGACGCACACCGGTCTAAACTTTAAATCTGAGATCTAGAAGTCTCGGCGGCTAGGATTTATTTGGGGTCTCCATTTGAACAAGAAATTAGATGCTCCATTTATTATTCTTGTACTCTTGTCTGTTATTTTATGCTTTAATCCCTAAACTTTTTTAGACATATACATGAATATATTTGATCTCCAAACATATATTATGAATTAAACTATTTACAAAGCTGTTGACAATAGTAATATTTAAACTATAGACATCAAAAACCTACACGTTCGATTTAACCGTAAGTCATTGTTAGACGTACGACAAATGCAAAATCAAGTAAATAAAATAACAGTACAAGAAGGGATATAAGTATATAACTAGGGTGGTTTGCTAGCTCATTATAATTTAATTTATTTGGTTTATAACGCGTTAACAAGCCATCCTACCAATTACCAGTATATAACTAGGGAGTATTTTATAATTATATGTTTTCCTTAAAATAGAATAATTAAATTATGATCAAAATATGTTTAACGCTCCAATTTTCAACTCGATTTAGTTTATATTTTATTTTCTTTTTCATATTTTGTTTAGTTCAGAAAACACAACCGAGATTTGATATTTATCCTTTTTGTATATATATCGGATATGCTTTATTGATAACTTGACATTTATCTTGGTGGGATTGGAATCATGTGTAGGAAGTAGGAACACATCCACCATATGCTCATCCCTCTGTTGTGTTTCTATACAAAATTAGTCGGGTTTTAGAAAATTGTATTCGATCAGTGTGATCTGGTTTAAGTGGCCTTGGCATTAGCTTCGAGTGGAAAGAAAACTAAATCCACATTAGCATAAAATGGATTTGGATCGTAGGCGATGATGAGTACGGACCACTCAGGTCCCAATCACCAGGTACATCTTCTTATCTTTCCTATTTTCGTGGGATTCTTGTTTCTTTTTTCTCTTACAATTATTCAAATGACATTTTTTATACGAAGTTATTACAATTACCGCTTTCAAAACTGTTCTGTTAATAAGCATCTACCAAAATTAATATTTAATAAGTTTTTTTTTAATTACTATTTAATATAAATGCTATCTTTCATCGTACTGGTTTTGACTAAAGTATTTGTTTTTAGGATAAAAATGTAGAAATTTCGATCATAATAATAAACAAAATCAATTTGAGATTGTTTTAAAGTTTCTTTATTATTTGTTTAATTGCTTCTTATTGGTGATCTAAACCGATACGAATTTTTAACGGTTAATCAAAAATTGTTAAAAAAAAAACCTTTATTGTTTTCAATTTTTTTTGTAATAGGTGATTATAAAATTGGTTCTGAATAGTGATAGTGCATAATAATAAACCGCAGCACGGAGCGACATAGTTGCGGTTGGAGATAAATAATAACAAAAATGAATATATACATATGTATAAGTATAAATTTTTGTTAAATATATATATATTTATATAAATATAGTTTTTGCAACTGTTCAATGTGGAGCGGGACGTACGGGTGTCAAAATGGATAACCCGACCCAACCCGACCCTAACCCACATGGGTTCAAAAATTTAGTGGGCGGGTTTGACCTGACCCATTTATTATATGGATTGAATTTTCATACTCAAACCCATTAATAGAAAACCCGATGGCTTAATGGGTTATATGGGTACTTATATACAAATTAAATATCATAATAAACTAATTAAAAAAACAACACCATTGCATATTATTATAAATAAATCCAACAAAAGTTTTCAACTTTCAAGTAACAAAATAAAAAAATGTAATCTTAAGATAAATAAAAACCATAAAACCGTAAAATCAATAAAACCAAAACCATAAAACCATAGATTAATTTTAAAAAATACTTCAATCTTCGTTACGTTCATCTGGTTCCTTGGATGTTTCTGCTTCGTCCTTGTCCTCCTCATCATCATCATCACTTTCATTGTCTAAAAATAATAAAAAAAGTATATGAGCAACATGGATAATATTAGTTAGTATTAAAATCAATAAATATAAATGATAAATTCACCTCTTTCATCAGTTGTAAAAACAAATAACCAAAATCTCGTACAAAGTAAAGTTTGGACATGTTTAGGAAGAAGCCGACTCCGGTATTTGTTTAGAACACGCGAACCAATACTGAAAGATGATTCCAAAGCCACAGTAGTTATAGGAATGCTCAGCACATCACATGCCATATATGCTAGAGCACCAAAACGATGTGTGTTAGCTTTCCAATACTGCAAAACACATATGTCATTATATATATATATATATATATATTAGTTTCTTTTTATTTTTATATGAAAAATCCGTGGGTTACCCACGACCCTAATGGATTTACCTATTAAACCCATAATCCTAATAGGGTAACCCACCATAACCCATTTATTTATATGGGTAGAAAAACTCAACCCAAACCCGCTAAAATGATGGATGGGTTCGGATAACCCTAGCGGGACGGGACAGAACCTAACCATTCAGAATTTATACGAGATACCAATCAAACCATTACTAAATTTTTGTTTTTAATTTCATTTTTTTCTCAATTCACACAAACTTTAAATACCGAGTTGAAAAAAATGAGGATAATATAATACTACATGCCGTGATATCGATAGATTCATCGGACGGCAATATACGTAGAGAGGAGACACGTGTCAGCATCCAACACTGAATAAAATTGTGGGACCCAGCTGTTAGGGTGCGGGTAGCAAAATTAATAATTAAGCTCCTTTTCTTTTTATTCCCACCCCCACTCATGTTCAATCAAAAGTCACTCTTCACCTCATGCCTCATGTAGTCATGTGTCTTATTTTTTAGTTATAAGATAATTCTGATATTTAATAAGAAAAGCTTTTTACTTTCACTTTTTGTTCCTTTTGTAATGAGAGTTTTTTACTTTACTACCCAAAAATACAAAATTTAATTCTATATTTAAGAAACACTGAAAATGTTTCATCTAGCACTAGCAGTCAATCTTTTCTTGTATTTCTAAACTATCCCGTTATAGAATAACTGGCCCATTAGGCTCACTGAATTACGAAGCCCACTTAACTTCAGGCCTCTTTGTATATATATTTTTTGATTGGTTGCCTAATCTGAACTTCTCTTTTTGCAAAAACAACATTTCTCAAATCTAGTTATTAGAAGAATGGACAATGTTTTGAAGAGCTGAATGGAAAATATTCTGAGATTCTAGGCTATGCTAGTTGGAATTTAGTTTTATATATATTTTAGATGACAAAAAAGGACTAAATAATTTACCAATAACTAAATTTGTAACCAACATGAAATAAAAGAAAAAGAGAAACTGTGAAACTTATTGAAAAGACAAAAAAAGATGATTTTCACATTAAAAATTGATGGGATTTTGAATAATTTGTAACTGTCAATTCACTAATTACCAATTAAATTTTAAGTAAGAAATTGATAAAACTTAATATAATATCATAATCTGGTTTATTCATCCAAATAAAATGGTCCAAATAAAATTATTGTTAGTTCTACAATGAAATTCTGTTTATGGTAGACCAAAAAAAACCATTAACTCAAAAATAATTTTTGGTCCATCTAGTATATTGGGTTTTCTTCCTGAAAACTAGAGTGTAGAGATTTTCCTAAAATTTTTTGTTGTCATTTGAGTCCAACCATAAGCATACAATGTTTATAAAAATCTATTCCGAGTATTTTTGTTTTCGACATATCGATTCTGTTTCCTTATTTCATTATTTTTTCACAGATTCTTCTTTCTAGATTGTATAGCTTTTTTCGTTTCTTCTTTCCAGATTCAAATACATTAAACTATTCAGACATGAATCATGATATAGAGTTTGCAACTACCAGAAAAGTACTTGAAATATATTAGCAAGTTATATAGGATACGAGCACATCAATCAATCATATTCCTCTGTCATACGAATATATATTGTTTTTAGAAATTGATTTTGTCAGCCAAAGGAAATTATTAAAATGGAAGAAAAAAAACACTTATTAAAAAAGAAGCGTGGGATAGTCTAACATGGATTTCAACATGAGTGGAATGCACGTTGCTGCTACCAGTGCTATCGTGTCATTTTCTATAGGATTAATTTGCTCAGTAACAAAAAAAATATTAATAATTTGCTCAATATTCATTTTATCTCCTTCCATTTCCATACAAACTCTTTTTTTTGCTAAACGCGTATCCATACACACTCTTAATTTAAGTTTTAGTTTTATGCAATGTGTGAATATTACCATGTTGTTATATATATAAATATATTTCTTACTCACCAAACTGTATCCGTGACGAAAGTAAATATGACAAGGGCCGAAGTTTTCGAGTAAGTTAATGAAGTTCTTGGATCTAAAAGCATGTTTTAGTTCTTTTCTCTTTCTAATTTTCTTTGTGTGTTGAATATAAAAGTAGTTTGTTGAGCACATAGTGCTAGATCTCGCTCCTGTTATTTTACAGTTACGTAAACTATGTTCTATCAATTTGATTAACCAAACTAGTTACTAAATATAAATATGATTGTTAACAACAAAATTCTTCTAGAAAGTTATATTTTAAATTTTAATTGTTTTTTCAAAAAGAGATCGTCGTGATCCTTATTCATACGTTTTCATAGACTCATGGGATTAGTCTAAAATTTGGTTCTTCATAGTTTTTTTTTTTATTATTATTTTATTACTGAGAAATTTTACATCGACGATTTTACAGCGAAGAAGTCTACCATCTTGATCCATGCCAAACGACTCTACCTTGTCCCACGTTGAAGATCTCTTGCAAAATTGTTTCTATTATTCTGCATATATTATAATAAATCACAATTTCTGGAATTCGAACCCAAAACGTCTTGGTATAGAAACATTAATAAATCTTTTGCCAAGGAGTTTCCACAAGTTTTTTATAGTTTAAACAATATAAATTGTCAAATCATTCTAAATTGAAAATGATTTAAAATCTAACTACATTTAAACACTAGTGAATTATAATATTTAACCTAATGACATTTAAACTCGAATAGATTCCTACTAAACTCGAATAGAGGAGCATGAGGTAGATGATCAAAGCCTTACCAGCAAAGCTAGATTTCAAGGACAATGGACAAAGACGGGTTTGGTGGTTTCCCCAAAACCACCAAGGGAGCCATGAGGGCACTGCATTGGAATTGTCAGGGGTTGGGGAACCCTCTGACAATTCCGCATTTGAAGTATATCAGGAGGTAATATAATCCTGATATCTTGTTCCTCGTAGAAACTAAGCAAGGTAGTAGTTTTATGAAGCAGTTAGGGGAAGAGCTTGGATATGCCCATCATTTTGTTATACCAGTTAATGGGCAGAGTGGAGGTCTAGCTATTTTTTGGAATGCTAATGTGGGGTGTAGTTTTATAGGCCAGCCTACTCTACACTTCACAAATATGTATATAACGGAAGGGAGATCAATGTACATTTTGTTATATGTTTCTGGGAATCCAGAAAGGAAGTTAAGGAACCAGCAATGACAGAAAATAATTAATCTTGCTGAGGCAGGCATCATTATGGATATGCCAACTATTTTTCTTGGAGATCTAAATGATATCAAGAGTAATGATGAAAAGTTGGGAGGACCAAAGAGATCTGAGAATTCTTTTGTGCATTTTAGAAGATTGTTAAGGGTTTTGGGTCTTCATGATTTGAAAATGTATGAAGGAAAATATACGTGGTTTGGTAGGAGGTATAAGCATGATGTCAAGACCAAGATTGATAGGGTTTTAGCAAATGCTGCTTGGCAGAATTTATTCCCAGCGACTTATGTGAAAGCACTCAATTGGTTGGGTTCTGATCATAGGCCATTGGTAATATATATTGAGGTCCAAAAGTGGAAAGGCAAAAAGCTATTTCGATATGATAATAGATGGAGATTTAATCTTCAGTTCAAGGAGTTTGTGGAGAATAATTGGCGAAAGGAATGTGAATCTTTTCCACCAGAGAAATTTCATGAAGCTCTTGAACGGTGTAGACATAGGTTGGCAGAGTGGAAATCTAATCAAACCAGTAATTCTCAAAAACGGATTTATGAGCTGAAGGAGCTTCTCCATAAGGTGTATGACTCTCAACTTTTGGATTATCCTTATATTAATTCTCTAAAAGCTGATTTCCAAAATGAATATAGATTGGAAGAGGAGTACTGGAGGATAAAGAGTCGGATACTCTGGCTTCAAGCAGGGGATCAAAATACAAGGTACTTTCATGAAAAAACTAGACAAAGGAGAAGTTTTAATAGAATTACTTCCATAAATGATGATGAAGGAAGAATTTGGTCTGGTGATGAGGATGTGAGTAAAGTGATTATATCTTACTTTACTAAGTTATATACATCTGAGTGCAGTGATAATATGGAAGTATTTCTTCAGCCTCTGAAGCCAAGGGTTACTCCTGAAATGAATTAGCACCTGACTAAACCAGTCGCAGATGAGGAGATATATGCTGCATTACAACAAATGAATGTGGATAAGGCACCTGGCCCTGATGGAAGGAGTGTTGGTTTCTATAAGCATAATTAGAGGGCTATAAAGTAAGGTGTGATAAATTTCGTTAAGCATTTCTTCACTCATGAAAATTTGAGTCAGGAAATGAATCATACTCATATATGCCTTATCCCTAAGATAGAAACTCCAATGCAGGTTAGAGATTATAGGCCTATTAGTTTTTGTAATGTAGTTTATAAGATTATATCTAAGGTGTTAGCGGAAAGGTTAAAGCCATGGCTAGGGAAGATTATATCTGAAACTCAGTCTGCTTTCATACCAGAGAGATTAATCACTGATAATATTCTCATTGCTCATGATCTTCTCCATTCTTTGCAAACTAAACAATTAAAAACACCTTATATGGCATTAAAATTGGATATAGCTAAAGCTTTTGATAAGGTTGAATGGCATTATATTGAAGCTATAATGAGGAAGTTGGGTTTTGCAGAGCAATGGTACAGATGAATTGTAACGCCCGTAAACCAAAAAGTAGATTTTTGGTTAGTGTGTCGATCGACACGAGTGCTTTTGACTTGTGAGAAGTCGGATTTTTGAGCGTTGTGTCGATCAACACAAGGTTTGTATCGATCGACACAAGGTTTGTATCGATCGACACGGGGTAAAATTGAACCGTCAGGTTCAAGTTTTTGATCGCACGGATTGGTGATCAGTTTAGAGAACCCTAGGGTTCAATATATAAGGGGAATCAGTCATGTTCTTGGTCTTTTTGGGCACAAAACAGAGAGAAATCAGAAATCAGAGAGATTATGAGAGTTTGGTGATTTTTTAGGAGGATTGTTCTTGAGGCTTAAGGAACCAAAGGGGAGGATCATTGTTGGTGATTGTTCGTGGTTAGGAGCAGTAATCAGAGGCCGTGTAAAGTCTGATTTCGTCGGGTTTGGTCGTGTTCTTCGTGTTCTTCCTTTTTTAAATCTGTTTGCGAGGTGAGTGCGTGACCGTAGGTTTATCTAGGTAAATGAATCGATAGAATACGTTGATTATGGTTGTGTGGATTAGATTTTGTGTGTTTGTTGGTGAATTCGTGCAGGAGATCGATGGTTCATATTAGGGTTCGAGCCATGAGAGGATAGGCTCGTTCTCTATTTCTGCGATACCGTGTCGATACGACACAAGTGGATTGCGTCGATCGACACCATGGTGGTGTGTTGATCGACACAAGTGCAATATGTCGATCGACACCTAGTGGTTGTGTCGATCGACACAGTGCTCCTGAACTGGGTCATGTTTGATTGTTTGTGTATGCTTGTTGTTTGCTCATCCCGGTATGGTATCTATTGCTTATGCCTGTGTGTATAACCTGTAGACGGGAGGATCGTCTCACTGAGTATTTGTGATAATACTCACGAATCTCTTTTTGCTATGTGATGCAGGTAAAGAGAAATTGTGATCATGGAATCATGACCGGGAAGAGGAGATGATCTAGTGTCTCATTTGAATGGCTGTAGTGTTAGAATTCCTAGGTTGCTAGTAAACTCTGGAATTGCTTTTGTTTGATATTGGTTATTTGGTGAACGGTTTAACGATTTGATAAGTGTGGGATTATTGAATGATGGTTGGTTTAATTGTTAATTGTTGTTCCACATTGCTTGTGTTGGCCCATTGAGGACTATTATCTGTGATGATAATAATACGAAGAGAAATTTTTTAAAATTTTGGGTCGGGTTGTTTCATTTTGGTATCAGAGCCCTTATGGTTCTAGGGCGGGTGCAATTGATTGGTTATGTGAGTTAGTCAATTGATTGTTGTGTGGGTTTAGAGTCCTGGATTATCTCTTCCGAGCCTTCAACGAGATTCCACGGTATGTGTTTTTTTGACTTTCCATTTTCCTAGTACTTAGTAGTCTGCTGGTTAGTGTAGAGTGAGGGCTAGAGTGGCTAGAGGCAGAGGTCGTGGGGGCCGTGGAGGCCGAGGTGGTCGTGGTGGGTACGGGCGAGAACTGCAGAGTGAGTTTGATGCCGCTAGTGTGGCCCAGGAGACCACGCAGGAGCAGGTGGCGGACTCGCAGGCGTTTCAGGAGGGGTCAGTGGGTGTGGCTAATACGAGTGTCAGTGTTATGGCTGATGGGGCTGGTGTGGGTCCCAGTATAGCTGGTGGTGTAGTGGGCTCAGGTGGAGGTGCTGCCGCAAGTGTGGCCCAGGACCGAGATGATCGCTTGGCGGGTTTGCTGCAGTTGATTCTGGAGCGGGTACCAGGTGGGGTACCGGCTCTGGATCAGGCTCCGGAAGTTCAGCCAGGTGTGGCTGGTGTGAACCCAGTAGTGGCTTAGGTTCAGCCGGGAGTGGTTGGTGTGAAGCCGGGTATGGCAGTTTCAGAAGAGCTTCCATCCTACCTAAGGATGATGGAGCAGATGCAGAGGATTGACATCGGGTTTTTCTCTGGAGGTGCCAAGCCTAAGGAGGGCGACGAGTGGCGGCTGAGGTTGGAGCGTAACTTTCGCTCTATCAGGTGTCCGGAGGGATACCGGGTTGATCTGGCAGTTCACTATCTGGATGGTAACGCGCATCTCTGGTGGAGAGGTGTTGAGGCCAGGAGGGTACAAGCCGAGATGGCTTAGGAGGATTTCTTGGCTAAATTCAATGCCAAATATTTCCCGCAGGAGGCGATGGATCGGTTGGAGCTGAAGTTTCTGGAGTTGGCTCAGGGAGACCGGTCAGTGAGGGAGTTCAATGCAGAGTTTAGTCGACTTCTGGTACATGCTGGTAGGGGCATAAAGGGCGAGCAGGCCAAGGTGAAGAGGTTCCTGAAGGGACTTCGAGCTAACTTGAGGACTCGCTGCAGGGCGAGTAGTTTCGCCACGAGGGCGGAGCTGATTGAGACGGCTGTTGTGATTGAGGAGGACCTCAGGGAGCAGGCTGTGGTGGTTAGTCCACCGGTTCAGCAGCAGAGGAGATCGCAGCAGCTGGCGGATGCGAGCAGGAACGGTAAGCTTGCGCAGGGTCAGAAAATGAAGTGGGAGAGTACTTTAGGGCCAGAAAATGCAGCAGATGGCGGTGGCGGTAGTGCAGCCATTGGCAGTGCAGCCGTTGTCTCAGGTTGCAGTGGCACCGAAGGTTTTTACTTCGGCGGAGGCGGGTGGATCTAGCGTCAGACCGATCACAGGTAATTTTTCAGACTTGACCTTTTTAAATTCTTGTGGTGTTTGAATTTAGTATGTTTGGAAATTATGAGTCTGCGCTGGAGTGTTAGGGTCTTAAAGTACATGGGATTTATGCAGAGACCTTAGTTGTGGGCAGGTGTGAGTACGACGTGTTGTTTGATTCGGGAGTTACGAATAGCTTCATCACTCCAGAGTGTGCGGAAAGCAGCGGGATCCGGAGCGATTCCGGTGAGCAGCCGGGAGTAGTTGAAGTTACGAGAGGCAAGTCGTTAGCTACTTTCGGGCGGGCTCGGGGTGTGGGTGTGCTGGTGGCGGGAGAGTTAATGCCAGTTGATTTGATTATTAGTCTGGTGGAACTATACGATGTCATCCTCGGTATGGACTGGCTGGATCGGTACAGGGTCCATCTGGATTGTCATCGAAGACGAATAGTGTTCGAGCGGGATGTTGGGAGGTTGATTTATTAGGGTGTGAGACCGACTTCAAGAAGTCTCATGATTTCAGCGATACAGGCCGAGCAGTTGATTGAAAAGGGTTGTGAGACGTATCTGGCGACGATAGTGATGCAAGAGACTGTTGGAGAGGTTGCAGTTGGGGATTTTTGGGTTGTTTGGGATTTCTAGTATGTATTTCAGTCGTTGCTGGGATTGCCGCCATTAAGGTCGGATCCGTTTACGATTGAGTTGGAACCTAGGACGACTCCTATATCCAAGGCACCTTACCGTAGCAGAGATGGCAGAGCTGAAGAAGCACCTGGATGATCTGTTGGGAAAGGGTTTCATCCAGCCTAGTGTTTCACCGTGGGGAGCGCCGGTGTTGTTCGTGAAGAAGAAAGATGGGAGTTTCTGGTTGTGCATCGATTACCGGGGGCTTAACCGAGTCAATGTGAAGAGCATGTATCCTCTGCTGCGGATTGACGAGTTGTTGGATCAGCTGCGAGGAGCTACCTGGTTCTCCAAGATCGACTTGGCTTCGGGTTATCATCAGATCTCGATTGATGAGGTGGATGTTAGGAAGACTGCCTTCAGGACGAGGTATGGACATTATGAGTTCGTGGTGATGCCTTTCGGGTTGACGAATGCGCCTGCAGCTTTCATGAGGTTGATGGACGGGGTATTCCAGGAGTATCTAGATGTGTTTGTGATCATCTTCATCGATGATATCCTAGTGTATTCGAGGAGTGCTGAGGAGCATGAGGTGCATTTGAGGATAGTTCTGGAGAAGCTGCGGGAGCAGAAGCTGTACGCAAAGTTGAGTAAGTGCAGTTTCTGGGAAGGATGACAGGGAAGGATATCCCCTTTGTGTGGTCTTCAGCTTGCGAGGAGAGTTTCGGGAAGCTGAAGGAGATGTTGACGAGTACACCGGTGTTGGCGTTACCTAAGCCGGGTGAGTCTTATGTGGCGTTTACATATTCTTTGGGAGTTGCTCTGGGATGTGTACTGATACAACAGGGAAAAGTTATTGCGTATGCTTCGAGGCAATTGAGGAAGCACGAGTGCAACTACACTACCCATAACTTGGAGTTGGCTGCGGTGATTTTCGCCCTTAGGATTTGGAAGTCTTATGTTTATGGCGAAAATGTGCAGGTATTCACAGACCACAAGAGTCAGAAGTATTTCTTCACTCAGCTGGATCTGAACCAGAGACAGAGGCACTGGATGGAGTTGGTAGTGGATTACGATCTGGAAATCGGGTACCATCCGGGTAACGCTAATCTGGTTGCAGATGCATTGAGTCGGAAGAGGGTTGCTTCAAATTATGAGCGGGATATGGAGGCTTTGGTGAGCGAGATCAGTACGTTGAGATTGTGTGTTATCTCACAGGAGCCGTTGGGGTTAGAGGCAGCTAAGTAGACAGATTTGTTGAGCAGGATTCGGGTTGCTCAGGAGAAGGATCAAGGATTGATTGATGCTTCTAAGGCGGCAGGTTCAGAGTATTTGGTCTCGATGAATGGGACGATACTGGTGAATGGGCGGATTTGTGTACCCAAGGACAAGGATTTAAGGCAGGAGATCCTGAGGGAGGCTCATTCGAGTATGTTATCGATTCATCTGGGAGCAACAAAGATATATCGTGATCTGAAGCGGTATTATCACTAGGTCGGGATGAAGAGAGATGTAGCTAACTAGGTTGCAGCGTGCAACGTGTGTCAGTTGGTGAAGACTGAGCATTAGGTCTCGAGTGGTATGTTGCAGAGTTTGCCTATCCCAGAATAGAAGTGGGATATGATTACCAAGGATTTCGTGACGGGATTGCCACTGTCACGGACCTATGATGCGATTTGGGTGATTGTGGATCGTGTGACCAAGTCAGCATATTTTCTTGCCAATAAGAAGACCGACGGAGCGGCGGTGTTGGCTAAGAAGTATATGCGGGAGATAGTGAGGCTACACGAAGTGCCTGCGAGTATTGTGTCAGACAGGGATCCGAGGTTTACTTCAGAGTTTTGGAGGGCGTTCCAGGCTGAGATGGGCACTAAGGTGCATATGAGCACAGCGTATCATCCTCAGACGGATGGGCAGTCCGAGCGGACGATTCAGATATTAGAGGATTTGTTGAGGATGTGTGTGCTGGATTATGGTGGTCATTGGGCGGATCATTTGAACCTGGTTGAGTTTGCGTACAACAATAGTTACCAGATGAGTATTGGGATGGCTCCATATGAGGCTCTGTATGGGAGGCCATGTCGGACACCATTATGCTGGACTCAAGTGGGGGAGATGAGCATGTTTGGTGCAGATTTTGTTCAGGAGACGATGGAGAAGATCCGTGTCTTGAGACTGAACATGAGAGAGGCTCAGGATTGGCAGAAGAGTTATGCCGATAGGAGATGGAATGAGCTAGAGTTTGAGCTGAGAGATCTGGTGTATCTCAAGGCAGTGATGTTGAGGGGTCCTAACAGATCCATTTCGGAGAATAAGCTGAGTCCGAGGTTTATGGGTCCGTTCAGGGTTGTGGAGCGGGTTGGACCGGTAGCTTACCGATTGGAGTTACCTCAGAGTATGAAGGTTTTCCACAAAGTCTTCCATGTATATGTGGCGCTGTTGGTTCGGATGACCCTGGTAGCATATGTGGCGCTGTTGGTCGGGCATGTTCTTGTTTGATTGTTGCACGATCATTTGGTCCAATTCTGGGTCAACGGTTGGTCGTGCATGTTCTTGTTTGATTGTTGTGCGATCAATTGGGCAGCTCTAATCCAGATCAGGGAGCGTTGCATTATGGATGTTCCGGGTGAATGTGGTTGGGTTTCGGACGAGATTGTTAACCTTAATAAGATAGAGTCGCGTGATTCGAGGTCAAATCTCTGTTAGTGGGGGAGAATTGTAACGCCCGTGAACTAAAAAGTGGATTTTTGGTTAGTGTGTCGATCGACGCAGGGTGTGTGAGTCGATTGACACGAGTGTTTTTGACTTGTGAGAAGTCAAATTTTTTAGCGTTGTATCGATTGTCACGGGTTAAAATTGAATCGTCAGGTTCAGGTTTTTGATCACGTGGATTAGTGATCGGTTTAGGGAACCCTAGGATTTGATATATAAGGGGAATCAGTCGTATTCTTGACCATTTTTGGGTAGAAAACAGAGAAAATTAGAAATCAGAGAGATTGTGAGAATTTGGTGATTTTCGAGGAAGATTGTTCATGGGGCTTAAGGAACCAAAGGGGAGGATCATTGTTGGTGATTGTTCGTGGTTAGGAGCAGTCATCAGAGGCTGTGTAGAGTCTGATTTCGTCTGGTTTGGTCATGTTCTTTGTGTTCTTCCTCTTTTCAATCCGTTTTCGAGGTGAGTGCGTGACCGTAGGTTTATCTGGGTAAAAAAATCGATAGAATACGTTTGATTGCGGTTGTGTGGATTGGATTTCATGTGTTTGTTGGTGAATTCGTGCAGGAGATCGATGGATCGCATTAGGGTTCGAGCCATGATATGATAGGCTTGTTTAATGTTTCTGCGATGCCATGTCGATCGACACAATTACCTTGTGTTGATCGACACAAGTGCATCGTGTCGATCGACTCCATGGTGGTGTGTCGATCGACACAAGTGCAGTATGTCGATCGACACCTAGTGGTTGTGTCGATCAACACAGTGCTCCTGAACTGGTTCATGTTTGATTGTTCGTGTATGCTTGTTGTTTGCTCATCCTGGTATGGTATCTCTTGCTTATGCATGTGTGTATAACCTGTAGACGGGAGGATCGTCTCACTGAGTATTTGTGATAATACACACGCATCTCTTTTTGCTATGTGATGTAGGTAAAGAGAAATTGTGATCGTGGAATCATGGTCGGGAAGGAGATGATCTAGTGTCTCGTTTGAATGGTTGTAGTGTTAGAATTGCTAGGTTGCTAGTAAATTATGGAATTGCTTTTGTTTGATATTGGTTATTGGTTGAACGGTTTAATGATTTGAAAAGTATGGGGTTATTGAATGATGGTTGGTTTAATTGTTAATTGTTGTTGTTCCGCATTGCTTGTGTTGGCCCAGTGAGGACTATTATCTGTGATGATAATAACCCGAAGGAAAATATTTTAAAATTTTGGGTCGAGTTGTTTCATGGATTATAGCATGTGTCACTTCAGTGAGCTACTCAGTGCTTGTTAATGGATCGCCAATGGGGAATATAATACCAACAAGAGAAATACGTCAAGGTGATTCAATTTCTCCATACTTATATCTTTTATGTACTGAAGGGCTCTCTGCTAATCTTTATCGAAGTGCATAAAAAAGCAAATAAATGGGTTTAAGGCTAGTAGGGGAGGGCCTTTAATTACCCATATGTTTTTTGCTGATGACTCGCTTGTTTTTTGTCAAGCAAAAGAAACTGATTGTAGAAATTTGCTGGCAGTTCTTGATAGCTATGCAAGAGCATCAGGGCAAGTTGCCAATTTTCAGAAGTCTGCCATTATCTTTGGAAAACGTGTTAATGCAAAAGTTAAAAGTATCATCTCTCAACTGACAAGAATTAACAAAGTAGGAGGTTTTGGTCGATATCTTGGATTGCCTGAAATGATTGGAAGAAGTAAAAATGATACTTTCTCATTCATCAAGCAAAGAGTTCTGCATAAAGTTGATAACTGGTATTCCAAGCTCCTATCTCTTGCAGGTAAGGAGGTTTTAATAAAAGCAGTTGCAACAACTTTGCCTACATACTGCATGTCATGCTTCCTTCTACCTGCAGGTCTAGCTAATTAGATAACAATAGCAATTAGGAGGGTTTGGTGGTTAGCACGTAAGGAAAAACACAAGATTCCTTGGGTAGCTTGGAAGAAGATTGCAAATTTTAAAGCTGTTGGAGGGCTTGGTTTAAGAGATTTTAGAGATTTTAACATGGCTTTGCTTGCAAAGCAGTCTTAGAGAATATTAAAATATTTGGACTCCCTTCTTGCTAAGGTTTATAAGGCGAAGTACTTTGGCAGTACAACTATTTTAGAAGCATCAAGAGGAAGTATATCAAGTTATGCTTGGAAAAGTATTTACTAGGCTACTAAGCTTCTCACCAAGGAATAAGATGGGTTGTAGGAAATGGCAGGCAAATTAAAGCCTAGAAGGATAACTGGTTGAGTAGAGACCAACAACCACAACCTGCAAGGTGTAAACAAAGCAATATTTTCCCTGATTTGATGGTTTCTGAACTGATGTATCCAAGTGCTGCAGTTTTGGATAGTAATAAGTTGAGTCAATTGGTAGATGATGATGATATTCCTAAGATCCAGCTAATAAGGCCAAGCATTTGTGGAGGAGAGGATCATATTCTGTGGCATTATACTAAAGATGGAGAGTATAGTGTCAAGTCAGGCTACCATCTTATGCCTACACTGAGCCATATCCCTGTTTCACAGGAGGAGCAAAGGACTTTCAAGGCTATATGGACTCTTAGGATACCTCCTAAGATAAGACATTTTTGGTGGAGAACTCTTCATAATGCTCTTTCAGTTGCAGGGAACTTGAAGAGGCGAAGATTAAGGGTTGACAGTGTTTGTCAAGTATGTGGGGAGTATGATAAAACCGTGCACCATATGTTGTTTCACTGTAGAGTAGCGAGTGAAATTTGAGAGCATTCACCGGCGGTGCACATTCCAGGTAGTTGTCATCCTGTTGGTTAACCCTCTATTAATATAGTTAGGCTAATAGAACTCAACATGAATAGTGGAATTGCGGCTAATCACAATGTTCCCTTATTTCCATTCATTGGCTGGAGAATATGGAAGATGAGGAATAACCTTGTTTTTAATGGAAAGAGGGAATTGATTCCGTATATTATTGCTAAAGCTCTAGTTGATTATCAGCAGTGGATAGAAGCACAAATGAAGGAAAATGATCAACATGAGCACCGCAACTCACAAATTGGACAGTTAACCAAGCCACAATCTATAGGAGAATTGCTTCATCTGCCTCATTCTTTGTTTTGTCTTGTAGATAGCTCTTGGACATCTGCGAATGAAAAGGCAGGAATATAATGGAAGCTTGTTGATGGCACAAGTTTAGGTATTATGATCGGTTCATCCTCCATTGATCCAATTACTAGTCCATTGGAAGCTGAAGCATTTGCGCTAAGGGATGCAGTGCAGCAAGTTAAGCGACATGGTTATGTCAATGTGGTTTTCTTTGGCGACTCGAAAATTGTTCACAACACCTTAACCAAGTGTTTAAATGGAGAGTCCTCAAGTTACAACCAACAAATTCTATGTTATGTTGAGGATGCTCGACGGATGGTTCAGGATGTTGAATTTAAATTTTACGTTGTGCCCCGTCAAGTTGTCAATGTAGTAGATGCCTTGGCTAAAAAAGCAAGATTATTACAATCTAGATATGTAATCAAATGGTGTAATGTATAATTACTGATATCTTTGTACCTTCTAATATTTCTACTCGTAATAAATATATTGGTCGACAAAAAAAAAAATTCCTACTAAACTCTTTAATTCAACAACACCTCACACCATCATAGATTATTAGTGTCTAATTGGGCTGATCTCTAAGTAAACTAAATAGGCCCATAATAAGCCCACAAAAACGACCTTATAGAGATTCTAGAAGAGGAAAGGTACTCAAAATCTTGGGACGTACAACATTGCTATGTACTGCTGATTTGCGACAAAGCGTAACATTTAGATTTAATAGTCACACTTAACACAAACCCAAAGTTTCTTCTATTCCTTCAAGCCATTCTTTATATATCTCCATCTTTCATTCATTTTACATTGCAATAATTCCTTGACCTTCTTCTTCATCTTCTTCTTTCGCCACTTCATATTATTTTTTATTTATTTCGAAATTGTATATTATAGCGTATAAAATAATTACGTATTCTTGTCTCCCACTCTCTTTCTTCTCCCTTAATATTTCATATTAGTTTAAGTAATTTGATTCTGTGTCATCAAGTTTCCACGTGGCGTAATCTCCTGAGTTTCTGCCAGCGAATGAGACAAGAATTCTCTTCCCTTCCCTTGCAATACTATTCATTAAGGTACACACAAATGTCATTAATGCCGATTATCAACATCATCCTAATTTGTATCCAATTGATTAGTAGTAATCCTGGATGTTCTTTTTAGTTATGGCGGCTAAACTAAAAACTAAGAATATTAGTGAATTAATCACATACGTTAGACCATAACCCAATATTAAACTAAAATATATTCGCATCCATTTTTCTTTTGTGGTAAACAACACCAACAACAACAACTAATCTTTTTATAGATATATTTTTTCACAATTTTTAGTAGAGGTGATTAGTTTAAGTAGACAGGAAAAAAGAAGACAACACTAATTAAAAGTTTAAAATTAAATAAAAATCCAAGAAGAAGAAGAAAGGCAACAACTGTGAATGAAGAATACACGACTTAGCCACAAGCGTTGAAAATTGTGTGTAATTTTGAATTTTGTATCGATCGGTTGAGAAGTGCCTCTCTTGTTTTTTCTTCTCTCTCTTCTTTATTCTTCTTCTTCCTTTTGTTTTTTCTCACCTTCTTCTTCTTCCTTTGATGATTTTAATTTAAACAATTAATTACAAGTGTAGGGAATCGACCTCGATGAAGCTGTTATCGCATCTGAGTTTCTCAACGAGATCGAGTTTCAGTAACGACGAAGACGGTATCGAGTTAAGACCATCACCAGTCTCCGGCGGAGCAATGCTACCGGTTTTTCTCAACGATTTGACTCGTAACGGAAGCGGAAGCAGCTGGGAAAGAGAGCTCGTCGAGGTGACTCTAGAGCTCGACGGAGATGACTCAATCGTCGTCTGCGGAATGTCGGAATCCGTCGATTCTCGTCCGAGATCGGTCGATGTAGCAGCAGTAACCGGATCGAGATTAACGAGGAATCTCTCGTCGGCTTCTTCGAGGATCCGTCAGAAATTAGGGAGGTTATTGAGGTCGGAATCTACTAAAACGACGACTTCTTCGATCGGCGACAGAGATCTCGAACGACAAACGACGGAGACGCCGATTATGACGGCGAGAGATAAACGGAAGGAAAACGCGAAATTACAGCGGTCGACTTCGAGCGCGCAGAGAGCGTTAAAGGGATTACAGTTTATTAATAAAACGACGAGAGGGAATAACTGTGGTTGCGATTGGGATTGCGATTGCGATCAGATGTGGAAGAAAGTTGAGAAACGTTTCGAATCCATTTCTAAAGATGGGTTACTCGCACGGGAAGATTTTGGTGAATGCGTTGGTAAGTAATCATAAACCTATACATACACATGTATAATATAACAAACAAACAAACTCTGTTTTTGAAATTTTGAAAGGGATGGTGGATTCCAAGGAATTCGCGGTGAGTGTGTTCGATGCGTTAGCTCGGAGAAGAAGACAGAAATTGGAGAAGATAACGAAAGATGAGCTTCGTGATTTCTGGTTACAGATTTCTGATCAAAGCTTCGACGCGCGTCTTCAGATTTTCTTCGATATGTACGTTTTTCTCTCTCTCTCTCTTTTGTCTTTACGTTTTGAATAATAACTGTTACGGGAATAAACGCATTTAGCAAAAGAAAACAAATGTGTTGATCCAAGAGTAATTAGTTGACGATTCTCTCTATACTTAATGATTGAAGAAAGTTTTTTTTATCTGTAAATAATATCCTGAATAATGCAGATGAACTTTGAATATTACATTTTGTTTGTTTAGTTGGTTAAATCACTTATCACTTAAAGAAAATATTAGCTCAACAATCCCTCCTTGATTGAGAATTGTTATCTTTTTTTTTAGTGAGAATACCAACATTACAGTAATTTAAATCACAGTAGTCTTGAATTGTGATGTTTTTTTTAACGCAATGCTAACGAAATATATTCATTTAGTATCATGTCATTTTTAGATAGATGTATCATTAAAATCACGTGGTGTTCTTAGCCATTGGATCTGGTAGTTCACGCAATCAACGGTGATAATAAGCTCTGTGTAATGGGCCGATCTTTACTTGGCCCAGTAATACAAACTTTATTCAAAAAAAATTCCTCTTTCAGTTCTTTTCCCGCAATAAGTTTCTTGCAAGTTACATACATGATAACGAAGCCCTGACTCTTAAATCCACCAAATGCCAAAATGATTTTTGTCAATTTTTTACATCTTTTTTTGTAACTAAATTATTTTTTGCAGTGTTTTTGTTGTTGACAAATTGATACTTGTTTTGTTACAGGGCTGATAGCAACGAAGATGGGAAGATCACTAGAGAAGAAATCAAAGAAGTAATTTATTTTTAACATATAAACGCAAACACATACATAAAGCAAACAATTATGGATCCTAAAAATGACTCTTATGCTTTTGAAATACAGCTTTTAATGCTAAGTGCATCAGCAAACAAGTTAGCAAAACTCAAGGAACAAGCAGAAGAGTACGCATCTCTGATCATGGAAGAGCTTGATCCAGAGAATTTTGGATACATTGAGGTTAAAAAAACCAGTAGATATAATATATTCTTACTCTTCAAACACAATACCAACTATTTTTTTCTCTTAACCTTCTGTGTTGTTTCAGCTATGGCAACTCGAGACACTCTTACTTCAGAGAGATGCATACATGAATTACAGTAGACCGCTTAGCACAACAAGCGTTGGGATGAGTACACCAAGACGGACTCTACTTAGACCTCGTCAAGTGGTTCGGAAATGTAGCCAGAAACTTCAATGTCTGGTTCTAGATAACTGGCAAAGAAGCTGGGTTCTGCTGTTGTGGTTCCTTCTTATGGCTATTCTCTTTGTCTGGAAGTTTCTACAGTACAGAGACAAAGCTGCTTTTAAGGTCATGGGTTATTGTGTAACTACTGCTAAAGGAGCTGCAGAGACTCTCAAGCTCAATATGGCGCTGGTTCTGCTACCTGTCTGTAGAAACACCTTGACTTGGCTAAGGTCTACGCGCGCCCGAGCGTTTGTTCCTTTTGATGATAACATCAATTTCCATAAGGTAGAATAAAATACAGTACAACCTTCCTCCACTCTTTCGATGTTTCAGTCTTTCGTCGAACAAATGTTGAGATTTGTCTCTTCTGTTGTCCCGTTTGTGTGCAGATAATTGCTTGTGCCATAGCAATTGGGATACTTGTTCATGCTGGTACCCATTTGGCGTGTGATTTTCCCAGGATTATTAACTCGAGTCCAGAAGAATTCGCTATGATCTCTTCTTCCTTCAATGGTGTTAAGCCCACATTCAAAGACCTAATGACAGGTGCAGAAGGAATCACCGGGATCTCGATGGTGATCTTGACAATCATAGCGTTCACATTAGCATCAACTCATTTCAGGAGAAACCGTGTGAGACTACCGGCACCACTTGATCGGTTGACTGGCTTTAACGCATTCTGGTATACTCATCACCTTCTAGTGGTTGTCTACATTATGCTCATGGTGCACGGGACCTTCCTGTTCTTCGTTGATAAGTGGTATCAGAAAACTGTAAGCAGAATCTAATCTCGCTTTGCTCTGACACCGAAATGTCAAAATGTCATTAAACCTAAATTGATTGCTGATAAACCTCTCAGACGTGGATGTACATCTCGGTTCCTCTTGTGCTCTATGTGGCAGAACGAAGTCTGCGAGCTTGTAGGTCCAAGCATTACTCTGTAAAAATCCTCAAGGCAACCACCATTCACCGAGCAAATTATTTCCTATTAACAGGAGTTTTAATAGCATAAAAAAAACCCATAACATTTCAAACCTTGATCTCTGCAGGTTTCTATGCTACCTGGAGAAGTACTCAGTTTAATCATGTCAAAGCCTCCTGGATTCAAGTACAAGAGCGGTCAATACATATTCTTGCAGTGTCCAACAATCTCTCGATTTGAATGGTGAGTACTGATGCCAAATTCCCAATAATGTTAGCAACCATCTTGAGTTTCACACAGAAAAATGTTCCCTAAACCTTTCCAGGCACCCATTTTCTATTACCTCTGCGCCAGGAGATGACCAACTTAGCGTTCACATCCGTACACTCGGAGACTGGACAGAGGAGCTACAACGAGTTCTAACCGTAGGCAAAGATCTTTCAACATGCGTGATTGGGCGCTCAAAATTCTCTGCCTATTGCAATATTGATCTAGCACAGTAAATTCCAAGACACCTTCTTTGCTTCCTCCTTTCGACATTAAGACACTTAGTATTGATATGCCTTGTTGATCCTGCATTGGCAGCCGACCGAAACTATTAGTAGACGGCCCATATGGAGCTCCAGCACAGGACTACAGAAATTATGATGTCTTGCTCCTCATCGGATTAGGAATAGGAGCTACTCCTTTCATAAGCATCCTGAAGGATCTCCTGAACAATTCAAGAGAAGAACAAACAGTAAGCCCGATTAAGAGCACCAGAAAAGTTAAGTCTTTTAAGGAACCTTGCACCAAATGCATAATATCTCTAACTTCCTATGGCACAGGACACCGAGTTCAGCAAATCGGATTTCAGTTGGAATAGCTATACATCTTCGTATACAACAACCCCAAGTTCAACACATGGAGGGAAAAAGAAAACAGTGAAGGCTCACTTCTACTGGGTTACAAGGGAGCCAGGATCCGTTGAATGGTTTAGAGGAGTAATGGAGGAAATATCAGACATGGACTGCAGAGTAATAAGCACAACATATCATTGATCACCACTTAAACCTATTTGATCGATCGACTAAAATACATTCCTTCACTTCATGTGAAACAGGGCCAGATTGAGTTGCACAACTACCTTACAAGCGTATATGATGAAGGTGATGCAAGATCAACCCTGATAAAAATGGTCCAGGCTTTGAACCATGCCAAACACGGAGTTGATATTCTATCCGGAACACGGGTAAGAATTGTTGCAGAGCATATAATCAGACAAACTTTTTTTCCAATACCACTAACAAGATAACATCATTCAAATAGGTGAGAACACATTTTGCAAGGCCCAACTGGAAGGAAGTCTTCAGTAGCATAGCAAGAAAGCATCCAAATTCGACAGTCGGTAAATATTCTATACAATCAGTTGCTTACCGGCAAGACATCTGATAGACCGTCCTTCTAGGACTAATAAATTAATACCATTGGAAAAAAAAAGAATATTGCAACAAATAAGACAAGCAAACACATGACCCTGTTTGCTAATATTGTATCGTGCAGGAGTGTTTTACTGTGGCATACCAACCGTAGCAAAGGACTTGAAGAAGCAAGCACAGGAAATGAATCAAAAAACAACCACACGGTTCGAGTTTCATAAGGAGCATTTCTAATTCAATGTGACAAGTCAGCTTCTATCACTTACCTTAAAGTGAGATTCAAATCACACAAGCCATCATTTTTTCTCCTACTAACCGTCAGTTAGCGAAATAGATTATATACACTATGTCAAAAGGAAACCTTGTCCTGCCTGTTTGTATAGACCCGCCTAAAGGCATGAAAATAACATATATAAGTCACTATACGGAATAATATATGCATCTTTCCGGAAATGATCCAATCTCTATTTTCATAATCACGAGCTAGCTACTAGTCCCAGAGGAAGATAATTTAAACAACAAAGTATCATTGACAAGGTGCCTCGGGCACAGTAAATTGTTACTGAAACGCATTCATTTAAGTAGGAGAATAGAGAAATGGCTTTGTACTAACTGTACCAAAATCGCAATAAACCCTAAAAGAGAGATTGAACTCTAATCATCCTTTATTCTTCTCAGCAATTTGGAAGCCCAACTTCGGACCCGTCTCTTAAGCGTATAACCCACAAACACTCCAGCTACAAAGAAAACAGCGCATAGCTTTGAACACGTCCAGACCGAAACTCCGCTGCCACCAAACAAACATAGTCCCAAGTTAAGACAGATGAAAAGTTGGATAGAGAAAGCACATAAAATCATTCCATATAAGTCAAATCAATTAACAACATCCCTAATCTCCTACTGGTTCGTCTATAATCGACCTGCACGGTTCTGTTCCTCGGGTATTCAAGCCCTGAAGAGTCTAGCCAAGTAAGGAACTTAAATCATTTACCAAGCCATTACAAATTTACAAGCTTTCTTTGATGTGGTACTGGGCAATCATCAAAATCTCTAGGTTTTGAGCTATACTCTTGGTAAATGCCCTAGAGAAAATCTGAGAATTCGAGAAATGCCCTAGTTCATCTCCCAGAAAGCAAGAACATCATCACTCACTTTTCTTCGTACCCATAAGTGAACACTATTCGAACAAATTCCCGGCGATCTCCAATCCAGAATATGAAAACAACGAAATCAATCAAATTACCTTGGAGGCCTGTTGACCAAAATGCCGGATCCGTCGTATGAAGTCACGTTCCCTCGTTTTTCGTGCATCAGATTCTCCGCAAAATCGGAAAGAGAAGACGAAGAAGAAGAAGCTGCCGATTTCGTATCTTTCACTATCTTGTTGTAAAACTTCTCTAAACCTTCCATTGTTAGCTGATTATCGAAAAAACGAAGAATTAAGGGTTTTAGGGTTTCTCTCTTTCCCTTTCCCCTCAGTGATGCCGGTGACGGTGAGGAATCGCTTGCTAGAGTGACTTGTCGTTGACCAAAACCAAAAGGACAAAACTGGAATTTCACTACTTACTCGGAGGCAAAGACCACACTTAAAAAAAAAATCAATTTGGTAGTTGGGTCAGATAATATTAAAATATGATATTTATATACTAATCTTAAGAATTATTAAAAACATTTGTTTTCAACTATAAAAGCTCATGTACTCGAACATACATACATGATTATTCATTAACATAATTATACATAACAATTTGTCATATTTATTTGAGTATCTTATATTCGATATGTTGATCAATCCATCATTTTCTCTTCTTGATTGAGTCGATAATCTTGAGAACCATAAGGGCTAAAAGCTTCAAGGAACAGATTGGATTTACGTCGAGGATTGAGTCCCATATCATTACACAAATCATCGGCATGTTGGATGCTGAAAGTAGAAATGCAATGACGTTTGTAGAATCTGCTCGATCTTCTCATCACTTCCATTTCCTTTGAGAATTGGTCCAACATTTTCTCTTTGCTTGGTAATTTGAATTTCCCATCCACTAGCCGGCTTAGCCATAGCGAACGTAGCTCTGATGTGTGTAGGTTTGAGTTGCTTTGGACGTATCCCACGAAACCCATGTTCGGTATCAATGGATGGATTGTTCCCCTGAAATTTAATTAGCTTTTGTTATTATAAGCAACGGTTTAAATGAACTTGTAAACCCTAGAGAATATACGTATCTAGCACGATGTTATTAGGTGTGCGAGTGCGACTAATTCATTTTCACATAATGTAATGTAAGTGTACGTACCTGTACAAAGGCATGACACCGCATGGAAACTCAAGCCAAGTTCGAAAAGGTTCAGGAACAATGGCTTTAAGCTTCTTCTTTCCATCGTAACCAGTCGCGAGTATCACAACATCAGCTTCTAAAGTAGTTCCATCCTCAAACTCAATCCCTTGATCATAAAAACACCACTTTGATGTTTTCTTAAACCGGATCATCCTTTTATCCGCTTCCTTAAAGAAATTCTCTGGCATGATGGCCATTTGACAAGAAGCATAGTCTTCCTCGAAACTATGGTCCGGTTTAAGACCATATTTCTCTAGAGGAAGCTTCCACATGACATATGATTCGATGAATTTGGAAACCACGGCACGCTGTATTGTCGTGTTTATGAAAAAACTTAGAAACACCATATGATATTCGCGATTTATGGAGACTAAATTAAGGGTTTTAAAGATCACAAACCAGTAGAGAGAAGAGGAGGCAAAATAGGGTTCTAAGGAAGCTTTGGTTAGGCCTATCATGGAGGAATTGAGAAGCTCTGGTTGAGTAGAACAAGAAGAATGGTAAGCCCCATACCCAATAATGTGGGAAGACCCAATGAGTTGTTCTCACCACCATTGTGCATGGTTTTCCTTCTTCTCCTGCAAATTTTAAATTTCAATTGTATTTAGTTGTTTTATTTAGTTATTGGAATCATATTGTTTAATAATCAAAATGGGTCATATTGGAATATATATAATCTGTCAGTTTATTAACTTGCATGTGTCAGCAACTGTTTGATTTTGCCAATTGGAAGGATAACGGTCCTAGTCCAAACCGAAATATATACTAAGAAAATGATTGCTATAATTGTTTTATTTAATTTTGACTTGATCCAGTCGTTAGAGTGATTTAGTGTTAATAAATAAAAGACTTTTGTGAAGAACGAGAATATATATTATAATTATACATATGTACGGATGTACCTTGATTGGCTAAAGCAGACTCTAAAGCCAAATCAATGGCGGATTTCTTGAAGCCAATTACAGCAACTTTCTTGCCACGGAGGAGACGAGAAGCTTTTTCTTTCTCTAATTTGCAGTAATCCATCGAATGCATCACTTTGCCTTTGAATATCTCCGGCCCTTTCTTTGCCGGAAACGCCGGTATTCTTGGTACGTCACCGTATTTTCCGGTGCACACTACCACAAACTCAAATGCATGCCACTGCACACACATAGATACACATTATTAACAAAGATATTATACGATGATTCACATATATTTAAAGACACGTACGTAAACTCGGGTTAATGCATGCATGCAATGGTTGTAAAAACAAGAAGAAATTAAATCATATACATACACAGATTTTTAAGAAAAATACATACACAGATTTTTATTTTTGACTACTACATAATTTTCTTTTTTAACTATTTAAAATCCAGATATTAATGTGAGATTCAGAGTTACCAAAGAAATATTGGTAAAAATATATACATGTCAATGCACTACTTGCACGTCTAAATAGACGGATCTGCATGCAACATATTTTTTTTTGCTAAAAACATATATATGTAAAAAGAATCAAGACAAACCTGAATATCTCCAGACTCTCCGGTCTGAACGGCAACTTCCCATACAGGTTTGCCGGGCAACAAGTTGCCGTAAGCACCGTGGTCAGCCACCTGAGGAGTTTCACCGTCACCGGTGAACCTAACTTCGATGACCTTAGAGCCAAACTTCATGAACTTGAAGAGATCAAAATGCTTAGCATAAGATTCCAAGTACTCTAAGATCTCAACGTAAGACGGGAAGGTAGTGTCATCTCTATTGGGCCATGGAAAGTCAGAGAACTCGTAATCGACTCGAGTCGATTGTAACTTAGTCGTCTCGTAAGAGCAGCTTCTCCAAACACCTCCGACCGAATCAGATGCTTCGAACACGGTTGGATTGTGTCGAGCTAAGTGCTTAGCGGCTGCTAAACCGCTAACACCAGCACCAATGATCGCTACTCTCGAAGATGTAAGCTTATCGTAGTTAGAAGCCATTTGGGAGAAAGAGAGGAATGGTTTTGATAAAGAGTGTTTGAATGGTTTGTAAGTTTGCATGAGGCATATTTATAAGGTGTTGTCGGGTCAGGTCGGATCTTGGGCAAGTCGGTCGGGTTATGGGTTTAGTTAGGGAGCACGTGATTTTGAATATTGGTTTAATTTTCTAGGAGGTTTGAAAGATCTAAAGTATTAGTTTTCGTTGAGAAAATTGGTGGTTATTGTGAGGAAATTTCGGCAAACGTCCGTTGAGAGAACAATTCTCTTTGTATACTTGTCCTTGTTAAATTTCTAAGGACTTTCAAGAAGTCTAATGGAATATTTTATTCTTTTGATAATATAGTTTATCAACTTGTTTTGTCTTCTTGAATTTGATTAGAGACTTACTAGTCTGTGGATTGACTGTTTATTATATAAAACTCGGATCAGGCAAAAATTGTTCCGCGTAAATTCGTTCTTGGATACAAACTTTCGAATTTCATTCAAAAACATTTATTAGACGGAAGTTTTTCATTCTCCTCCGTGACAAAACCCTATGTAATAATACTACGGTTACATTGAAAAAGTATATTTAAATCCACATATAATCAAATAAATGGATGTTATACTTTGATCTACTTTTTACATAAATATTTTGTGATATCGTATTCCAAATTTTCGTTTGTCCTGCGTCTCTCCGTGGAAATAAATTAAACTAGTTTGGAGAATCGATCCACCATTAATTAACTATATGGATTAGTTGTATAACTAGCTTAATTCTGCACAATGCCTCAACACTAGACTAAATATGATATTAATAGTATGCATATGAAATTTGTGTTACTATATTTAACAATGGATTACCATAAAAGAAGTTATGGCTAAACGACGGCTGAAAGACGATGGGGATTCAAATATTTGTATGGAAATCGGTAAGAAAATAAAGAATATTTGAAAGATTTCTTAAGGTTAATGGTTCTTGAAGCAAATACCAAATAAAATGAGTGGTTCGAGTTGCATAGAGCTTATAATCCAAAAATTTGTGTATTACTACTGTATTGTTAATAAGTTTTATTGTCATAATCTCATAGGCTAATTAATAAGTATCTTTGAGTACATTTATTAACAAGAAACATATAATTATTCTACTTTTCAAACCTAAAATATTATATTCGTATAGTTTGGACTTAAGTTTTAAGGGTGAATTGTAAAAACAACCAAACAAAATTTAATAATTAAGAAAGTAACAAAAATTAATATATGTGGCAGCATATTAACCCTTAGATTTAGGTTAAATTGTTAGGGATTGTATTATTTTGTTTTTATGGTTATTACATGCAATTACCCTAAGTTTTAATTGTTATATCCCAATTCGTGATTGATCAAATAGTGAAGCAACTGCCGTCAAAGAAAAATGAAGAACAGAAGGGACGTCAGTGATATAAAGATTTAGTCTTACTTTTCTCATAAAATTCTGATCTTAAGTTTTAATTATTAAAAAAAAAAGAACAATAATAGATTTTTTTATGCCAAGAAAAATAATACATAGTATTTTTATATGAGGTCTTTGGTGGATGTACTTTATTGGTCTATTCTTTAATCTGTTATTTCTGTCTGGTTCTTGAACTCTAACTACTAATGTTGTTTTATTATTTGTTTTGTCTCTAGTCTACTAATCTTTAAGACTAAATCATTTTCCTAAAGTTTAATTAAAATAATCAAGCTCTTAACTCTTAAGTACGCGGCCACGCAAGTTTCAAATTTTAAATCAATAAAGTAAAAGTCTAGCTTTATAATTTATATTTGACTCTCAACACATATAGTTACGAAGATTTAAAAAAAAAACACATATATGAAATACAACTACATACATTTCAGTTAAGGTTTATTAAATATTTTATTTTATAGTTACTTGTCTACAAACTTAAAAAGAGTCACGGCAACAATAGTACTATAAACCTTTTGATTGGAATCTCACAATACTTAGTCATATACGTTAACAAAAATTGAGTCTAAAAGTAATAACCACTATATAAAATAACAAAGATGAACAGACATAAATCAATGAAACCAGTAACACAATGTAAAATACATTTGACTCGCTTCAGATATTTAGATATTATAAGTTTATATCGCCTAAACTATAACTTGAATTTGATTCACATATAAAATACCCTTGGTGAAGAAAGGTTAATTGACCAAGAGCGAGGCGAGGCCCGGTCCATTGGATATAAAGGTCATGTGCCAAAAAAAAAATTTAGCACCTTTATGTTACATTTTAAAATTTTAAGATCTTTTCAAAAATATTAGATATATAGGACTCTATTTACATAAATATATATTAATATTTGGATCTTTTTGCAAACAAAATTTAAACAAAATTATGGGATCACTGAAGAACCCCGTGCATAAGCACTTGTTGCCTACCTACAAAACCGGGTCTGCCAAGAGCCAATAACTCAAATGATAAAGATTTCAGGCAAAGCCTAGAGGTTTTTGGTTTGACTGGCATTTGAGACGAAACTAATATACATGTTGTGGTTTTGGGTCTGAGAGGATTACATGTTTCGGCCTCGAACTTTCGGATAATTTAAAAAAAAATATTAATTACCTAAAAAACATATAGATGAACGAAACATATATAATGAATTAGCAAAAGAATAAAGAGAAATTCTCTAAAATATCACATTTTGAAGTTTTGTTTTATAAAAATAGAATCAAAAGTTTTATATTCCAAAAATACCATAAAAAATTTTGGTCTTCGAAAAATATCACAGAAACAAAATGATTTTTAAGGGTTTTACAATTTATTTTTTTTGTTTCGGTTAACTATTTTAGATTTAGGATATAGTTTTTGAGTTTAAGGTTTGGTTTTTCGGCTTTTGGGTTTAGTTTTAAATGTTTAAAGTTTAATTTTAATTTTGTGGTATGAAAAATCAAAAAATTTGGTGGTATTTTTGGAATATAAATTTTTGATGTTATATTTATATATAAAACTTCAAAGTATGATATTTCTGAGAATTGCCCCAAAAATAAATCACCGTTCCCTCAAATTTTTAGAATTCTAGAATTTGTATGTTTTTTTTTTCATGCACACATATACATACCCAAGTCTACTAAATTAAGACTATTCTTTTGTTTATTTGACCATTCTATTTTTTTGAGAAAATTGACCATTCTTTTATAATATTGTCATTTGCGATGGCTTTTAATATTATTCGCATGTAACTAAGTATTGTGCACATATCTATATAATATCTTTATATATCAAATCATGTCATACAGAATCATCCCTAGCTAATTAATCATTATTTAGCTAATAATGTTTAGGCATACTGTATACGCATAATGGTGCTACATATTAACACGTGTACCGAGTAAACCATCTTTTATAGTTGTGATTTGTGAATATGGAGAATCTTCAAGTCAAACGTAAAAGCACAAAAAAAAAAAAATAGTACTACTAAACTAGGTCAGAATTATACTTAAAACTTATTTTGGAAGATGGTCAACTTTTCAGTGAATAATCAGATTGAATTAATCTCGAAATCACAATTATTCACGTAAACTCATTTTAATACGATCGTTTGGTTAATTAAGCGAGTCAAGTGGGTCTTGCATATCCAAACTCCAGAGCACTTAGAAATTATATTACTATCCACTAATGATGAGTATGGTATTATATATAATATACAGAATACAATTATGTGCATATATATATAGTCATATATACAAGATTGTCTCGAACTATTGATAACCTTTGTTAAAAAACGAAAAACTTTGAATCGAGATATTTGTTTGAATGTTCTAATTACCATGTCAAAAGACAGTTCTATATTTTTTCTTGTCAACATACTTTGATATATTAATTCAAATTTGACTGGTAGGGTGATTACTCCGGAAGCAAACCATATTGGTCCATAAGACAATCCTACATATACATACATAAATATGGCGTAGTATAAAAAAAGAAGAGGAAGCAACAAAGAAAATGAGGAGAGGAGTTTTAAGGAAACCCAAGTAGAGTAGAGAAGAAAGTTAGGAATATGGTTCGATAAAATTAAAAAGGGAAAGAGTATACAATGTACCATTTTAATTGTTTGGTACGAATCAATTTTCTTAGATTGATGCTTTGTAATCTAACTTCTTGTCTTTGTTACATGCATATAGTTAACTCTTTTTTGTGTGGTCCTAAGTATTTTATTTTGTCCCTAAAAACAGTACAGTTTTTTGTTGTTGTTGTTGGTTTTAGTGAGTTTACCAAGACATATTGATGTAATATGTTTATATATGAAGAGTCATCACGATATTAGTTTAAATATGTATATTACATGACTAATATGTTTTTAAAAAATCCACTTTTGTGTGTTTTCCAAGGTTTTAGCATTAAAATAAAAATTTGATACATGCAGATGTTGTTTTTAGTATATTCTTTTTGTAAGATTGGATATGTGTATACATTTATTTTCTAGACTAATTATTTTTAATTTAATCTAAAAAATGTTTACGCGGGTGTCTTTGTCTATAGTTAGTTGTTGCACTGTACGAGCGTTGATAATATTATAAAGCTAGAGATTGCCATTGCATGCGTGGGTTTAAAAATTAAGATTATAAAATATATAATAATATTTTAATTTATTGATTATTTATGAATTTAATATTATAAATTTTGATGTTTGTACTAAATAATTATCTAGGTTGAAAAACTAAATATTTATAACAAACTATTGATACAATGTTATATGTTAAAGAAAGAGATTGTTCATTAATAAAAATTTGTATATGAATTGACATAAACTTATAGGAAATATATATTATGTAAGTTAATAAAAATGTAAAGTAAAGTTAAGAAATATGTTTTGTCTTCTTTTTTCTTGCATCAAATACGTTCGTAAAAAAAAATTTATTGATCCGACAAGTTATATTACGTTTGACGCCTCTACCAAAACATATGCATCATCTCAGTAGAGATATTGGAACTTATCTCTAAGTTTATTTTATTAGAACTTTGAATCGTAAAAAGAGAATAATTATTGCTTGATTGTATTTTTGTCTCTCTTTTAATCGTTTTTAATGTGATTTTTATCTTTCACATCGTCTCATTGGTGAAATATATTATGTTTTTTCATCGAGATTACAGTGTGGAAGTAATAATAAAAATAAAAAAAAGTTTCTATGGATTCACAATTTGTGGTGGAGTAGGTTTTTCTTTCAAAAGTCTTGGTTAATACTTTCTCTAGTAGAATTTTTTTTAATTGCACTAACTGCTTTTTTTTTATGTGTTATTAAGTTTTTTTGGTGTAGTATATTGTTGGATTTTAATTTAATAATTGCACAAATTTTTTTTTATATGTTCTTAAGTTTTGTTGATGTAGTATATTGTTTGGTTCAATAAATAAAAAATATATTTTCTAAACCGTTTAAAATTTTACAATAACACATTTAATTCAGAATCATATTTTTTATGGATACCAAAAAAAAAAAAAAAACAATGGCTAATATATATTACAACTTATTGGAATTAATTAACATTAGAATTAGCTATTAAATTGTTTGAATTGATTGTCAAATTTATTTGAAAGAGAAAAATAGAGTTTTTCTCTTAAATAAATAAATTAAAAAAAAACACATGTCAAAAGAGTAAGTGACACATGACAACCTCTCATAACTTTAGTTCGAAAAAAACCTTACTATATTATATTAGATTCTATTTAAAAGAAAAATCATCAGATATCAGTTTTCTCTTATTTTATGTGTAGTGACATTACAACTAACACTCAATAGTTACCACTGGTTACGACCTGAACACATGTATAATCCTAACTCTTTAAAGACCTAAAATCAAGAATTATGAAACCTAACATTGAGTATCCAATATAGTTTTGAAACTAAGTATCTACTATACGACATTCAGATCCTAATTAACACCTATCTGATCAATTGTTAAGATAAGTACTTCTCACATAAGTATTTTTTTAAACAAATTTGTTTTGCAACTAGAACATTTTATAATTTGTAACGGAACAACCAGTCAAGATTTAATCAAACCAACAACGTTGAATATTTAATCAAATCAAACAGATCACAAAATTTCATTTGTGAAACCAACAACGCTGAATATTTCTCTTCAAATTTTCATAGCTGTTGAAATTTTCATAAAACTTGAAATCTTCATAACAATGACATAGTAAAAAAATGTAAAAATAAATAAACTAATGCGTAAACTATTTCTTTCCATTTAATTAGGATAATTTTCTGAAAAACGACATTTTTGAAAAATATCACATTTTTGAAATCTTTTAAAAAATACCACTGAAATTATATTATTTACTCAAAATATCATTTAAATTTGTGTTATTTATTTTGTCTTAGAGTTTAATTTTTAAGGTTTAGGGTTTGTTAGGGGTCACCTTTTTTAGGATTCAAAATTTTAGGTTTTAGGGCTAAGAAAACCTATAATGACATTTTTTAAAAATGGAAAACATATGGTGGTATTTTTGAAATGGACATACAAAATGTGCCATTTTTGCAATTATCCTTTTTGAAGTTTATGGACATACAAAAGGTGGATTCAGAATTTTAGGTTTTTGAAGTTTTATAGACGGAAATATATAAAGTTTTATAACAAAGTAATTCAAAACTTGATCATCACAGTCTATATTGAAGGTTCCTTAGTAGGTGTGTTGGGTAGGGACTTTGGACAAAAGCTATGACTATGAGTATAAAGTAACATATACAGAGCATTCAGCATATTAGCAAGTGCCATCGAATTTCCCAGAGTGATGTAAACTTGACCAAATTATAGAAACTGCATCATCAAATAGCTAAAAACTACTAACAGAGATATCTCACCAGTTAAAAATGCCAAGATTACGTAAGTATAATTGTATAAATGATAAAACTTTCCAAAAATGTGGAGAAGAAAGAAGGAAAAAAACCAAGTTTACGGGTTATATTTGATTTAGTTTAAAACCTACAAAACCGGTCGAATTAAGTCCATTTTTTTATTTAATTCGATTTTTTGGATAGATAATTATACTTACCAGATTAAACTTTGGGTTTTAATTCTGATTGACATATCTATGCGATTATGCCTAATCAGATATCTAAAGCTATACCACAAAAGTGATCGAATGGTGAAACGAAAAGACTACCAAAGTACAATCGATTAGAAGATAGACCTAATATTTATTTGATGTATGGGTGATCAACATCACGATAACCCTTCTACTTTTTTTTTTTTGTTGCTAAATTGTAAATATTATTTATGAAATGAAAGTTTAGGGTTATAAATTGTTCAATAAACAAATTGCTACATCTATGGGTTTGATCCCATGGCAAAAAAAGGATTAAAAATATGGATACAGAAGAACAATAGTTAGCATTCATGATTCTCCAGAGAGAAATCATGAGAAAGTATCGATAAACATCCTAGAATCACCGTGCTATGACGCATATAACTCTTCTACTTTGGGTCATCCAAACACAACTATGAAATGAAGCCCATAAAATCCGAAAGAAGAATATTCTAGATCTCGATATTATTCTTAGTATATTTATTTTATGTGTTAAAACTAGAAAAAATTACATTATATTGGTGTAAAAATAGAAAAATTTACATTATATTGGTGTAAAAATAGAAAAATTTATATTATATTGGTGTTAGCATTATATTAATGTTGCTATTGTATTATGTGATCTCATATTAAAAATAACTCAATAACATATTCTATTATATAAAATTTGTTTATATTATTGGTTTGTCATTCGTGGCTGCACATATCATATCTACTAGGCTAATATCCGGGCATACGCGCGGGTTTTAATTTATTTTATTATTAGATTGTGTGTTTCAGCAGTTAAATAAAAATAAAAAGTAATATGATAATTTAGAAATTGTATAACAATAATAAAAGCCCTGAAAAAGAGAAAATTTATTTACTGATGTTCTATCAGTGGAGATAACATTGTAGAAGATAACATTGTAGAATACATAACTAACTTAGATATCACACAAAAGAATGTAGACAATATTTGGTGGAGATTTGGACCTTATGATAGATGTTTGCAAAAATATACTGAAAGGATTTAAACTGTGAGCCGTAAAAATATGTTTTAAGCACATGACTCTTAAGTCTTAACAGCTTAAGTTGGAAATATATTCCATAAACTACACATCAAATCCAAAACGAAAATATGTGAACAAAAATAATCCTAAAATCGAAAACACGTTGACCACATTGTAGTATTTGGATGTCTGTAACAAAATGCATCATAAGTTTTTTTACTTTAAAATAAAGGCAAAAAAACCCACATCTTGTCTTATGTATGCATCAACCCCTCTACCGGTAGGAGCATTTGGTCTTGGAGGTGGCAGCTCTGCAACATTTCCCTTTTTTTACCCACCACAACCTATTTTCCTTGTGCCATCTGAAACGAAAGTTTAAACATCGATGTGCGTTTATATCTAGTGAGTCCTTAAACATCAATGTGCGTTTTACTCTCCAACCAACTGTGTAGATACCAACTGTTCATTCTCAATCTACATCTACTGCCTTGAGTCTTTAAGTAGTAGGTAACTCACGATTTTGAAATCTTTTTCCTTACTTGTTACTATAAAGAAGTCTATGGTAAAATGTTGGCATAGTGATTAAATATAGACCGAATATTATACACGTGAATAGTTTCATAATTTGGTAACTCTCAATTAGAAATCAAGTAGACCAAATCATAACTTTCAACTTCAAATCCGTAAACCAAAGCATAAGTGTCAATTTGAAATCCACCAAAAACCAAATCAAGCACGCAAATGAATTTAAGCAAATGAACCAGATGGCAATCCAAGATACCAAATCAAACAAGCAGATGAATTTAAGTCAAACTAAATAATAACCCTCGATATCAAATCCAGTAAACCAAAGCGTAACTGTCAATTTGAAATCCAACAAAAAACAAATGAATGAACCAAATGCAAATCCAATATACCAAATCAATCAAGCAGAAGAATTTAAGTCAAACCTGTGTGCAACCTCAAGAGCTATAAACAAATGTTTAGTTAAAAAAAATTAATGATTACCTCGAGAAATAATATATCTTCATCGACATTCCAATCAGAAGAAACAAAAAAGAAGCACATACGTTATAATGGTCAAAATAAGTGACCCCATCATTGTTGAGTTCCCAAATTACGTATATACCAAGGCGGTGACATGCTCTGTAACAATTAGAACCATACGCAAACATAAGAAACTCTTATGTAACTTCGTCTATGAAAAGGAAGCAGAAACTCTTGTGAGCTTTTACCCTGTGGATAGATATAGTACTCCGACTGACCAAAGAAACTGCCTGTAATTCCATATTGGGAGGCCAAGTTCCATCATTGTCCATGATTTTACAATAATCCTCAAATAGAACATCATCTTACTGCAAAACCAAATTATTGATCAATGCATTATCGTACTTAGAAATCTTAAGCTATTTGGTAATCATGTGATTATAGTAAAGGATCGAAGTGAGAAGCCTCAAGCATCAAATTAAAGTATTGATACTAAATTATTGAAGATCATCTATGGAAGAAAGACTTTTATTTAGACAGACATTTCCAAATACAAAAGAGGTAAGAAAGACACAAACAAAAAGAGAGTATATAAGGAAATATGTTGTGTAACATGAATCTAATACCACCGTATACAATTAGCGAGAGTCTTCGTCTCTATCATATCCTCTCTGTTCTCTTTTTGTTCGTCTTTTTCTTTATGGTATGTAATTGAATCCAAATTGAAATCAAAACATATTTTATAATGGAGAAACTGGAAAATTGATAAATAGAAATCAGACTGAATATAAACAAAAGACGTACCTGCACAATCATAAGTGTAACGTATAAACTCCAGCATGAAGAGATACAACAACATCAACTCACCCGCTGGTCTACACGTCCTGACGCGTTTACCTACCTTCCACATTCTTGTCTGGTCAATCTTCCCATAGGAAATGCAAACAATCCCTCCTTATATTATGACAAGTAAGAAAATCCATTACAACGCGTGCACAATATGTGTAACTATGTGAAATACATAAACATCTTTTTCGCAGTTTTCCTAGTTTATTTTGTTATTCAATAACTTTTTCTTTTCTTGTTCTTTTTTTGAAGGAAAACTTGTCTTTCTTTATGTTCTCTTTTGTTTTAATAATTTCCAACGTTCATATGTATCCATTTTTTCCATTCTCAGATTAAATGGAAAATAGTTTACCAAGAGGGTTACATTTTTTCAAAAGCGTGGCTTTATTCTCATCAAGAAGCTTTATCAGTGGCGGTTTGCAACTTGGACATCAAGAGCAATAAACACAGACAAAAGTATTCAATCAATACCCAAGAAAGCAAGCTAATCTATGGTGCGAGAAAACTTACAAAGCCGAGAATAGTTAGAAGTTAACTTATTGAAGTGTGTTGCAAGATTCTGTCAAGAGTTTCTAGGATAGACACGCAATTACCGATTTCTGTAACACATGAATATTGACATTTGCACATTTGTTTCTATATGCCATAGCCAATCTCTTGCTTGATTTAGCTACCTAGAAAGTTTAAAACAAAAGCCAAATCTTGAAAGACATTCATTTGCTATACAATTTTTTTAATTCTATAGCCAATTCGTTCGCAATTAATCAGATCAAGAATCAATAATAAAGATTAATATATTTCTATATTACCACCATGTGAAACAAACTTAGTCATTGTCTTCCCACCATCAAAACCTCTCTCTAATTAACACATTAAGATGAAGGGATTTTATCATATCACTCTATTGATTCGAACGTACTGAAGATACTGAAATGCTAAAAGCGTAGTCTCAATTAACCAATGAAATGATTAAAGTTGCTTCAAAGATCTACATACCAACTGATTCTGAATTTTATGGATGCAAGTCATCGGAAAACCAGCAACAACAACAACTATACCTTCAACATGATCATGTGCACATTTAAAAGAAATAAAAAAAATAACAATATCGATAAAAAAAAGTGAGAAACTGAATCAAAATGTCCGTTAATGTTGTCGTAAGGACTCTTCCTTGTATTAGCATTGAAATCTATCATACCTTAGAGTATGGTAATTTCATCTTCCTTCGATCACACTCTCTGAATAAACGGCTTTTTTGAATCTAATTCTTCTCCAGTCTTGGCCCGTTTCGTTGCCGTCGAGGTCCCTTCACTGGACGTCCCGGTGGTGGAGTTGAAACAGCAGCGGAGGAACTACAAACCTCCTTGTTCTTGGGCTTCACAGAGGTGGTGACTGCAACTGGTTTTGAAGGTTTCTCCTCCATTTCAGAATCCGATTGGTGTTAGATGAGATTGGAGGTTTGAGAGAGTAAAATTTGGAGAATTGAAGAATCGGGAGTGGAGGAGGTTTGGAGAATGGTTTTGCAGGGTCTTTCGATGAGGAGGCGAATTGTTTTGCAGTTTTTTTTTAATATGAAAGGACACGTGGCAAGTTGTGGGAGAGGGTTATTTCTCTTTCATATATACTAGATTTTGACCCACGCCAAGCGTGGGATTAAATATGTTTTCTAATCGATTTTAATATTTAGATGGGGATTCCAATATTTATAAACGTACAAAAATGATATATATTGTACATAAATATCATAAAGTTAAATTTTGATCAAGCATACTTTGATGTTATATGCTTTGATCAATTTTGCATAACTAATGCAAATGTTATTTATTTCAATTTATTTAAAGTGTAAAATTAATTATTATTATTTGTGTAAATTATAGCATACGATAAATCAAATAAATTTTAGATTTATATGAATTTGTTGGACATAACAAACAAAAAATATATGTTTTTCAATAATGAAAAGTAAAAATATTTTAAGATGTAGTTGTCGTTTATAAATAAATAATATTGTTACAAATATAATAATGAAAGCTTCTTAATGTATCAATTTTCTTAAAAATATATCATATGGTAAGTCTAAATATTACATTTAGTTAAACTTAAATCTGCAAAATGTGTATTACTGGGTTTATATTATAAAATTAATAAAAAATATAGAGATTTTCACCATAGCATATGATTTTGAATTGAAATGTTTTCATTGATTAATTTAAATGACATGTTTCTTAAAATCTCCATTGAATGACATATATGATTTTTCCACCAAACATATACTCAACTAATATATAGAGGATTAGTGACATTTTTGAAAACGTTTCAAAATAATGGCATTTTTGAAAAGTGGTATTTTTTAAAAAATTTCTATATTTAATATAAGTGTCATGTAAATTAATTTTTGTGAGATAAGAAATATTTATTTGTATGAGAGATATATACTATTTGTATGGAGACTATCAATCATGTTCTTTTCACCTGTCTAGTGGCTAGATTGACTTGGGCTCTATCTGACTTCGCAAACCCTGCTGATGGTTTTGATCAGGTTTCTCTTTTCTCCAATTTCCATTATCTCTTTTTGGTAAAAGAGTTGAATCATATTAGTTTGGAAGTTAGGATGAGCTTTCCATGGATATTATGGTACTTGTGGAAAAACATAAATGTTTTTTTCTTTGAAAGAAAATCATTTGTACCTCTGGACTCGATTTTAAAGACTAGGGATGAAGCTTCTGTCAAAGTATTGATGAGTCTCAGCTGTCTCTAAGTAATCCTCTAGTTAGAGAAGTGGTGAAATGGTTGAGGCCACCTGCACCTTGGCTTAAGTGCAATATTGGTGTGGAGGGTAGATTCTCCCCAATTAATATTTAAATAATATTTCTAGGGTTTGCAAAGTTGTGCGATAAGCCACCAGACGATAAGATTTCAAGAGAGTTTTATTAGCTGTTTAGAAAGCTGTTACAAGAGTTGTTTTCTGTAGAATGTTTCGATCCCCATTTTGGGTGATAATGAAGGCTATATATAGTACTTCTAAGTAAATGGGCCAGTTAATAAATGGACTTGGCCCATTAAGCAATATATTGAAATTAGGCCCATTAAGCTCATTTTGTTAATGGGTTTAATGTATTTTTTGGGCCTAGATTCAGACTGGGCTTTTGTAAACTTGTTGTGAATTCGTCAGGACATTGCGGAGTTGACCTCATCGCTATATCGATCATATAGGGGTGAACTCTGACCCCAACAGTTAGCCCCCCAACTTGATAGTATCGAGTTATGATGATGCCAAGGTAAAAGTTTCTGGAGTCTGAAATCGATTTGTTGGACTGCGAAGTTGCCAGGCGTGGACGTCTTGTCATCGAACTCGGGAAGTTCTTGTTATTCCGCGTCGAACTGATGTCTGCGTGTTTTCCTGGGCTTGTTTTCTTCTTCATTGTCTTAGGAGACTGAGGAGGTTGATGGTCTTGTTGCGTTAATGGGCTTTGAGGCCTGTTGGAAAATTTCAGGAATTTTTCCAAAAACAGAGTGATTTTGGGAAGTTCTCCAGGTATAAATAAGTCTGCTTCCCTGTAGTTATTTTTCACCAAATCACTTTTTCCCTAAGCACAAGGTAAAAAATCATCTCTCTACCTCTTTATTTTTTTTTTTTCTTTTTTTTTTCTTTTTGGTTTTTTTTTTGTTTTGATCTGCCGTCGCTCCTTCCTCCAATCTTCTCTTCTGCCGTCATCTCTCTCCGGTGTCATCATCTCCGCCCGTCGCCGTCATCATCGCCATCGCTGTCCCAGCTCGTCGCGGCAGGGAGAGAGAGAGATCCGCGGCAAAGAGAGAGATAGATCCGCGGCAAATAGAGAAGAGAGATCCATGGCAAGGAGAGAGAGAGAGATCCGCGGCAAGGAGAGAGATATCCGCCTCCGGGCAAGGCGAGGCGATGGTCGTTGATGGCTAGGCGAGGCGAGATCGGCGACTGAAACTTTCGTTCGAGAGTTGACGAGTTGACTCAGTGAGTTGACTCGGCCGAGTTGACTCACTAAGTTGACTCGGTCTTCTTTTTTTCTTTTTTCTTTTTTTTTTTGCGACTCAGTGGTTCAAGGACTCGGTAGCTAGGCTGGCTTTGTGGAGCGAAATTGATTCGGATCGTTGACCTTTGGTACAGCGGAGAGGTATATTTATGAGGATGGTTTCTGATTCCGCAGACTCGCAGCTTGACGGTTCGGACGACTTAGATGATTCCGGAGAGATGGTCGCTGATCCCTTCCTTCTCGGAAGGAGAATGGCTCTTTCGCCAGCATCCGACACTAGTAGTTTGTCGAGACCGGTCTACTCAGACGCTCTAGTCGCGGTCGATGAGGTTACTGATGAGATTGCTTTTCGTCCGGCTGCCAAGAAGCCGAGAGCAAAACGGAGAGAAAACGATCCACCTGGATCCACCATGCCAACTCTAAATACGGAGGTTCGCGATACTAACCATTTTCTCTTGTTGTTGTTTTTGCAGTTCTGAGTCGCATTGAGAGGTTGCCGAGTGACTTATTCGTTTTTCGCGATATACTTGCTGCTGAGAAGTGTAGCTGGAAGGAAGACTTTTCTTTACGCAGAGTCAGAGAAACTCGCGCTCGTCGCTTCGGAGTTACTTCGCAGATTTCTTTGCCAGAGATGCCGGACAACGTGAGGAAACCCTCTGCTCGTGAGAGGAGAACTGCTGAGGCCAGAAGAGGATATAACGCGAGAGTGTCAATTCCAAGAGCAAGCACTGCTGCAACCCTTGCACCCAGGCAGCGTCGTCCAGCGTTGGAGCGAAATGATATCATCATCACTGATCGTCGATCTGAACCTTCGTATAGGCATCATGATGATGTGCAGGGAAGGGATGATGATGTTGGGGCAAGTCGTAAGCATTCCCGAGAAGACAGTGGCAAAGATATTGCTGGTGGAAAAGATCCAAGCAGATCAAGGCGCGCATCGACTCCTCGATGTGATCACGTGGCAACGGACTCATCCTTTCCTTCCGGTTCGAAAAGATCTTTTAGCAGTGCCGAGCTGGTTGCGTCGCATCTGTCCAAGATCGTCTTCCCAGGCACTGAGTTTCCCCCTCCAGAACAAATGTCGAAGAAGAGTGCTTACTCAAACATGGCCCTCGACAGCATGACGGTAAGACTTCGCGGCTACTCTTGTGGGATAACGATTTCTTTCTTTTGATTTTCTAACTTGTTTTGCATGATTTGTTTCTCTGTTTGGCAGTTCCTTTCTTCGCTTAATAAGGTCGCGATTGACTACAAGGTGACTGCTCGCTTACTGACTCGTCAGCTTGCTAACGTTCAGAAGGCTTGTGACGATCACAAGAAGCAAAAAAGGGACGCGGAGGATTGCGTTGTTACTCTCGAAGCTGCTATGAAGGAAATCAAGGATAGGCATCGCGAGATGGATGTAACGTTTACAGAGCCTGAATCCGAGAGGAAACCTCTTCAGAAGGAAGTCTCTGACCTTACTACCTGCTTAGATGTTGTTGCCAAACTTCAAGATGCGGCTATGCAACGAGCTATTGACGAAGCGAAGTGCGAATTAGCGGCGAAGTATGAGGCGAGGATCGTCTGTGCTACGGAGAAGATTAAAGCTCTTAATGGCCAACCAAGTATTAACATAATTGATCTTGCTGAAGTCTAGAGTAACATTGATCTTGGCGAAGAGCTCGTTAAGCTTAAGAAGCAGGAGGCAGACCTATCAGTTGCAGACAAGGTGTTTGCCAATCATGCGCGCGAACTTGAAGGGATTCTTAAGGATTCGCCGGTTATCGCGACTGATGATCGAGTTGAGGAGTTAGACGCTGATGCCGTTGAAGAGGAGGCTGACTCGGATTCGAGTTCTTCTAGTTCGTCAAGCGATGATGATTTGTCAAACTCTAATGCAGCGACTCCTTCTGAGCAGGCCATCGAGATTGTTGACGATGTTAACGAGATCGCGCCTTTGTTATGTTTTTTTTAGTTAGTGTTTTCTCGTATTTTTGTCTTGCATTATTTGAGATAGCGATTTGAGTTGGGATGATGGTTGTTCTGGTTTTGAGGCATGTTGTCGTTGAATTGTTCGTTTCCAAAGTACAACTATATTAGAGTTAGGACCAGCGATAGGCTAGCTGGATTTTCTGATGAACTTCTTGGTTTACGGGCGAGCCTCCGTCGACACACCTGCTCCGAGAATGAACACGTTATTGCATAATGACCAACGATTAAGTTGTTGGGTTTTTGAGATGAACATTCTGGTTTACGGATATGTTCCCGTGAACAAGTCTGCTCCAACAATGAACACCAAATTTAGACCAGCGATTTGTTGTGTGCTGGGTTTCTGAGTTGAACATTCTGGTTTACGGATATGTTCCCGTGAACAAGTCCGCTCCAACAATGAACACTGAATTTAGACAAGCGATTTGTTGTGTGTTGGGTTTCTTAGTTGAACATTCTGGTTTACGGATATGTTCCCGTGAACAAGTCCGCTCCAGCAATGAACACTGAATTTATATAGCGCGCTTTATCCGCTGGGGATGTAGAGAGTTCGTCTCTGTGGCCAACAGCAGCGAGTTAACAAGGAGAAGAAGTCTATTTCAGAGAAAACTTTGGATGAATATGCAAGTGAAAACTTGGCTTCTAATAATTGATTTTTGATAAGTTTGCAAGTGAAAACTTGACTTTTGATAAGTTTGCAAGTAAAAACTTGGCTTTTGATAAGTTTCCAAGTAAACACTTGGCTTTTGATTGATTCAGTACGGCAAGCCATGTACAAAGAGGGAAGTATACGAGTATACGTACCCATTCCCCCCCTTTTAAGGAGGGGGTAACTGAGCTCATCCGAAGACGAGCTGCGTACGTACCCTCTTAAGGGATCAAGTCGCCCCGTAGTTCATTGAAGTAACTTAGTGTATTCGCTGTCTTGGTTCGTGCGGTGGCGATTCGTCATCATTTCTCCTTCCTCGCTTTGGGGTATCGTCGCTTGCCTTGTCCTTAGTTTCCATCTCAAAGTCTTTGAGGCTGAAGTCCCCCTTAAGCTGGCCAGCCGCCAGCTTTGCGGCGAGCATTCGACCGAGAGTCCTACAATTGGCAGTTGAATGCCCGTGGATGCGATGATGGTCGCAGTAAGTCGCTTCATCGTAAGAGTCTTGACCTCTGATCCAGGTATTGCTCATTGTGTCTCTTCCGCGACCTCGGCCTCGTTCTCGGCCATAACTAGGAGAATCCACTTGATAATTATGTGCATCCTTAAATCCTCCTTCGTGCTCCATAAATCCAGACGTTTGGTTATTATTCTTGTTGCCTTGTTGGTTCTGATTCTAGGGGGAGCGTTAGGCTGTTTCGTCTTTCCGTGTTTTTCTGCCAATAATTTCATTTCTTCTTCACTCCTTGCGAACCTAGTTGCTCGATGGAGAGCGTCTTGGATTGTTGCTGGCTCGTTCACGATTATTTCTTTCCAGAAGTCTGACTCGTACCATAGTGCTTTCTTCAGGGCTTCGAGGGCCGATGAGTCGTCAATGCATTTTACCCTTGACAAGATGGTCTTGAACCGCTCGACGAAGTTGCGGAGGGATTCCGCAGGCCCCTGCATCATTGTCCATAGGTCAGCTCCCAGAGTTCTTCGCTCTATGAAGATAGCGTATTGTTTGAGGAAGGCCGCTGACAACTGGCTGAAACTATCAATGAAGTTACTCTCAAGCCAAGTAAACCACTGGAGAGCTGGCCCTTTGAGGTGTTCTATGAACAGATGGCATTGACCAATATCCCTCTCATCTTCTCTGAAGTTGGCTCGTCCCATCGCTATAGTGAAAGCGGTGATGTGATCTGTTGGATCAGAACTCCCTTCATAGGTTGGCACTTTAATCTTTCCAGGGTCAGACAACCTTGCTTTTGAGAAGTGAGCCGTGAAAGGCGTACGTTGCGCTTCTTCAAGCACTCGAACGATCTCCGGTGCCGAGCTGGTCGTTCGATGCATTTGTGAGCGCATTGCCTTTAGATCCATATTAGTTCGGTACATAGAGGCACGGAGCTCGTCCAACTCATCCTGCTGCATTCGTGGTGTGACTCTGCGGGTTTTAGCGGCTCGCCGTCTCTCACAATGGAGGCATTTTTCTTTTTCGGCGGTTCGCTGCCTCTCCCAGCGGAGACGTTCTTCTTTTTCGGCGAGCTCAAAGGCGTACTGCTCGTCTTCTGGGTAATAGGTTTGTCCTGTAGCCTTCTGCCCTGGTTCGTTGGGCTCGTCGGAGTCATCCTCTTCGGCGTCATCCTCTTCGGCGTCATCCTCAAGATCGACCACTAACGCATGCTTGCCTGCTGATGCCGAACCGCCATGTAGTGTTGTTTTACCAGCCGATGCCGGACCGCTAGGCTGTGTGGGGTCTACTGGTGATGCTGAGCCGCCAGCTATCGCTTTGCCTTTGTTGATGTCTCGTCCTCCGCTTCCGGGAGTCGGGTTAGCGTTTAGATCAAGCGGATGACGTCGACGAATTCTTTGAGCTTCTGAAGGAGTGGAGAAGTTAAGTGTTGTCGGGGCGATACGGTCCACGACTTGGGGTGTAAACCTCGTTGTTTTTCCGTGGCTTGCCGCGGTTAAGGAATCCATCCGGTTTTTTATTGTGTTGTTGAAGTTTTCCTGTTCTATTGTTATCCTAAGGATTTCTTCAAACATTCCCTTTATCTGCGTGATCTCCGTGGCGAGCTGCGATGGTTCTTCTGCGGGCTTGTCCCCTGCGGTGTTGTTTTCTCCGGGCGCGTTCGCGCTGGTTTCAAGATCGGTGATGACTTTGGGTGCGTTCACATTTGTTTCGGAGTCCTTGGTTGCGGATCCGTCCATGGCGAGTTGTTGAGGGTTGTTTTCGCTGTTGTCCCCCTCGAGAATCAGCTCTCCTGATCTCGACGCGGTGGTCTTTTGAAAAGCTTCACAAGTTCCCCACAGTCGGCTCCAAATTATGGAGGGTAGATTCTCCCCAATTAATATTTATGTAATGTTTCTAGGGTTTGCAAAGCTGTGCGGTAAGCCACCAGACGATAAGATCTCAAGAGAGTTTTATTAGCTGTTACAAGAGTTGTTTTCTGTAGAATGTTTCGATCCCCATTTTGGGTGATAATGAAGGCTATATATAGTACTTCTAAGTAAATGGGCCAGTTAATAAATGGACCTGGCCCATTAAGCAATATATTAAAATTAGGCCCATTAAGCTCATTTTGTTAATGGGTTTAATGTATTTTTGGGCCTAGATTCAGACTGGGCTTTTGTAAACTTGTTGTGAATTCGTCAGGACATTGCGGAGTTGACCTCATCGCTATATCGATCTCATAGGGGTGAAATCTGACCCCAACAATTGGTATGTCTTGGTTGAAGTGTAATAGTGTAGGTGGTTTCTCGTGGGTTCTAAGGAATGATAGAGGGGAGGTGTTGATGCATAGTAGAAGGTCCTTTTCTGGTATAAAGAATTTAGGAAAGGCTTACCTGAAAAGTCTACTATGGTCGATGGAGTGTATGGCGGCTCATAGGATTGATAAAGTTATCTTTGCCTATGATGCAGTAAATTTGGTGAAGGCGATAAACAATCCCTCTGGTTGGCCTAATTTTTGGTACCATGTCTCTGAGATTAATTGTGTTTTGATCGGTTTTGAGGATTGGAGAATGGTTTTTGAAAGTCGAGCGGCAAACAAAGGTGCTTTCTTAATTGCTCAGAGTGTTACTCGTATGAATAGATGGCACTCTTACATTGCAGAGGGACATCCGTTGTGGTTAGCCGAGTTGTTTGTTAGTGAAAGAAGTTAGTTTGTTTGCTTATTCGAATTTGCTCTGTAGATATATTCTGGGACTTGTCCTTTTTGTATTTTCAAACTCTTTTGAATGTTATAATACAATCAGATGACCAAAAAAAGAGAGATATATACTATTTGTATGAGGGTTTACTTGGGTTTTCTCGCCGCGTATTTCTCTCTGATTACAATTTTTAGAAATGTTGTGTCCTCTCTGATTTGATCAATTGTGAACGGATCGATTATGGGTTTGCTCAATTGGGGTTTATTCTTACCTTATTGTTTCTGGATTTTTTGAAATTTAAAGAGAAGAAGAAGGTGAGAAAAGTGAAGGCAAAGGATGTCTTTTTCAGGAACTCAACAAAAATGCAAGGCTTGCGATAAGACGGTTTATCCAGTGGAGCTTCTCTCTGCAGATGGAGTTGGTTATCACAAATCTTGCTTCAAATGCACTCACTGAAAAACATACTTCTGGTCTGTGTCTGATTTAAGCTTCATCAGCTAGAAATTGAATGGACATTTTGATCCAGAAGCAGATTTTGATGAAGTTTATAGCTTTTTTATTTGCAGCTGAGTAGATATTTATCAATGGAAGGTGTGTTGTATTGTAAGCCTCATTTTGAACAACTATGAATTTCTCATAGATTTGGTTTCAATTCCTTTCTTATGAGATAATGGGAGTGATTTATGTTCTCAGCCTTTGCACCCTTTTCACAGGTCTTGAAAGATGAACATGCACTGGTATCCAACTATGTGAAAGAGATCAAGAATTGTTCATTTGCTAAACAAGAAATTTCAAGTGCTCTCCAGTTTCTGAACATCATTCTCTTAATGTTATACATCCCATTGAATTATGTTGGAAAACATAAATCTAAACCATTCGTTTATCTTTCATTATGTCATTTGATGGTTTGTGAATGTCTGTTGTTATAACATTCTTCTATTGTTATATACTATTCTACTTTAAAATCAAATTTAAACTGTTTCCGTGCTTTATTACCTAGTAGTATATCAGAATAAAACGAAGTGGAAAGGATCGACACAATTGGCCGCGTATGAATCATGGGCCTATAAAGCCCATAATCGCTAAATTTACAACTTTGAAATCGAAATAATAATGGGCCTATGAAATCCCACTAAAAGTATCACTTTCATTGTCACCGTAACTTTCGCGAATGTATAAAGAAGACTAAAATGGTGGCATATCAAATTACAGAATTCTTGTTACTATAATACTAGATGATAGTATTACATTGACACGTTGTTTATAAATTTCATGAAATGTAATATCATACGTACGTACCGGCTTGTGACATGTAATGTATACGCAAAACTAAATACTACAAAATCGTAACAATCATGATTGAACTTTACTTTTGAAAAGAAAAAACTAAAAAATTGCGCTTTATGTTTACCCCGATATAAAGTTTCTTTTTTATAATATAAAACACTTAAATTAAGCTTACTTGTAGATTATAAATTAACACTTTATAAAAAAAAAAAAAAACCACGCCTCACCAACTTTTTCCTGATGTCTCTTCAAGTTTTGATCTTTGTTGTTACTTTTTGATGTCTAATAAGTAATAACATCATTAATTCATTATGTATGTCAAATATCTTCTTCTTTAGTTTTCTTTCTCTACCTAGCTTTCTGCTAAATTATTTGGCAATCGGTAGTAAAATTACCAATCTAGGTAAAAAAAAGAAAACAAAATTGAGAAACTTAAAAAAGTTCAATAAAATTGTTTGTCTATGATTAAACTCGAGTTAGACAAGACTTTTGTTTATTGGTGGTTTTTGTTCATTATTTCATTCACTCACACCAATTTTTATAAATATCATATCGGTTAAACAATCTTTTGACAAAAAAAAAAAAATCAATAATCAACGTTTAAGCAATTAGTTAGTAAATAATTTGCATATAAATATTAATATATATACAGATTAACTGTTTAAAGTATATTATAAAATTAATAATTCAAATGGAAATTAATTTTTAAAATTTTGGTTTATTGAAAAGTAAAACAATTTTTTAGAAGATTGGTTCAAGCCATTATTAATCTTTAGATATTTGCATAAAACATGCCAACAAAAAAAAAAAATTAAAGACTTTAAAAATTATGTATTGTTTCTCTTTCTATCTCTAACTCCCCCAGTCACAGCGTCGGGAACGTTTTTCCTGGAAGGAGAAAGAAGAGCTTCTTAATCAACGACCAAACTTCCGACGCCAAAGACTTTTTAAATATTAATCTCTGCTCTGTAATCTCCAATTCCTCCATACACGATCTCTTCTTCATCTTCTTCTTCTTCTTCTTCTTCTTCTTCTTCTTCTTCGTGATCCTCATGAAGAAAAAGTTGCGATTTTTATTTTGCGTTTCACCAAAATTTTGACTTTGAATTTGCGTAGTATTTAAGCACATTCTGGGTTTTATTCGTTTTGAGTAGACATTGATTTTGTCAAATTTACCTTCTTTTATATATTATATAAAAAGAAGAAATTTAGTTTCTTTTTTCTTCTTCCCTTTCTCTTTAGTCTTTCTTTTTCTTCTTCCCCATGTTGTTAGATTCTTAGATTCTCCACAAAATTTTTAAGAAAGGAGAGCTAAAGGGTCTTTTTTAGATTCCTTTGTTGCTGCAGTTTCGTGATTAGATCGTTTCGTGTTACCACAAAAAGCGGAGAGAAATCGTGTTCTGGATTTTTGGGGGTTTTCTTCTTCAAGCATATTGGGATCTTTATCTGATCCTGGATTTCTCCTTAATTTTCTCAAGGTAAGACGTGATGATTTGTATAATCTCTAGAGCTAATCTGTAGCTGGAGAAATTACTTTAATTGGTTTCTGATTTCGTTTCTAATATCAAATTTCGTCTTGAAAGAAATAGAGAGCCATGGAGAGATTTTGCAGGTTTTTTAGGGTTTAATCATTGTTGGTAAATTCATAAATGCTTGTTGCTCTGTGGCTTTTGATGTTTTGGAATTGAGCTAGTGAAAACAATTTCGTTCATGTGGTTTGATATGATTGTGCAGGTGAAAGAATTTTAGCTGCATTTCTTATGAGCAGATAGTTTATTTAAAGCATTATGGGTTGGTTTAACAAGATCTTCAAAGGCTCTAATCAAAGGCTCCGGCTGGGGAATGAGCACAATCACAATGGTTATTACGGGAATTATTCGAATGCGTGTTCTTCACATGATGAGCCAAATGCAGATACGGATGCTGATCATGATGAACCTCATACACAGGAACCATCTACATCTGAGGTTAGTATGATGCAGATGGTTATTGTTGACTTTTGGGTTTAATCTTTTGCCGAGTTGGGAGATCTTGAAACAGTTCAAAGTTCACGGTTTATTGGATTATGTGTAGCTCTGGTTTCTACTGTTGCTTCAACTTTGGTGGTTTTTCTTTACTAGGATACATCGAATGACCAGGAAAATGAAGACATAGACCGTGCAATTGCATTGTCTCTTTTAGAAGAGAATCAAGAACAGACAAATACAGGCGGTGGTGAGTCCTTTTTCTGGATTGTTTTAGCCAAACAGAAAATGAATACATAGATTTGTTGTCATACATGGTTTGCAATTTGTTAAAAAAATATATAATGGGCACAGGGAAATACGTGGATGAAGATGAGCTACTTGCTAGAGCCATACAAGAAAGTATGATAGTCGGGAATTCTCCGCGTCACAAAATTGGAAGTACATATGATAATGGGAATGCATATGGAACTGGTGACTTATATGGTAATGGACATATGTATGGAGGAGGAAATGTATATGCGAATGGAGATATTTACTATCCAAGACCTATTGCTTTTTCAATGGATTTCAGGTACTTTTGATAGCTAATATTATCTAGTTGGGTTAATTTTGTCGATTTGTTAATTTTCTCGCCACCCTTGTAACTTATTAACAACTTGTCTACATAGGGTTTGTGCTGGCTGCAATATGGAGATTGGTCATGGAAGATTTCTGAATTGCCTTAATGCATTGTGGCATCCAGAATGTTTTCGATGTTATGGTTGCAGTCATCCGATTTCTGAGTACGAGGTGAAACCAAGCGCTTCCAAATTCTATTTTATTTGGGTTGTACTTAACCTTCAAACTAATTTATAACATGTTTTCCTATAGTTCTCAACATCTGGTAACTACCCTTTTCACAAGGCATGCTACAGGGAGAGATATCATCCAAAATGTGATGTGTGCAGCCATTTTGTATGTATATCTTTAGCCTTTCCATCGTTGAAGTTCATGTATATATATATGTGTGTGTGTGTGTTGTTTTCTTTGGATCTTGCACTTATCTTCTCTTGCTTTCTTTTTTTCCAAATGTAAATTTTTTTGACAGATTCCAACAAATCATGCTGGTCTTATTGAATATAGGGCGCATCCCTTTTGGGTCCAAAAGTATTGCCCTTCTCACGAGCACGATGCTACCCCAAGATGTTGCAGTTGTGAAAGAATGGAGGTGAGTTTTCTTCTCTGTAAAATGTCCCCAAACATGCATCTGGTCAAAGTCAACACTATTTGTGGGCGGGAATTGACAACTTAGCTTTATTTTGTAGCCAAGGAATACGGCATATGTTGAACTTAACGATGGACGGAAACTTTGCCTCGAGTGTTTGGACTCAGCGGTCATGGACACCAGTCAATGCCAACCTCTGTACTTGCAAATACAAGAATTCTATGAAGGACTTAACATGAAGGTAGAGCAGGAAGTTCCACTCCTCTTGGTTGAGAGGCAAGCACTTAACGAAGCCAGAGAAGGTGAAAAGAATGTGAGTATATAAAAAACAATTATACTTGTGCAATACTTGAAATTATGCATTTTTTTCAAAGTGTTTAACGCTTCATTGTGCTTTTTAGGGTCACTATCACATGCCAGAAACAAGAGGACTATGCCTTTCAGAAGAACAAACTATTAGTACCGTAAGAAAGCGATCAAAGCATGGCGCAGGAAATTGGGCTGGGAATATGATTACAGAGCCTTACAAGTTAACACGGCAATGCGAAGTTACTGCTATTCTCATCTTATTTGGGCTCCCTAGGTAAGAGACTCTTTGTGTTTCCCATTGAATTGATCTTTTTATCTTTTGACAGTTATGTCATGGGTCCAAACCGTTTTACTGAATTTTGTTTAGGTTACTCACTGGTTCGATTCTAGCTCACGAGATGATGCACGCATGGATGCGGCTTAAAGGTGAGTTTCGTACTTCTCTCATTTCTTAATTTACTGCCTCTTCTCTTGTTTCACATGTTGAGTTGCTATCACATTGTGGACTTAAAAAGGATTCCGGACGCTGAGCCAAGACGTTGAAGAAGGTATATGTCAAGTGATGGCTCATAAGTGGTTAGAAGCCGAGTTAGCTGCTCCTTCAAGCAATGCTGCATCATCTTCTTCGTCTTCTACTTCTAGAGGACTGAAGAAAGGACCGAGATCTCCATACGAGAGGAAACTTGGTGAGTTTTTCAAGCACCAGATCGAGTCTGATGCTTCTCCGGTTTATGGAGACGGTTTCAGGGCCGGACGGTTAGCGGTCCAGAAGTACGGTTTGCGGAAAACGCTTGAGCATATACAGATGACCGGGAGATTCCCGGTTTAAGAACCCAAATGGACAGATGTCTTTTGCTTTTGGATTGGGTTTTCTTTATAGGATCCTTGGTAGATTTATGTGCTCCTCTATTCTTTTGGTGAAAAAAAAATGGAATCTCTCAACCATATATTCTTGTGTGATTGAATTATAGTGTAATCATTCCATGATTCTTTTGTATTTCTGTTTATCCATCAGAATCAGATTCAGAGTTTTCTTTGTAAATGCGCTCGTAAATTCAAAGTTAGGACATAAACCGAACCAAAGGTTTCTCCTTTACACACTCTCTCTCGTCGTCAATCGTCGATGAACTATACCCTAAAAGTCTAAACCTTTGGAGATATTATTACTTTTAGGTTCGATGTTTAATGGGCACCAAGATTAATCAACCGACAACGAGATTCTCCTGATGCTTTGCCGGTCTCCGGCACGTGTTGTTGCCTTTCAGTTGCTTCCGCTACTCCATGTTCGTAGATTCTCCGATGCTTCCAGAACCTTGCGCCGGGAGCTTCGGGTAGGATACAGACGGATTCGACCCGAATTGATCGAGCGGGTCTCGCGTCTGCTCGTGCTCGGAAGGTACGATGCGTTACATGATCTCTCTCTCGATTTCTCAGACGAACTTCTCAACTCCCTCCTCCGCAGATTGAGGCTTAATCCAGAGCCATGTCTCGAGATTTTCAATTTAGCTTCGAAACAGCAGAAATTCCGGCCTGATTTCAAGGCTTATTGTAAACTCGTTCACATTTTGTCCAAAGCTAGAATGTACGATCAGACAAGATCGTATCTTTGTGAACTGGTTGCTCTTAATCACTCGTGCTTCGTTGTGTGGGACGAGCTCGTTCGGGTTTTCAAGAAGTTTTCATTCTCTCCTACAGTCTTTGACATGATTCTGAAAGTTTATGCAGAGAAAAGTATGATTAAGAACGCTTTACATGTGTTTGACAACATGGGAAGCTGTGGAAGAATCCCGAGCTTGCTGTCTTGTAATAGCCTTTTAAGCAATTTGGTAAAGAAAGGTGAAAACTTTGTGGCTTTACATGTTTATGATCAGATGATTAGCTTTGGGGTTTCTCCGGATGTGTTTACTTGCAGTATTGTTGTTAATGCGTACTGTAGAAATGGGGAAATGTATAAAGCCATGGAATTTGCAAAAGAAATGGAGAGTTCATTGGGTTTGGAGCTAAATGTGGTAATTTACAATAGTTTGATCAACGGGTATGCTATGATCGGAGATGTCGAGGGAGTGACAAGAGCACTGCGGTTGATGTCTGAGAGAGGGGTTTCTAGGAACATTGTTACTTACACTTCGTTGATTAAGGGTTATTGTAAAAGGGGTTTGATGAAAGACGCGGAACAGGTGTTTGAATTGGTAAAGGAAAAGAAACTTGTTGCGGATCAGCATATGTACGGTGTGTTGGTAGATGGATACTGTCGTAGTGGTAAAATTCGTGATGCTATTAGAGTTCACAATGATATGATGGGGAAGGGAATGAGAACAAATACAACCATTTGTAACTCTTTGATCAATGGGTATTGCAAATGTGGTCAATTAGTCGAAGCAGAGCAAATATTTACGCGGATGAACGATTGGAGCTTGAAACCAGATCATCATACTTACAATACCCTTGTGGACGGTTATTGCAGGGCTGGTCACGTTAATGAGGCTTTAAAGCTCTGTGATCGAATGTGTGCAAAAGAAGAAGTTGTACCAACAATTATGACTTACAATATTCTTCTAAAAGGTTTCAGTCGGGTCGGTGCTTTTCATGATGTTTTGAACCTTTGGAAGACGATGCAAACAAGAGGTGTGGCCGCCAATGAGACTAGCTGTAGCACTCTACTCGAAGCATTGTTCAAGCTTGACGATTTTGATGAAGCTATGAAGCTATGGGAGAATGTCTTAGCAAGAGGTCTATTGACAGATACTATAACCTTAAACGTAATGATTAGTGGGCTTTGTCAAATGGAGAAGGTCTATGAAGCCAAAGAGATTCTCGATAATTTGAAAAAATTCAGATGTCAGCCAGATGTGCAAACATATCAAGCGTTGTGCTACGGGTATTATAAAGTTGGAAACTTGAAAGAGGCTTTTAGGGTTAAAGATTCTATGGAAAGGAAAGGAATCTTCCCCACCATAGAAATGTATAACACTCTGATATCTGGTTCTTTCAAGTGTAGGCATTTGACAAAAGTAGCAGATCTTGTAATTGAGCTACGCGCTAGAGGATTAACTCCTACTGCTGCTACATATGGAGCTCTTATCACGGGCTGGTGCAATATCGGGATGATGGATAAAGCCTACGCAACATGTTTTGAGATGATAGAGAAAGGGATTGCCGTAAATGTGAATATATGTAGCAAGATTGCATCCAGTTTGTTTCGGTTTGACAAGATTGATGAGGCTTGTTTGCTATTGCAGAAGATTTTAGATTTTGATCTTCTTCTACCAGGTTACCAGAGCTTTAAAGAGTTTCTTGATCCCGGTGCTACTACGTGTCTTAAAACACAAAAAATCGCTGATTCTCTTGACAATAGTACTCCTAAGAAACTCTTAGTTCCCAACAACATTGTGTACAATGTTGCTCTCGCAGGTCTCTGTAAAGCTGGGAAACTCAAGGATGCTCGAAAACTCTTCTCGGATTTACTATCGTGTGAGGGGTTTATTCCAGACGAATACACATACTCAATCTTAGTTCATGGATGTGCTATTGATGGTGACATAAATGAAGCGTTTAACCTGAGGGATGAGATGTCTGTAAAAGGTATTATTCCCAACATTGTTACATACAATGCTTTGATTAAAGGCTTGTGCAAATCGGGGAATCTAGATCGCGCTCAGAGGCTTTTACGTAAGCTTCCACAGAAAGGCATAACTCCTAATGCTATTACCTATAAAACATTGATTGATGGGCTGTTAAAAAGCGGTCATTTGGCTGAAGCTATGCGTTTAAAAGAAAAAATGGTTGAGCAAGGCTTGGTTAGACGATCCTATAAACAAGGAGATGTTGAAAATCCGAAAGAGGTTTTGGATCCGGTAATCAAATCAGCGAATGCAGAACTGCAGGAAATGAATTCAAATGAGCTTATGATGTTAGGATAGTCTCTGAAGCATTAGTATGATGACGAAAAATATATATACTTACCTCTTGTAAAACTCTTCGAACATCATTTCGAGCCTTTGATGTTGTTGCTATGAGTGATGGGTAACGAGAATGGAGGCTATGAATCTCCTCCATAGATGTGGATATCATTGTAGACTTCAAGGAACCAGTGTACAGTCTCAAGATGATTTGAAAATGTGATCCTTTTTCCAAAAACATCCATCACTTGGATTCAGTCATATCTGTCGTCTTCCTGATCCCTGGCGTTTTAGATATGAAACATCGCATTCATGGAGCCTGAAGTTTTTATGAGCAGCTCCCAAAACCACAAAGGCCTCAGGTACGCAAGGAACTACACTTGCTCATGAATCTTTTAGTGAAACCAGGTTCCTCAATTTCACAAGCTTTACTTCTTTGGATATGAAACTACTACTATTCATTACAAGTCTTTAAATGTGACAAAACTGAGGAACTGAGATGTTGATATTATCTTTGTCAGGTTTCGAAGATAACTGCCAAACGAATCGAAGATATCAGTCAATGGTGTTGATAAGATAAGATGATCAACAGATCAAGAAGCAGTAAGCTCTCTCTATCTATGTGATCATGTACTGTTGTAATGTTTTAATGTAATAAAATGTGATTGATTAATAATTAAGTTGCTTCAAATCAACTCAAGCTAGTGTGATTAGAATTGACGAGCCACCTCTTTTTCCTTTTTAGAATGTGAACAACCCACAAACCTACCTTTGATTTGTGTTTGTTATCTGTCGAACCGGAGAGCTTACTTCGGTCTGGTTCGGTTCGGTTGGAAATTTGAATTGTAATATTTGAGACACAGTGGGTCCATAGTCAATAGACTCAATACCATCGTCACGTTTTTGCGCAGAAAGCTCAGAAGTCACTACGCAACTTGATATTGTAGTGGCTGAAATAAATATGGAAGAAAACTAAAAATCGTTCAAAGTAGTAAATTTTACATTGTGGTTTATTTCTTTAGAACAGCTAAGAGGAAAAAATGCATGATTTTATATCATTTGCAGAGACTTCAAAACTTACTTAGTGGAATTTCTTTAAGTCAGTTAGAGCATGATCAATGCAAAATGCTTAGAAAAGTGCTAAAAACATATATTTAACTATTAAATAAGAGAGAGAGAGGAGAGAGAGAGCAGAGAAAGAAGAGAGAGACGTGAAATAGAACAAAGCGTCGACGCTTATTTAAGCTTTTTAAGCTTCACGCTTAACAATTTTTTATTTAATTAAATGTTAAGAACCCTTTAAGTATCGACCGTTGTGCATGCTCTTATATTTTCACTTTTAATTTACATTTGATGCCAAAAAGTATCTTTATAATATATAGGATTTGGAGGGTAAATAATTTTAAATTCTTTTAAAAGGAAGTGAAATGTACAGTCGATTTTACAAAAGAAAATGAAAGAGGCTCAAAGGTCAAACTGTACATTAATGTATGATGGGACTTTGCTCGTGCTTTTTCCCTTCTCACCGACACTCTCTGTCTCCAATTATTTCTTTAAACATTAACCCAATTATTCTTTAATTGTATTTAACTTCGTGGACCATTTTTAATTAATAAACTTACATTATGGTTTTCTTGACAACAAAAACAAAAATTGACATTATGGTTTATGGATCTACGTCTAAATAAGCACGTCGCGGGTGACTTGTTACTTCTTGGTTTATTGCTTTTTCTGCAAGAATATACCATTTTCTCAAAAACGCCATTTCTTTTCTCAAAATGTTTACGTTCTTATTTGTGCATTATTTTCCACTATTCACCCATATGATGAATTTCTTGAAAATATACGTGGAAAGGAGCTTTTACTATGGTATTTTATTTTGGGTTTCTACGATTTGGTAGTTTTAGACAAAAAAAATGGAATAGTAAAACCCAAGACGGATGATAGAAATTCGAATAATTGGGACAACTCATGTGCTCTGTAATCTACGAATCACCTACACATAGAATCGAACATCATGGACATTCTTTTACAATAATAGATTCATGTTTGAGAATAAAAAGTTCCATTTACTCTACTACTCCCATATGCAATCACAAACACGGCGTTTTGCGGCTTATAAAACGCGCAATAATTCAAACGCCTCTATTTTTCTCATATTCTCATGTAAACACACAAGATTATAGAGTTTTGCGGCTTCTAAAAGCACAATAATCCAGTCACTTCCATTTTATTACTCACCTATGTATCACTCCGACCAAAACCGATGAAAATAACAACACGAACCAAAGCAAAATGTTATTTTATTTTTTGGGTCAAAACAAAATGTTATCTTCTTATGAATCAATTTACATTAACAACAAAAAATTCACCTGTATTTATATATATTCATATAACATGTATGTATGTACCGGTACAATAAGTAAACCGATTAGTCAAGAATCCAAAGCAAACGGAGTTTGAAGAAGATCATAAGGAGACCAAAGTGCATCTAACGGACAAGGCCGACCAGCGTCAAGCCTAGCCCATGGCTTACCTTTCCCACTCCAATGCAACAAACTCACCGGACCAGGATGCAAATCTCTACACAATCCCCTGAAATTATCACCACCTAAACCGTGCTGGTTCCACCTATGATTAACCGGTTTAATCAAACCGGCAAAAACCAACAAAAACGGCGGTAACGAACCGAGCTCGTAAATCCTCATTCTTTTCTGCATCGCCATCCACTCCTCGATGCGTGACGTGTACGCGCCTTCTCGCCACCGCGAGAGATCGATCACCATTACTCCGGTGTTAAAGTAGCAAGCTTTACGATCGGAGAAGGTTAAAGAGAGTGTTGGGTTCGACCAAAACGTCGACGTGAAGTAGGAGGTGAAATTGGCGTTGCAGTATTCCGGCGCGGCGAGGACTGAGTCTCTTCCGAGATCTGTGGCGGCGAGTTTGGCGATGTCGTCGACGAGGATTAGATCGGAGTCTAGGTAGACTACACGGCGGACGCAGGGAGGGAGGAGATCGGCGAGGTAGCTTCTTGCGTAGTTTAAGGGACAGTCTAAAGCAGAACGAATCGAGGAGGAGATTAAGCGAGAGACGGAGGAGACGTTGAAGACGTAGACGGCGAAGTCGAGGTAAGGGAAGGAGGAAAAGATAGTGGCGCGTAAGGAAGACGCGTCGGCGGAAGCGGAGGCTACGAAGTGAAAAACGATGTTTTCAGGGCAAGAAGAGTGTTGGAGGACGGAGAGTACGGCGGCGATTGAGCCGCGAATGTAGGCTGCGTCGAGTGTCATCGCCACGTGGACGGCTCGTCGGGAGCAGAAGATTGGTTTGGTTTCGTCGTCGTTGTCGTCGTCTCCGGGATCGATTAAGGGGCAATCTGCTGAATTGTAAAATTGTGGGGCTTCTTTGAATTTTTGGATAGTTGGAGTGGCGGAAATGGGATTAAGAAGAATGTGTAGAAGAAACGAGAGGAGAATCAGAAGCAGAAGAAGATGATTTTGTGATGACATTTTTGTTTTCTCGGACTCTCTAATTTGTCTTCGAAGGTTTTGTTCTTTTTAACTGTGAAGAGCTGTCTCTAGAGACTTTTATCATGTGTTTGTGTTTGTTGTTTGTGTTTGTGTGAGAGAGATAAAGGGTTTTTGCTTAGAGTTTGGGTTTCTTCTCTCATAAAATGTATAATTATAAATTAGATTCCAAGCCCTTTTCATCGTTTTTATTTAAACTGTTTTTATTTCTTGAAAATGATTAGTTGATAAACCTATATTATTGTGTCAGTGAAAAAATAAATAAATAAATTGGTCAAGTATCATTTACCGAGTTTTAGAATTTTCGAATTATGTGTATTTTAAAAAGTTGATTGAAGAAGTTTGGGGAATTTATTACATCCACATGATTACCGAAATCCATTGTAGATCCACGTTACAGGCTTATAATCTACTATTAATTGGTGACTACTGGCTAAACTGTTTATTAATGAGATTTCAGTCTTTGTAATTTTTAGTTTTTGTGTTCTTACAAAATGCAAAAAAGAAGACATGGAATTTGATATAATATGACACTGATAAGTACTTATCAAAATCAAATTCACACACGTAATATACTTATATTTGTCTACACATACAATACAAACAAATAGGTTTTGGAATTCGAATTTTTCGGATAAATATATCTCGACGAATTATATAAAAATATGTGGCTAGTACATAGTATGGTTCACAAGTGCACAAGCATAGGGGGAAGATAAATTAAAACGTGAAATGAATGTTTTGATAAAAGTTGTTTAACTATTTGTACAAAAACAACAATGAAAGTTAATATATTCATGACTTGGTCAATAATTCTTTATGGTTGAGATGCTGTATTTAGCTTCAAACTTTATAGTAAACTATTCTTTTTGTTATAAGTTTTCGTTTAGTTTTTCTTTGAAGTTTCTATTATGGTCCTTTGTCACTTTCCATGACTACGAAATTTGTAGGTGAAATCAATTATTTATATAATAAAATTGGATCCATTTTAAAAAAATTATATGATGCCGATTTGCATTTTACATATTGCCGCCACGCTTTATTTTGTTTGGTTGCGTTATTAGTTGTTAGCCATGGGCACGGAACGGATATCCGAAAAAATTCGGTATCTGCAATCCATTTCGTCTTTTATGGATAGTTGTTTTTTCGATCCGATTCGATCCGGTAAATTTCGGTTATCCGAATTTATGGATATATGACTTTTTTATGATATCCGCGAATATCCGATCCGTTATAAATCGAATATCCAAAAAAAATTTAGATATTCGCGGATATCCGATCCAATCCGTTAAATTTTTAATTGTTATTTATTTATTTTATTATTTATTCATAATAAAAATCAAATATTTAACAAAAATGAATGAGTCGAGTATAATTTTTCACGCTCGTACATCTATAATAAAAAAAATAACTAATCATATATATTAGATATATACTTTATACTATAATATATTTAACGAATCGGATCGGATATTCGGTTTTTCGAAAATGATATTTGCGATTTTCTTTGTTTTATACGAATACTTAAATCTGGTATTTGTTTTGCTTTGAAATTTTACGGATATCCATATTCATAGGATCGGATCGGATCGTACCGAATAGCGAATCGAATCAGATTTGATAGATTTTTGCCTAACCTTATTAGTTGTAGTCTTTTATTTTTCAATGATTGAAATCATCCCTTTTATTTCTTTATTTTCCTAATAATCTTTTTTGTTTTGGCTCATGAGGATGGGCACATGGTCAGGAAGTGGGTTTCCCTTTTTCTTTTTCCTTCCGAATTTCAATTATTAATTGTATATATTTTGGGGAAAAAAAGTAGAAATGTATATATTTATTATTTTTCTATTTGAAGTTAAAATGTTGAATAGTCCTTACATTTTACAACTACAACTAAATGTAGAAAAGTTTTTCCGTTATAACTACATCGTTTGGGGGGGAAATGTGAATATAACAATTCATCTTATTAACTAATTCGTAGTCATTGTTACAAATTTACATAGTGTTAAGAAGGAAATTTATGTCCATAATTTTAAGCACATAAGCTCTTTTGATTTAGTACTCATGATAGCAATTACGTTAGCTCGTATTCTACTATGTTTAATAAAATATTTCAGATGAAAAAAAAACAATTACGTTGAAAAAACAAGATTCAATATAATAATAACAATTATAAAAGTTTTCAATATAATAATAACAATTATAAAATAACAAGAAGTTATTCATTATACTACTCCACTAAACACTTATTAACCATCATAAAGGTAAACGTAGAAAAAGCAAGACGCGTGGGCCAAACGTGAAATGGAATAATATCTAATCCTAATGGTACGACTTTTCTTTCATCACCAAATGTGAAATCGCGAGATCTTTTTGGTTTCGTCATGTATTTTTCTTTTCGTTTTTTATACTACGTGCCTTCCTACACATTTTAAAATATATTTTCTATTTATTGTATTTTATGTTTGTTAAAACTAAAGTTCGTTTTATTTATAAATTCCATATACTATAGTAAATACCCTAGATTAAGACACCTCATTGCAATGCACTACAAAAAGATACGCGTCGAGAAAAAGATTGTTAAAGTTGTTTGTAATTTTACCCACATATATACTAAAACGTTCGATTGTTCATATACGAAAATGTTTCGAAGTCTATATCGTCGACATGGTATTATATTTATGTCCGTAGTACCTGGAACTTATCATCTTCGTCTGTCAATATGATTTAGTCAATACAACACCCTCTTATGTTTGTCTAACAAAACCTACATAGAAAGAAAAGGTTAAACAATCTCGGTCGATGATCATTATTTTATCTCATTCCTACAACCATAACTTAGTTTTTTTTGCTAAAAAGTTAATATCATTTAGAAAATAAACATTTAGATATTACAAATTGTTATGTAAACAAAATGCTAAACCTAAAAATTGGATCCATGGCAAAAAAAAAAATTTTTAAATATGAAAACAAATAGCAATCGAAATGTACATAAAGACGCATAGTTGCAAAGTAACCGAAGCCTAGTAAATCTCGATATAATTTGATTTTTCGATGGGAGCAAGGAAAAAGGAAATCCGAAATTTGCTAGCAACTTGAGCGATTAAGAGTTTAGAATCGCTAAATTGTGTAACAATCGATCTTGAATCTCATCCCTACAAGGCTACAACCACAACTTAGTTCACCTGTTAAAATCTCTGATTTAATTGGTAACTAAATGAATGTTTCGACTCTAAAACAAAAAAAAATCTATAGTAACCAATCAAATCCTACTTGCACATTGTTTTCCAAATAGTTTCATCGAGTAAAATTTTAAAGCTAGTGTCAAACTTATTTACGAGAAAAATAACAATTAATTAACAAGCCAAATTGATCTGTTGAGACATCGTTTTTTCTTAAAAACCCCTTCACTTATTTCCTAAGGGAGTTGGGTGCTAAAACTCAAAGCATTGCGAGAATGCGAGGTTCCCTGCTTCTGTTTACTTTCATATACTTTAAACAAAACTTATTTCATGTTTTTGTTTGTTCATTATAATATATTTAGCGACAAACATATACCTAATTTTATTATGGAGTTCGAAATCATGAAATTCAAGAAACTATGATTCCTCTTGTTCAATGATTTAAACGTTAAATTCAGATTCTGCTTCAATCTATGGTTTTAAATAGATATGTTACCGTGTAGTATTGAAACTATTAAATACATAATAATATATAATATTGAGTGATAATTTTGTTTAGAGGGTCTCCCTTCAAACTTTATATGGGTCTCTATTAAATCCTCAGGTTATGCGAATGTGATCGATGAAGGCATATGGCACCTTAAGTAAAACCATAAAGTAATAAATAAGCATGTGTAGGTTTCTCATCAAATTGAGACAGTCTCTTGTTTGAGGATCGTGTTTCATGATTTTTCATTAGAAAATTAATTTTTATTAGTTTTTAATATTTTTTACTGTGAGAGACTGCGTTGGGGATGACCTAAGATATTTGCAATGAGGATACTCTAACATGACAAAAGTTGCGATTACTTAACATAGAGTTAAAGTCTTTAACATAAAGTTGCAATTTCTTAAAACTCTCATTCCAAAGCAAAATGTCATACTCATTCTATTTCGAAATAATTATCATTTTATATTGTTTCACACATATTAGAAAACAAATTAAAAGTAATGTTTTATCCTAATTAATATAGTATTTTATTTGATATAAATAATTAAATTTTTATTTGATATGAGTATTTTATTTGATATGAATAATTAATAATCTTAAAATGTAAAGATAAAAATAGAAAAATTAGTTATAAATTTATATTGAAAATACAAAATGACAAATAGTACGAAACAAAAACTAAAACTTAGAATAACAAATAATATGAAACGGAAACGGAGAGTACTAAAAAAATTAAACATCTCTACTTATCTACAAGTACTTAGCATTTACACTTAGAACCAAATGACTTGCCCAAATTGAATTCGCGTGCATAATACATCATTAACCATCATCATCACACAGATTCAACACATAAAACTTTCATTTTGTTTAAATAATAGAAGATTCATCTTGTTTGGGTTTGGGTGGTTTGTGATTGTGGTCTTAGGAGGATTCTTCTTGATATAAGCATCGCGAACGTCTGGCAGATCTTCAAGTATTTTATCGTCACTAAGATACTCCTTGAGCTCCTCCTTGGTCTCCGTCGAGACTTTGCCAACTTTCTCCCTCGTTTTCTTCCATGCTTAAGGACCACGTCGCCGGTTTTCTTCGCCGCTTCAACAACCACCACGCCGGTTTTCTTCCCCGCTTGAACAACCACCTCGCCGGCTTCAACAACAATCTCGACTATCTCCACGGACGCTTTTTTTACCGCCGGAGCGATGATGTCTACCGCCTGTTTCACCACTTTCCTTAACACAAATTATCATGTTGTTTTTAGAGAGGAGAAAGAGAGAGAGAGAGAAGAGAGAGACCAGACGAAGAGTTCCTGGAATGGTAAGTTTCAGCGGCATGATCCGGAGCCAGAGCCATCGAAGTTGCAGCCGGTTCGTCCCCATATTCGGCCGGACCAACCCGCGGGTGCGGTTACGTCGATGGAAGCTCCTGGGGATAACGTGAATTCACTGTCGCTGACTTATGCGCCTTGTCCGGTGAAAATTCCCATCTAGACGGTCAAACTGCAATTGTTCCTAGCATATCCAATGTATTACATCATTTTTTACATCAAAATGGTGTAATACTAGAATGGTGTTGAATTTTTTTTCAATGTATTACACCATTTTTTACACAAAAAATACTTTGAGCATATTCTTTTTTTCAATTCTTTAAAATTTATGTATCAATCCTACTTATTTTTTTATGTTTAAAAAATTATAAAATAATTTAAATTTAACATTTATTATATAAAAGAAATACATTGTAACATATAAAATAACATAATATATTAAACTTTTGTTTAATTATCATCAAACATATTAGATTTTGGGTTTAACCATTATAATTTGTATATGTTTTTCATTAATTTTAAAGTTGATTAAAATTTAAAAAATCTTTTTATAAATAAAAAAATTTAACACTAATAGTATAAACCTTTTTTTTTTTTTTTTGCAAGTGTAAACTTGTTTTCTATACTATTTTGGTATTGAAAAGGATATTGGGTCAGAGAGAATTTTACACTAAATAACTTTAGTGTTGGATTAAAGATGTTCTACGATGAAGAATGTGCCGGAGACCGACAGAGATTGTGCATGTGTAACTCTCCGACAATTTTTTTTTTTTTTAATTTACGATGAGACTCAAAGGTAGATTTCAAATAAGCATTTATATAGAGTACGCACATTCATTTCCATGAGTCCAAAAGCCACAACTTTTTGAAAATATATATCAATATGAAATAATATGCCCATATAATATTTATTCGAAGAATTATATGTATTTATAACATTTTTTAAAATTGTTTTGAGCATATGACACTTTCAAATAAAAAATAACTGAAATACTTTCACGTGAATTGTGTACAATGATTTTGATGTGGGTAGATAAGACATATTTACAAGAGTGTACATAATTTAATTTAATTATATATATATATATATATTTTCACTTTTCTTTTGTTTTCTATTTTATTTATTTTCTATAATCCAAAAATTATCGAATTCACTGATTTATATACGTATTTTTTAATCTTCATCTTTTGACATTCATATTACCATATATATATAAAACATGCTAATTATGTTAAACTCGTAATTACTTATCTTGTAAAAATGTATGTGTACATATATATATACCAAAACGTCGTACTCATATATATGTACATGTACGTGTATGTTTATGTGTACATATATAATTTTTGCTCTATTAACTGATATTATATACGTATATAAACATACAATATGAATAATATATATAATTAATGTGATGTGTTATACACATATACACATTCATATATATGTGTACACATGTATTGTTTTTTATGTGTATGTGTGTACGTATATATATAATATGTACATGTATATGTGTATATATATTTTGTATCTGTGTACACATATATATATAATATATACATGTATATGCATGTGTATATATATTCTATATCTATGTATATATATAATATATATGTATGTGTGTATGCGTATATATAACATGTACATGTATATATATGTGTACATATATTTATTCTGTACATTTTATTTACTCACCAAAATTCATTCACTCGTACAGTAAAAACAAAATAGTCCAAAAAATCTTGAAAAATCAAATTGACAATGGATTTTGAAAAAATGTTATAATCACAATAAACTTCTAAGAAAATGCTATTTTGGCTCTCTCTTATATATCTGTATAGTAAAGCCATAACTCTATCTAGACTTCTTCTTCTTCTTCCTAGTTTTTGAAAAACTTGGAAGTTTTGACTGCGTGTGACTTAAAATATTTGTATACATATTCAATTCCATACCTATTTCTAATTAATACTGTAAAAAAAAGTTGAGAAAAAAGTTTTGATAGATAAAGGTCAAAGTATAACTGAGACAAAATTGAAGTAGTTTTTTGCATAAATATAGAGTAAAATCTCTATAAGATAAAAATATAAAAACAATGATATTTTATTTACTTATAAAAAATTAATTTATGAAAATATTAATTGGTTAGTAGTAAAACTAATTCAAGCCTAAATAATTTTTTTGGTTTATCGAATTTTTATCAGTTACACGTTTATTACTATTTCCATTTCATGGTAAATGTCTAACCTTATTTTTGTTTCATAAAAGTATCACTATTGATTTTAATGCATAATTAAATGAGAAAATAAACTTCTTAATTTATCAGCAAATGGTAGAACATAATCTTAACTTTTTTAATACACGTACAAAAATATAAAAAGCGACACTTGTAATAAGGAGTAATTTTTTAGTATAAAACCTAAAATTTTAATATAGATATGGGTACATATTATATCCTTAATATTTTCGGAAAAAAAATAATTGAGAAATTTTAAAAAAATATCGTGGCATTTTTCAAAAATATCATCTTTTCAAATTTTTTGTAAAAATACAACTTTTGAAAAATTATTTTCTCATTATATCATTTATGTTTGGATTAACTATGTTGTATTAGGATTTAGTTTTGAGGGTTTTATGGGTCAAAACATTTATGCTATAGAATTTTAAGATTTAAGTTTGAAAAATCTATAATTTATAGCATTTTGTAAATATAGACACCAAAAATGATATTTACAACTGTTAATGAGTATTTTTCTATCCACCAAGGCAGACAATATTCTTCTGGTAGCTAGCTACCACTACTACAAGTAATAGGGAACATCTTGTCTTGTCTTCCAAAGCTAGCACTAGACTATAGAATATGTATTTCCTGCAAAAACTTAGCCAAAAAAGGGAAGAAGACAAAGTGAAGACAGTCCCTTGACCATACAATCAAACACTGCATAGGTTGATCCAGCACTCGATCCATTGTAGCCTAATTCTTTCAATACAATAACGAAGCCAAATGATGATCGACGAACAATACTTTATGATAAGAAAGTAACTAAACAACACAAGCCTTAAAGACTCGCAAAGCAAATCTTGAAGAAATATCAGTAAGAGAATCTTACAGGTTAATTACATAGGAACAACGCCAAATCACAGCATGTTTTTCTCTGGTTTTATGCAATCAGATATGGAATAAGTAGCAAAGGAAAGCTAGCTAATCGATTTCCTCACTAGCTTAACAAGAGGGAAACCACAACGACAAAGAAAAGAAAGAAAAGCAATCCCCTCAAGAGATAATCTTGTTGCCCTTGTCTTCCCGTGTGCCGTTGATAGCTATGCATATGCGAATGTCCTCCGTGAAACGGGTCCCCGTGAGGGAAGCCACCAGAAGCAGCAGCTCCATACATGGCTGCATCAGGGAATCCTTGGAAATGGAGGTTGAACAAAGAAGGAATCAGACCGCCAAACGCTGCAGACAATGTAACATTCCCAAACCGCGCACTCGCCACTGGAGCTGCAAAGCCTCCCATGAACCCTCCAAACCCTTGATGATGAGCAGCAAAACCATGGTTTGGGTCAGGAGGTTGTGCTGTTTCGGGTCTCTGTCCCGATGGACGGTTTGGCACTTGGAGTCCTGGAATGGACTTGGCTCTAGGGTCAGTAGATGATTTACCTCGACCGTACAAAGGAACCAATCTGTCTTCTTCGATGACGGCTTTGCAAACCGGGCATTCCTTTGATTGTGAATGGAGATGTAGCCATTTGTATAAGCAAGGCCAACAGAACAAGTGACCACAGAGAGTGACAATGGGATCTTGAGCCAAGTCTAAGCAAATGTTACATTCAAAGTTACTCGAATCGTTGTTGTTTGTATTATTGCCGCTAGAACAAGAAGGGATATCAGACATGATTCACCCAGATTTTAAAACTCTCCTACATAGAGCATTATCACAAGCAGTAAGAATTGAATTTAAGTAAAACAACAAAAAATTCAACAAAGACGATTACTCCTATGGACAAAAATTTCAAATTAGTTTGCTTCAAAATTCATTAGTGATTCCAAATTCGCCAATTTGTTCGAAGTTTTCAGGACTCAATTAAAAAAAACCCAAAACACAAACCGGAATCAGATCTCTCCGTTAAACCACTACAATCACTAAATCATATATTCCGGAGATTAAATAACCAAATCATTTCGAAATCTCACTAAATCAAACAAATCATAATCGCAGAAACGAGATCCGAGAATCAAACTCAACCAAAAGAGATGGGAACAATCCGAAACGAAGTAGTGATCGGAATATATATACCGATTAAAGATTTCGATCGTCCGATGAACGGATCGAAGATCGATCGCGATCTGTGAAGAACACCGTTTCGCTTAAGGGCTAAGATTGGCCGGAGACAAGAAGGATCATATTCATCCAAAGAAAAATCTCTGAGTATAAAAATATTAAAATCATAAAAAAATGGTTCGATTTAATTATCTACCGTCGAATATGACGTGTCTTCCCCAAATCCACGTGGGTCCAAGTCAACTATTACTTATCGACCGTCGGATGAGTAGTCGCTAGATATCTAGTAGATAGATCTAACGGACGTAGATTAATAAATAAATAAAAAACGTAAAACTTTTATTGAAGTCACGTATTACAGTGTTGGTTTGACTTTTTTTTTCACATCCTCAAAGTGCAAATCACATGTATGAATCGGATTTGGTTACCGTATTCATGTCAGAGAATTAGAGTTGGTGTTGGGCCTGAAAGAGCTAGTAAATTAGGCCCAGTAGAAAGAAAGAATCAAATGCAAGCCCAGTCAAAAGAGAAATCCGGAGAAACATAGGTAGATTTGGATGTATATGTGGAAATGTGGAATGTTGTTGCCTTTCAATTAAAAAATATTGATCCTCTGCTTTGATCTGAAACCTAATAAATATCTTCTTGACATTCTCATGATGATCAACATAAGTAGAAACGTTGAAGTAAAATTTCCTTCTTTATTGATTTGATACTAGAATTGTACAACATCCGAATAAGAATAGGAACAACAAGAAGGACAATTCTAAAGGAAACAATGAAAGAAAAAAGACTAATTTTAAATACTTAGCTAGTACGTAATAGAAAAACTCTTAAGCTAATCTCAATCCAAGTAGAAAAGGAAAGGAGCACGCTTAAGTAATTTATCTGAATGCTTAGTGGTGGGGTCTGAAAGTGCGTAACTACTTTGTGAGACGGTCTATAGGTGACAACTTTAGAACATTGGGTTCTGGTGCAACCACAACTCGAAGCTTAAGCCCAAACTCACATATACTAGTCTTTGAGCTATGAAATAGAGGACTTCTAGTTTGGTGAGCCAGACGAGATCATATCCCATCTTGTGCACAACTATAGGAGAAGTCGGGTCCCAAGATCTGAACTCAAGATCACTGCTGATTTCTAAGACACCGTCGACTTCTTTGCTGTATATATTCGAAAAGGAGATTGTCCCCAACATGAAACTGCTGGTTTCTCCTCACTCACTTGTAATAGAAACCACTCTCGTCGATGCAGTCAGAAATCCATAAGAATAACAAGTGCTAAACTAGATTAAAAATTAAGTAAAGAATTTGAAAACTACCAAAAAGAAAAATACCTACAATAGTTTCCTTTTATATTGGGTTTGATATATCATGGTTTTTACCCGTTTTTGACCATGATATAAGTCTTTTTCATCGAGTCTTTTTGGTGTTTTCCTATTGTTTTAGAGTCTTTGTAGGTTAATGGGTGATTGAAGCTTAATGGGAGCTTTTGGAGCATATCGGAGCATCAAGGAAAGAAGAGCCAAAGTGACCAAGTCGGAGACAATCTTTGGAGCTTGTGTCGATCGACACAGGCCATGTGTGTCGATCGACACACATGTCTGATATGAGAAGAAGAGTTTTTAAGTTGTGTCGATCGACACAACTGCTTGTGTGGATCAACACGCCCAAGAAGCCCAGAAGTTTGCAGAAAGCCCAATCCGATTTTTAGACAATATATATAATTTTTCTTTAGGCTTTCATGTTTTTATCTTGTTTTTTTAAGACTTGGAGATTTAGAGATTTGAAGAGCTTTTGGGAGAGATTTCTAGACTTTAGACTTTCAGATTTGAAACCATTTGTATCTCTTACTCTATCTCTTTTATGCAATTTTATTCATTCATAATGTTTACATCATCTATGTCTGAGTAGTTTGCTTGTTAGGTTTTGGGAATTCTAGGGTTTGATGAGAAATTGTTAGGATTGAATTACTGTTAGGATTTATCTATTTGTTCTTCATCTAGATTGTTTTAACTCTGATTTTAGGATTGATCAACTGAAATTAGAAACCCTAGGTTGCTTTAATAGATGCGAAAGTATTATTAACAACCGACATAATCTTAGATGAGCAAAATTATCTATTCGCAAAGAAATTTGGCTTAGTAATTTTGTGAACAATTGAACATGAACTAAATGCTTGATTTTATTCACTAAGTTTGCAAAGAAATTTGGAATTTAGGGATTTAGTCATAGATAATCTCTACAACGAAAGTTGATTGGTTTTATATTCGTGTTTGAGTTCTAGAACTACGCTTAATCAAATCCTGACAGTCTTTTATCTTTGATTTCGATTCATTCCTGCGAATTACCTATAGCCTAACCTTTTATCCAATTGAATTTTAAGAACCTTGATAATCATTCACTTGTTTACATTTGCTGCTTATTTTACATTCACCACTATTTACTTAGCATAATTTGAATTCGTTAGTCGATTGTGTGTTTAGATTCCCTGTGGATTCGATCCCTAAGTATTATTTCGATCTATTTACTCAAGATCACTGCTGATTTCTAAGACACCGTCAATTTTTTTGCTGTATATATTCGAAAAGGAGATTGTCCCCAACATGAAACTGGTTTCTCCTGACTCCACTTGTAATAGAAACCACTTTTGTCGATGCAGTCAGAAATCCATAAGAATAACAAGCGCAAACTAGATTAAAAATTAAGTTGGCTGAACTGAAAGAATTTGAAAACTACCAAAAAGAAAAATACATACAATAGTTTCCTTTTATATTGGGTTTTAGGTTAACTTTATAGGTTTGGTTTTATTATTTAAAACAAATAATCAAGAAATAAATATAAAAGAAATGCTTTTTCAACGCCTCCTTCATCAATATTGCTAGGTGGTAGGAATCGGACATGACGGGTCATGGACGACAAGAACCTCGAGTTTCTGTCGTCCAAATGTGCATCCATCATCTTTTGAGTTGATGAAGTAGTAATAACCTGGTTCCGTGAGGGTTACGATATCGTGTCCTGTCTTGTAGACGGCTTTAGGAGAAGAAGAGTCGCAAAATTCGTATTCCAAAGCTCCGGAGACTTGAGTAACGTCATTGAAGTTGTGATCGTATGCAAAGACCAAAGAATCTCCGACATGAAATTCCTTATCCTCGGCCCACCAATTGTAATATGTGTGGTCATCCTTAGGAGTCCATCCATCGGAGTATCCGACTTTGTACATAGTCGCCGAGCAACAACACAAGAGAACCGTGAAAGTTAACACCAAAACAAAGCCAAAGGTCTTCGTTATTGTTGTGGCCATGATGGTGTATGAACAAACCGAGAACCGAAGAAGAAAGGTTATTATTAGGTTTAAGAACGTGTGAGGGAGAAAGAAAGGAGGGTACACGTCCTTATATGCGAATCTCTAATACTGCTTGCCTTTTTAGGATTTTATTTAGTACTCTATTTCCTTTTCCAGATTTATGGAAATATTTACTCTATTTATGGAAATAAGGGTACACATCTTTTAAAAAACTCTTTTCGCTACACTGAGAATCAAAATTGTATAATGTTGTGTTTGTTATTTCAAATAAGAAATTATTATAAACCCATTTGTAGGAATGTCCATTATAAACTCATATTGTAGAATCTTCTATACTTACCTATTCTCCAAATTATACTTCCTCCCCAAGCTTTATATCCTATATGTACTTGTGTTTCTCATGAAATAAAAACAACATAATTCTTTTTCTCTTTTTCTTATTCATAACACGTTATCATCACGATAATCTAACCATCTGAGCACGAAACCCTAGCCGTCAAAGCATGAAACCCTAGCCGTCTGAGCATATAGAGATCTTTTCCAAAATCTCTAATTGATGTTGTCTTTATTCTTCGACGTCATCTCCGATCACTCCATCTTCGTTATTAATCGAGATAAGTATTACCCTAGATATTTAAAGTTTATTAAATTATGAACAAACTCCTTTCTCATACGTTCTTATAAAATCATTAGGAAGTGGTCTTGATCGTAAACTCCCCAAACATAAATTGCCGCCGAAACTTCTAGCCAACATCTCTGATCTCTCTCTCCGTTTCCTATCTTACCATTACTGTATGAGATAAGTAACCTCTTGCTTTATAATCGATCGTCTCAAGTTTTATTGGCTATCGCTTTGTTCGATATGCTATCATGGTTTATTGTTTGATCTGTTTGTTTAATTATCTCTTCATGAAGAAGAGATCTGTGTCATTTATAACTTTATGGTTTAGTTTGGTTCTATTCGGTTAGCTAAGTATTTCTTAGTAGTATCGCTTTACTTGCTGGTATATATTTATCATAATACACCACCATAAAGCAAATAGTTGTTCATCATGGTTAATTATATAATATTTATCATAACGCTTATTAGATATATATTTTTAAAATGCATAAGTATCATTTAACTTGATCATGCATACATACTATAAGCTGGATCGTTTAAAAAATATATCTATATAGCTTATGCTCTCTAACATATTAGATATAGCTCACGCCTATACAATTTTTATGATCTAAAGTTTGAATTAATTACTTAGTTAGCACAAGTAAACTTATTTGCTAGCAATTTGTGTTAAATCTTAGATGATAATTTATTGTGATGAAAAATAAATTATATATATAATATATTTCTATTATGTGAAAGATTAATAGAGTTTTTAAAGTTTCACAAAGAAATTAAATAATTTCAATATATTTCTTTCTTTTATGATTTGAGAATCATTATTTAGAATTTGAGATATATTTAAACATTTTTATTGTTCGAAAATCATTGGTTTTCTTACTTTTTGATAGTTTATCATATTTTAAAGTAAGAAAAGATGAGAAATAGATTGACACATGCTTTGATGTTACTGGATTGCTTTAATAGTTTAAGAAATCAGTAATTAGAAATTGATAAGAGAATTGTTGGTTAGTTTGGTTATTTGAAAATAATTGATTTGATTACCACGTTGCATGAATTAGGCATTGCATCAATTGAATTGATTATGATAATTGCTTTTGTTTCACATTCGAGAACGAATTAATTCCATGTGCTATTTAATATTCTATTGTTTATTAAACTAATGAAATCATATCCACTGGATTTTTCCCAATTCACAAAGTGTTAATCAAACCTTATAACCTCTTTGTTGCTTTATACTATCACATGGTTTATTAATGTATGTATTTATGATCGATTTTATGTTTTTATTGATTCATGTTAATTGTCGATGTTATACTGAATTTTGCTTAGACAGTTTTTGCAAACTGTGTTATTTAATGCTTGATTTTCGTATATGATTCTATTATGTGATGATTGGTATGACTCATTCCCTAAAGAGAATGTGATGTCTTATACTAGAAAAGAAAAGATTACACTAATAACAATAAGCCAAAGAAATGGCTATAAAAGTTGTCTTGAATGGTCAAGACTAAAATGACCCGACCCAATTTTTAAAAACAATTTCCCTTCAGATTATTATCATCACAGATAATAATCCTCAATTGGGTCAATACAACAAGCAACGCGGAACAATTAACTAAATAGTAACAAACCAGTCAATAACCAAATAAAACCAATTAACTACAACTCAGAATTCACTAGCAACCTAGCAATTCTACAACAGCACACAGCCATACGAGACCCTAGATCATCTCTGAAACGACCCGACCCAAAATTCAAAAAAATTTCCCTTCCAGATTATTATCATCACAGATAATAATCCTCAATGGGTCAACAAACAAGCAATGCGGAACAATAAAACATCAACGACACATTCCAATTTAACAAATCCCATATTTTATTAAATGTCATCCAGTTCAACCAATCAACCAATATGAATGAACAATATCCAATGACTAACAACCTAACAATTCAATGGAAATACAAACCAAGTGAGACCCTAAATCATCTCTTCTTCCTCGCCACGATTCCACGATCACAATTTCTCTTTACCTGCAACACATGGCAAAAAGAGTTGCGTGAGTATTATCACAAATACTCAGCGACGCGGTCATCCCGTCTACAGGCTATTTAAATACAAGTATAAACAACCAATACAATACCAGGATGATCACAGAACAAGCATACACAACTAAACAAATAAACCAGTCCAGAATACTCCGTGTCGAGCGACAGGACTCACTGTATCGATCGACACAACCACTAGGTGTCGATGATCGGTGACCCCGTGTCGATCGACAGGACACACTGTGTCGATCGACACAACCACTAGGTGTCGAAGAACACAGGCCCCGTGTCGATCGACAGGACACACTGTGTCGATCGACACAACCACTAGGTGTCGAAGAACACAGGCCCCGTGTCGATCGACAGGACACACTGTGTCGATCGACACAACCACTAGGTGTCGAAGAACACAGGCCCCGTGTCGATCGACACACCACCTCGGTGTCGATCGACACGACATCGCAGAACCCAGAATCGAGTCAATCCTCACACGACTCGAATCTGATGCAATCTGTCGAGTCTCCTGCACAAATCCACACGCAAAACACACAAAACCACCAAGCAATCGTATTCCATTGGCCCCCTATACGTATACGAGCCTACAGTCACGCACTCACCTTGATTGGGATTGAAAAAGGATGAAGAACGCGAAGAACGAGCGAAGAACACCAAGACAGCCTCTGATTCTGTCCTCACAGACCCGAAATCAGCACAGCAACAACCCCTTTCTCGTTCTAACACCACTCACGATCAATCCTCCTCCAGGAACTCCCAACAATCACTCAAATTCTCTGATTTCAGAACTTCTCCCCAAAATCTCTCTGAAAAGTCTGATTCTCTAGAACAAAAACGGCCAGAACTTCTGATTCTGCCTTTTATATCGAACCCTAGGGTTTCCCTAAACCAGCCCAACAAACCGGCCAATTAAATCGAACCTGTCGGTCTGATTTAACCCGTGTCGATCGACACACACCAACCGTGTCGATCGACATAACGCCCCAAACCCGACTTCTCCTAAGTCCAAAACACACATATCGATCGATACAACACGCCTGTGTCGATCGACACCACCAGAAATCCACTTTTTGGTTCACGGGCGTTACAATTCTCCCCCACTAACACGGATTCGACCTCGAATCCGGCGACACCGTCGCACTATGGTCACTAATACCGGACCTGAACCCGGCTGACCCTTCGAGATCATACTCGAACCACACAACCCCGTCTCACTAAAGTTCGTATTCCGTCTAAAACCCGACCAGATTTCCCCGGAAAATCCACGATGCAACGCCCCCTGGTCCCGATCAGGCTGCCCGATTGACCGCTCAACAATCAAATAAGAACATGCACGACCAACCGTTGAGCCCGAATTGGACCAAATGATCGCACAACAATCAAACAAGAACATGTACGACCAACGGTGGTACATATATTACCAGGGTTGTCCGAACCTGGTTCCAAACATTAGCAAAACCTTAGATTCGACATCTAATCCACTCTCTTAACCCTCGGTCAACACCACTCGAGATCACACCTGATCCCCGAGCTCTACCAGGCTCATACTAGCCCCATTGCACCGTCTCACCACGGCTGCAATTCCTGACCCCACCCGGTCAGCACCACCTGAGATCCACTCCCGATCCCCGAAGTTTATCCAGTCTCATGCTTACAACCACATTACAGATACTATTGCTCGTACTCATATCTATATACAACACCCCGCTCTCAGGATCGTCACCCTTTGAGCTCTCGATGTATATCATACCACCCCACCTTCAGGACCGCCGTCCATCCAGCTCTCGGTATGCTCCAGCCCCTCCCACTCTCAGGACACACAGTCCATCAAGCTATTGGCTGCAGAGGAATCACACATCCCCTGGAGAGGCTTCGGCCCCTCAAAGTATATGCAAGGGAACCACTTTCCCCCGGAGAGAACATCACTGTCCACTCAAGTATACCCAGGAGACCCACTATCCCCTGGGGCAATCACTCTGTAACATGCATCTTAGGCACCTGTCGACTGAAATCACCTCTCATGGTCATCCGAAATAACCCAATCACCAGGGTGTTTCACAGAGTCCCTGGAAAGACAGTCTTAACTCACATAAGACTTCTATTCCAGACTCCCCCTAGGAAATAGGCAGGTCCTAACTCACATAAAACCCCTATTTCCCAGCGCCATCTAGGGAATCACAAGTCCTAACTCACATAAAACCTTATCCCCAGATAATCCTACTAGAACATGGACAGCCCTAACTCACATAGAACTTCCATTTCTAGTCTTCCTAGCCGATAGACAAGCTCTAACTCACATAGAACTCTATCGCTAGCCCTCCACATGACCTACCAGTCATCACAAATCCATGACATCACCAGTCATACCATAAGAACTCACATCTTATAACACATTTAATAAGGCAAAACTCATCTTATTAAATCTCAAATTGTATACTCGTTACAACATAACAAAATACAAAATCCAACATAGCGACAAGCTAAAACAGACTCTGAAAACCAGAAAGAACTCAAGCCACCGCTTGCTTCTCGAACCACTTCGAGAACTTCGTCTTCATCAACGCCTCTGGTTCCCAAGTCTCCTCCTCAATACCGTCACAGTCCCACACGACTCTCACCTTGATTGGGATTGAAAAAGGATGAAGAACGCGAAGAACGAGCGAAGAACACCAAGACAGCCTCTGATTCTGTCCTCACAGACCCGAAATCAGCACAGCAACAACCCCTTTCTCGTTCTAACACCACTCACGATCAATCCTCCTCCAGGAACTCCCAACAATCACTCAAATTCTCTGATTTCATAACTTCTCCCCAAAATCTCTCTGAAAAGTCTGATTCTCCAGAACAAAAACGGCCAGAACTTTTGATTCTGCCTTTTATATCGAACCCTAGGGTTTCCCTAAACCGGCCCAACAAACCGGCCAATTAAATCGAACCTGTCGGTCTGATTTAACCCGTGTCGATCGACACACACCAACCGTGTCGATCGACATAACGCCCCAAACCCGACTTCTCCTAAGTCCAAAACACACATGTCGATCGATACAACACGCCTGTGTCGATCGACACCACCAGAAATCCACTTTTTGGTTCACGGGCGTTACAATCTCTCCTTCCTGGCCATGATTCCACGATCACATTTTCTCTTTACCTGCAACACATGGCAAAAAGAGTTGCGTAAATATTATCACAAATACTTAGCGACGCGGTCATCCCGTCTACGGGTTATTTAAGTATAGACATAACAATCAATACAATACCAGGATGAGCACACAAGCAAACAACAAGAACAACCAACACGAACAAGTACAGAGACCCTGTGTCGATCGACACGCCACCCTGGTGTCGATCGATATGACTCTACCCGTGTCGATCGACACACCACCCTGGTGTCGATCGACACGACAACCCAGAAACGAGCCTATCCTCTCGTGGCTCGAATCTGTCGCGATTCGTCGAGTCACCTGCACAATTCCATCCACAACACACGAAACACCAAGCAAATGCATTCCATTAATCCCTATGCCCACATAAACCCACGATCACGCACTCACCTCAAAGAATCGAAATGAGAATGGAACCAACGGTTACAAAAAGACTTGTACACGATGAACCACTGGTCCAAAACCAAAACGGACGACTGTTATGGAAACTAGACAGACACAGCTACGCGTCGGTATGCAGATCGCCTCCCGAATCCTTCTGGTTCGATCGGAAATCAACCCCTAAGACGACTGATCGCAGACAACCTATCTGCACAGACCCATCGAATTCAAACAGCCATAACTCGACGAATAATCAACGAAAGACGAACCGTTTTTGCCTATATCAAGAGCAGAGATCGGAGAACTTACCCACCAAGTTTCACCCCAATCCGTCTTGAATATCCCAGCCGTTTGCCCTCTCAAACTTCCAAACAGAAGCTGTTCCCACTCACAATCCTCTCAAGAACAATGCCTCTTCTCTCAAACCTCTTCCTCTCTCTGATTCTTCTCTGTAATGCGGCCAAACTCCCCTGTTTCTGCTTTTTATCTGAACCCTAGGGTTCCCTAAACCGCTCCCCAAACCGGCAATTTGAAACCGAAACCGTCGGTCTGATTTTAACTCGTGTCGATCGACACACAACCCCTGTGTCGATCGACACAACGCCCAACCCGACTTCTCACAAGTCCAAAACTCACGTGTCGATCGACATACACACCTGTGTCGACCGCCACACCCAACCAAAAATCCCTATTTGGTTCACGGGCGTTACAAAGACCAAGATGTTTTTTGGTAGAAATTAAATTCTCAATAGAAGTGTGAAAAAAAAATAGTAACAGGTTGATTATGGTCTATTCCCTAAAGTGAATGTGACATCTTATATATAAAGATCACAGTAATAGCACTAAACCAATGTGGCTATAAAAATTATCCTGAATGGTCAATATTGAGATCAAAAAGTTTCTATCAAGAACTCATATTTCACTAGAAGTGAGAAAAGAAAGATAATAAGACATAAGAGATATTTCTTTGATCACACAATAAAATAATCTAGTGTGAGTACAACATGTACTAGTGTAAAGCTGAGTGAAAACTCCTGAAGAGCATATATACTATCCAAAGCTGAGTGAAAATTTGCCTATGAGAACGCAATTTAAAATCATTGATGCGTTATACTCTCCCAAATCTCAAAAGTTAAGTATTAAAGAATGTTGTTGATTCTAGAGTGGCAGTTCGAGATTGACGAACCTGAAGTTTCACCATCTCGAGAGGGAGAATTAGAGAATCTCACATATACAATAAGTGACATATCCAGAAAATTATGTTCACTAAGTTTTTCGAATAATTCTTAAAAGAAAAATGTGATCACCATAATGTGATATTAAGACTACATGACTTGAAGTTTGTAAGTGAATTTAACTCAGTTATGTTTACAGAATATCTCTAATGCAGAAAATCATAAAGCGGTATGTTCACTGACAACTCCCACCATTAGTTTGGATTTTCTAGAAGTAATTTTTATTATGATATCCCCTGAAGGGAGTAAGTGATCACTGAAGCAAAGTAAACCAGAAGTTTACTAAGAATGTAAACTAAACAAGAAGTTTACTAAGATTAAATATTTGGTTTAACCGGATTGGTCATCCTGGTTTAATGATGATGCGAGAAAATTTATGTGGACATTCCATTAAGAACTAGAAGTTTCTTCTTAATGATTTATCATAGATTGCTTGCTGAGAAAGCAATATGATAATGTGGCTTTCACCAGATAAAAATATTTTGAAATCTAACGGTAATGTGAAATATATACAAGAAAATGATTATGGGCTGATCACCCACCATGTGAAATTTTTGATTCCTTATGGTTATAATAGACGCATCAATTCAGTGAACGCATTGAATCGATTGACGCATAAAATCGATGGATGCATCGATTAGATATTCACATTTATCCTTGTCATCAAACTGAAACCTCAAGTTTGCAAGATTATTTGATAAAGTTGGTGAATTCACATTTCAATTCTTTGATGATTATTCTATGTCCACTGGAATAAGTGTTGAACATCCCCAAGTTCATGTTCATACATAAAAATGGTTTAGTACCAATGAATATATGATATATCCCCCCATTATAATTGGTTTAGGGTCAGAAACCAAATAGTTCCCATATGAGAATCTTTAAGGATGAAAAGTGTTCCACCACAGCGCTCTAAGATGGGACCTCAAAGGAGGATAAGAATATATGTTGGATATGAATGATAACGAAGTGTCTAAAGCCATCTCAGAAGGATTTATTTAAGGCTCCACTCGCAGTATTTCTAACATTAGGAGAAGAAAGTAAAATGCCTGAAAAAGATATAAGTATGTATGAATTATCAATGATCCTCGGACTAAATGATGAGAATTAGAAATCCAAAAGATAATTCTAAGTTTAGCGTATTGATTGCCAGACGCATTTACTGGCCCAAATAGAGTGATATAATCACCTATACTAGCTATATATGCTCCAATTATAATTAATATCCCAGAAGGACAATATCAGACTGTTAGTGAGTCTAAAGATCGCATGAAGCGTGATAGACCTATTTGGTTCCGAATATAAGAATCTTTGTAAAAGAAAAGGAGCAAGTAATTAGAATGACCAGATCGAGAAAAGAAAGATTTCAAATGATCTCCAGAAGAGACCAAATGAGCTCTAGAAGAGACATAAACATGACGAATGAAAATATTCAAGTACTTGACAATGAAGAGAGCTAGCTAGCTATGTCATGTTTGAAATAAGATACCAAAAAGCAAATCGACGTCGTAATATTTTGCATACTATGAGCAGTTGATTTTATCAATAAGAAGAGGATCACAAAAGTCTATTGAAAAGTGTACACAAAATAATGATTGGCCAAATGGAATGAAAGAAAATAGACGTATAATCTCTTGCAGAGAATTAGACCAGTAGTCTATGCACGTGAAGTGTAAAACCAGTGGAAAATAAATGAGTCTTTTTTGTGAAACAATAGTGAAATTGTCATAAAGACAAAGAATATTTTATGAAGGGATATGTTCTCTTGTGGTGGATGCAATACTTATAAGTCTGGCAATATGTTGTTGAACACTGGATAATTACTTATGATTGCAATCTTTGAAAGATGTGAAAGATATAATCCCCGAAAGATTAAGGGTATCAAAATTATTTTCTCGGGAACTTTACTCAATTGAATGAATAGAAAATATGTAACATGGGGTATAATCATGCATTTATCAAAAGATTTTGATAAAGTGATTCTTAATTGAAGATCATCGAAATTCCAGCAGAGTTATCACAAGTAGTACGATGATAAAAGATCACTGGATAATGATATTTATAAAAGTCCCAAAAAAATTCAATGTATTGAGATTTCGTAAATGATTTATTATAATAGTAATGTATGTGATGATTTGAACACCACTATAACTCCTTAAGATATTAATATCTGAAGAAAAGATTTGAGAATATACATTGGAAAGATAAATTTATCTTCAGATATTTTAAGTTGAACATCTAGCGCAAAAGATGTTATCTCAATAAATCCTTAGAGGATTTTACAGAAAATGCTTATATATGTTTGGTCATGAAGTACCATACATAAAATACAATGAGATTTTGTATGATAAAGGAAAAGATGGTATGGACCAGAAGTCCAATCATCTGAGATATCATATGACAATTATATGAGTTTTAAGGCTATGTTTATAGTAATTTTGAAAGATCGAAATTCATCTCCCGAAGAAGATTTTTTCGAGGAGATATTTAATGATGAGCGTGGATGTATTCTTTTCTCTTATCATAGTTTTTATCCCATAGGGTTTTTCTGTGAAAAGGTTTTTAACGAGACATCAAAGGACACACATATGATAAACACTTAAAGAGAAATGTTATCATTACAATGATATGTGAAAGTCTATCAATCTCCCAAATGAATATCATATACTTGAATGATATTGAGAGAAACAAAGAGAATGATTAAGATAAATCATCTGAAAGGTCCACGAGTTGCAGAAGAAAGGCGATGTACATGTTCTACAGATTCGTTCAAGTAAAGCTTTGGCGGACTTATTTTTCAAGACACTTCCAGTTAGTACTTTTAAGATGCAAGTTCAACATTTGGATATGTCGTTACAAAGATATCAAGTAATGCACTAATCAGGAAGAGAAATAGCACGTTGTACTCTTTTTCCCTTAGCCATGGTTTTGTCCCAATTGAGTTTTTCCTAGTAATATTTTTAATGATGCAACATCTTATGCGCAGTAGAAATATTTTTACTATAATGGCATCCAAGGGGGAGGTGTTATAAACCCATTTGTATAGATGCCCATTATAGACTCATATTCTAGAACCTTCTACACTTACCTTTTCTCCAATTTATACTTCCCCCCTAAACTTTGTATCACTATATATAGTTGTGTTTCTCATGGAATATAAACAACACAATTCCTTGTCTATTTCTCTTATTCATAAACGAAATTGAATTTCCGTTGTATAAAATATATTTTTGGGGCAACCAGATAATGTAAACATAGCACACGCTAAAACCAACAGCTAACAAGCGTTCGGCTTTGATCTCTAATTAAGTCCGTTTCCTATGGTTTAGTTTAACTTAATTTTGTTTTACTTTTCAAAGCTGCTAATGATATAGGTGGAAATTATTACTATGATATAGGTAAGCATGTACTCATCCTTACCCTCTGGTTATCTAATACCAAGACTAGACAATTAATGAGAGGTCTCCAAGCATTCTAAAGAGGTTACGTAACAAACACGCAATCTTTTGGACTATCAAAATGGATTCGAACATGTAGGGGTTCATTGGAATTGTCACAAAAAGGTATTGAATTAGAAAGAACATGTTATAAGTAACCATTTTGTTTATGAGATTTGAACCTCATGAGCTTAAGTAACCATTTTGTTTATGAGATTTGAACCTCTTGAGCTTTTCCCCACCCCACAATGCAACGGGTAGTGTTTATGCTTCAAATTCATTTTCTTTTTTGAATTACCAGGAGGTTCTGGACGGAAACTTGTAATCTCCTCAGACCCAAAACCACAACATGTAATATTAGTTTTGTCTCAAAAGCCACTCGAATCAGCGGTCTCTAGACTTTGCATAAGATCTTTACCAGTTGAGCTATGAACTCTTAGTCGTTAAAACTCATTATTGATCATAAAGTAGTATTTTGTTTACAATGTTCATATAAAATCATTTTCAAAAAATTTATGATGGTATAGACTTTATGGGATAGTTTGTGTTTGTGACATGCTAAAATTCTTTTAACCTGTGTTAGAACGAATTTATTGTGATTAATCGGGAGTTTTTTTGTGAAAGGAAAAAGACCAATTGATATACTTTTCACAATCTTTATATCTCATAATCAGTATAAACAGTAGATTTTCAATCTTACCGAAAAACAGCAATACAGAAAGATATATAATTAAGTTTAAAACTATGTTAATCGCATGCACCGCACATCTTATGTATAGGATTTGTACTCCAGTCCATTTTCTTTTCTTGCTAAATGGTTATCTTTAAATAAATCAAATTTTAATAAATCTAATATGATTCTAATATATATGTTGTCTATTAGTTTGTGCTAGATTCATCAGTGTTATCATCATAGTTCAATTACACATGATGCATATTGTTGAGAAATAAAAAAGTTAATGAAGTTTAAAGTGAATCAAATCTTAATATAAATTTCATGTGTCTAGGTTAGTTGATGGAAGATGGAAGGTAAAAGCTTTGGATATTCTGTTGGCAATGGATACATGGTTATGAGGAAACAGTATGGAGAAAAATATAGTAGAACATATATGTATAATATTGTAGAAAATAATATATTAGAAAAGTAATATGGACGAAATACACTAAAGTCTCTTTGAAACTCTTAAATGAACAAAATCAGAAAATCTCGTTTGCCTTTAACGTACGGTTAGGTTTTATGCATTTCAATTTTAATGTCAGAATCTTCTAAGCTATCACATATATTAGAAATTCCATTCACTATGCCAATTGCAAAACTGAGATTTTTTTTAAAAATAAGTCAATTCATTTAATGAAAAAAACTTTCTATAAAAGTTTTTGTTAAAAAAATTTTAATAATTACAAATTTATACTCCCTCTGTTTCAAAATAGTTGTCATTCTAGGTTGTTTCACACATATTAAGAAAATATATTAAAAGTCTATTTTATCCCTAATTAATATAATATTTTATTTGATATGAGTAATTAATAAGTTTAAAAGTAGGGATAAAAATGGAAAAATTAGTCATAAATGTGCATTGAAATTGTAGAATGACAACTAATTTGAAACAAGAAAATAAGGTTAGAATGACAACTATTGTGAAACGGAAGCAGTATTAAACTACAAAATTTGTATTTGGAAAGACTATATTTAATGAAAAGCGGCCTTTTATACAAGATTTCTTAAAAAGTTAACAACGACAAATTTATATTAAATTGAAAATTTCATATTTTGGAATATAATTTACAAAATAACATATGTAAGTCTTGTTATAATCGACCGAGTTAAACAATCAGTCCAAACATTTAACGTACAAGAAATAAAAAGTATAAAATAACATAAATTAACTCAAAAGAGAAATAAACTCGTACAAAAAATAAATAAATTGGAGTATGTCGGTGTATTTAAGATCTTTGAATAAATGTGTGATTACAATAGTTGAAAAGAATATTAGGGAGAAACAAAATAGAAAAGTAGTATACTTGACTTATAAAAGTCTCCTATCGACCATAACATCTAGGAGTATAATTATTTCGTTCACTACTTGTCCAATTTAATTCTGTCTGTACCTTGACCAGACAATTCAATTCTTAGATATTTATTTTTTACAATTTCATACAATTTAATTCTGTCTGATTAATGGTGAGGAGAATTCAATTTAATACAATTTGTTACAATTATACTTTGTTTTAATTTTTTCATAATTTTATTTTGGTTCGGATCTAATTGTTAGCTTTCGTATAAATAACAAAAGTAACTTACTCGTAACCGTATTAACCACTCTTACATTAATCGGACCAAATCTTGTAATGGTTTGTTTAATCAAGCTAGGTTTCGTAACTTGATCCCAAAAGAAATAAAAAGCATACATACGTGTCAGCCATTGATAAATATTACAAAAAAATGACGTTATAAAGATGATAAAATTCAATCGAATTGAAGTAGTTAACAATGTTGCCAAAACAAAGAAAAAAGAAGTAACGGACAAAGAAAAAAAAACTATAAATAGAGGAGTCCATTGCCATTAACTTACCATTCATACATACATTCGATACTTGAGAAGTTGAGAGATTAAAAATGGCGACTTTCTCTGGTTTAAACCTTCTCTTCTTCTCCTTCTTCATAGCTTCAGGTATGTGTATACACACATTACATTTTGCTCTTCTTTACTAAATTTGTAATAAATAATATTTCTTATACATGCAGAAAATGAAACATAGTAATAATCTAATAATATTGACTGATTTCGATTTGTATATATATTTGAAGGAGCAATCTCCGTCGTCTCCGGCACTGTCTTCACCATAAGGAACAGCTGCAGTTTCACCGTCTGGCCGGGAATTCTCACCGGACAAGGCGCACAACTCAGGGACGGTGGATTCACCTTATCCCCAGGAGCTTCAGTCGACGTAACCGCACCCGCGGGTTGGTCCGGCCGAATATGGGGACGAACCGGCTGCAACTTTGATGGCTCCGGCTCCGGATCATGCCTAACCGGAGACTGCGGAAACAAACTAAAATGCAACGGCGCCGGAGGAAAACCACCGGCAACACTCGCCGAGTTCACGATCGGAACCGGCGGGGCTAAGGATTTTTACGACGTGAGCCTCGTCGACGGTTACAACGTCAAGATGGGAATCACAACGCAAGGCGGCTCGGGCGATTGTCAAAACGTTGGATGCGTTTCCGACTTGAACGCGATTTGTCCCAACGACTTACGCGTTTCGAACGCGGGCAATGTTGTGGCGTGTAAGAGTGCTTGCGAGGCGTTTGGTAAACCGGAGTATTGTTGTACCGGTTCGTTCAGTACTCCGCAGACTTGTCCACCTACGAATTACTCGAGGATATTTAAAGGAGCTTGTCCTAAAGCGTATAGTTACGCGTACGACGATGCTTCGAGCACTTTTACTTGTGCTAATGCTAATTACGCGATTGTGTTTTGTCCCTAAGTAATAGATCTTACGTTAAAACCGCGGAATTGTGAAATCGCGGAAAGTAAACGATTTTTGCGGAATGAAAATGGATTCCGTGGACTGATATTGTAATATGAATAAAATTGCAGATTGAAATTTTCCGCAAAAATGTGTGTTTGGTTTGGTTACTTTTCGTGTGATGGTAGAATATAAAATTACTACTATAGACATAATTTAATATACAACATAATTAGCCATATGACCAATTTACCCACTCATAAAAATGCGAAATATTTATAGAACATATTACAAAATTACTAGTATCGAGCATAGACATATGTTTAATATCCAATATTTTTATTAACATGAATAACATTACTCACTTAATAAATGCAAAATATTTATATATAAAAACTATAGCTCAAATTGTTAAAAAGATGGTACGTATAACTATTTACTAGGTGACTCGTCTGCGTACACGCGAATATCTTATGTATAATTTTGTTCTTAATTTTACATTTTAAAAATGTGAAATAAGTATTTGTTTTGATTTTTATTATGCACATTGTTGTTGATATTTTTGTTGTTAATTTTTTGTCAACAATATTGTTTTTGTTAATAATATGAATTTTCGAAATTTTAGTTTTACCATTTTATTATTTCATAATCTTACAATTTTCGAAAGGTTAATATCTCTTAAATTTATCTATACACAATTTATCTTAAATTATTTTGTAATTTTCGAATTGTCTTGTGTTAGAAATTAATTTTTCTTTGAGAATACGTATATCTGTTCTTATAAATTTGGGAAGTTCTTGTTACAAAACACAATCTTGTGTTAGAAATATATTTTTCTAATTGTCTTGTATTGTAACTATATATCAATTATCTTAAACTATTTTGCTATTTTCAAATTGTCTTGTGTTAGAAATGAACTTTTCCTTAAAAATATGTATATTTGTTTCTGTAAATTTAGAAGTTTTTGTCACAAAACATAGTTTTGTTTTAGAAAATAACTTTCTAGCTGTCTTGTGTTAGAAATATATACATTTGTTAGTAAGAGAAGACTGTAAAAGTTATTTTGAATTTAAATTGATAGTTGTCATCATATATACATGATGGAGTACACGTATAAGGGATATCCACAAATTATCTTATATTATTTTGTTATTATCAAATTGTCTTGTGTTAGAAATTAATTTTTCTTAAAAAATACGTATATTTGTTTTTATACATTTGGGAAGTTTTTGTCACAAAACTTAATTTTGTTTTAGAAATTAATTTTCTGATTGTCTTGTGTTAAAAATATATAATTGTTTTTTTCAAACAAAAATATATATAATTTTTAATAAGAGAATAATATAAAAGTTATTTTGAATGTAAATTGATAGTTGTCATCATATATACATAATGTCATATACATAATGGAGGGTAGAAATATTGTTGTTGTTTAGGTTAGTAATGAGAAATTTTCTACAATAATTAAAAAAAATTTCAATCCTTTATATATTATTTGAGAAGTGGGTTTTTAAAATGTGCTTACATGTCAACTTCAATCTTAAAAATAAAATATGACATGACAAACCATTTATTATGACATGAAAAAACAATTATTACATTCCTAATCTAAACCAATTAAAATAAATTTTATTTGATCTAATCTAATTAAAAATTAAAATATTTAGCCCACTACTAACCTATATATTAGATATTAGATATTGGGCTTAGGTTAGTAGTGGGCTAAATATATTAATTTTTAATTAGATTAGATAAAATAAAATTTGTTTTAATTGGTTTAGATTAGGAATGTAATAATTGTTTTGTCATGTCATAATAAATAGTTTGCTATGTCATATTTTATTTTTAAGATTGATTGTCAAGTTGACATGTAAACACATTTTAAAAAATCACTTCCCAAATAATAAATAAGGGATTTCCTATGTTATGGAAATTCCACATTCCGGCGATTAGATATAAAACCGATCGGTTCGATGTGAAAATGCATGGACCAGTAAATGACAAAAATGTACTTACTGCTACATATTTGGCGATAGATGAATAAAAAGAAGATGATGATGAAAAGGAGAATAAGAGTAGGAAGTGGTTAAAAGCTTGAGATCGAATATGATTACAACAAGAAAAGAAAGATTGAGAGAATCTTGATATGTGTTGTTCATTGCGCAAAGAATAAGAAGATAAGTTCTACTTGCAATTACCATATCAATAAGTTCAGTTTCAATCAAGTTTATATACCAATCGTTCAAGAAAAAAACAAAGTTCCATTTGATTCGGTTTATAGGATTAAGCTAAATATTGTTGTGAACAGTTTTAGTTATGATCCCAGTAAATGCCATCAAAAGTTTGGAATACCAAAAATCTATTTTTGTACTATCTCCATTTCAAAATGTAAGATGTTTTAGAAGTTTTTTCTTTTTTCAAAATGCAAGATGTTTTGACAATCTTAGAAACTTGATCTACATAGTAAACAAAACATTCAAATCAAAGAAGCTAAAAATAAAAATAAACATCAGACATAATATTTGATCAAGATAAACAAATTGAATACAATAATCATACAAACGTATGGTACAAAGTGATCAAAGATTTCATAGCAAATAGAAAACCAACAAATAATTTACTAAATTCGGTGATGTTCTCCCATGTTTGGTATTGTTGAAAAGATGCATGTGAGGATAACTTCTTTATAGCTGATGCAATAAACTCTTTTGTCACTGCAGATATTGAAGTTAAGTTTTCCCAATTTAGTGCAAATACAGAACAACGATTATTACATCTCTATTCATATAAAACAACTAATTTTGTGTATAAGCTAACAATAATAAGAGACATCCATGTTCTCTAACTCATGACTAACAACATTTGGTAGGTTGCAATTTTTTTTTAAATGCATAGATTATATGGGTTCAATATTACTTTAGACACGTGGTGGATATACTCTCCATGTAATTTTTGGTTTATCGTAAACTCACTATAATCAGATGGCTCAGTCCTAGGTGTCAGCAACTTAAACTATTGTCCATTCAACAATACCTAAAAACGATTATTGATATTTTAATTTGATCAAACTGCTCTCTTCGTTAATATCTTTGATAAAGATTGACATAGTTAACTATAGGTTGATTTTTCCATCCGCTCGTTTGAGCCGTGTGATGACTTTTTATATCAATCTTTTGTGATCAAATTTGTTTTTTTCACTAAGTAAAACCATCAATTATCATTCTAACACATGTTCTTATCGTATATACTCATCGTATAAAGCAATTAAAGGATATCAAATACTCTATCACCACTTCTTTATCGGTTGTATGACTTTAATGCTTGACATCTTATTTTAGATTTCAATTCAAGATCAATTTTTTTTTGAACATATTGTTAAGCCATGTAAGACCTATTTGTACACTATAAGAAAAGGTAAAGAAGAAAAAAAAAAGCAAAGGCATAAAAGAGAGGAGAATGAAGTATTGTAGGATGACATTTGCATGTCTAGGTGGTTTTGAAATAGTTTGGTTTTAGTTTAGCAAATACAGACTTTACAAAATCTTACTTATCGTTTCTTTTAATACATTTTTAAGAAATTATTAGGTCATTTTATAAAATCTTAATAAAAAAAAAAATCAATGTTACAGTCATTATAAACTGCTAAAACATATGTAATGTATTTATTATAAGAATGTGATCAGGCTTGAGATAGTAAGAATGTGATCAGGCTAAGATGTGAAACGCAATTGATATAAAACCTACACTATTGTGCATTTTGAATTGCTAGAAATTCAAGTGATTCCGAGAGCCTTTCCTGACCTTGTCTAAATTTTGATTAAAAATGATTTAAAAGAGTTCTTTTTGTTATAGTTCGGTTCTACAATAATTTGGAAATGCAATTTGAAACTAACGGAAAAAATCAATTTAATTAACATATGAAAACAAACTTTTCAAAACTCATACAACTTACATATTAAACAAAACATTCAAATCAAAGAAGTTAAAAATAAAAATAAACATCAAACATAATATTTGATAAAGATAAACAAACTGAATAAATTTCACAATATACAAAGAAGTTTAATGTTTGTTTGTGGTTTTGTGATACTTGTCCTTGACCCAACGAAAACTCAAAGCAGAGCCATTTTTGAGGTTCTTAAAACCAGAAGATGCTACAGCTTTGGTCTTGTCTAACCCATGTCCCAATTTCTCCTTGTACTTAGCCGTGTTCGAGTTCGACGCAGCTCCACCTCCGTCGCTTCTGACGATGGCACCACCGCCGTTTCGGCCTCCTTTGGCAGAGTCGCCGCTATTGTCCCACTGGTCAGCCCACGATGCTCCGTTCATTATATCCTCTTAAACAGCTTTATAACAAAAAACTAAAGAAAATTGAAATTTTAAAGATTGTTGTGATTCTCTCGTGTTTGTTTCTCTGTTGTGTTTACTATATATACACATTTTTGAAAGACGTGTTTGTATGTATGGTCAAACATTGTGTTCGTGAACAAATATGATAATTCTTTTGATTTGCTTCGAAGCATGTTAAGTCATCATATCAAAGCATATTTACATTCCAACATACCAATATCTCCGGATCGGATCAGAACAGAGTTTCAATTCGGAGCTTCAGAGAGTAATGTTTCTTGGTTTCAGGGTCATTTGGTTTCTTGATTGGGGGTAATTACATGGCTAAACAACATAAGCAAGAAAGAAACAACATTCTACTCTTTAGCCAAACATCTCCGGAAAAGAACTAAAAGCTAGCAGCAAACCACAAATGGTTAAACAAGTCGGCATACAGTACTTACATGATCTGTTAAATAGTCAGGGCTTTTCTTTTAGCTGATGCAGTTAAGATCAGTGTTTCTCGGTTCTTTTGATTGCAACTTGCACGCCTTCTTCATCCTCTTTGCAGCTTGGACAAACCCCACAATAACTTGAAGCTCATCCATTTGCTGTAACCACATCATCACAGTTTTACAACATTTTATTGTATCCATCCTTTGATCAAAATCAGAACAGTTCTAGTAATTGCTCATAAGGATTTTGATGTACCTGAGACATGAAGTGCCTCTGAACAATGTCAATTAGTTGCTCCTTCGATGGATTAGGAATTGCATCCACCTATACAGAAAGAGTTTATTCAGAAGCAAGCACAAAGAATTCTAGAATGAGTAAAGGGAAGCTTTTTTTGGTTCTTCTTACGAGGTTAAAATGTCGCCAATATTTCAGTAAAGCAGGCATTTCCAGTTTGCTAAGATCAACCTTCTGCGTGATTGCAAGCATATTATAATGTTAGTGATTAGTCGCATTATGTTCAATGGCAAATGGAATAAATCTCAAAGTTGTGAATGCATACCATGTTTTCAGGGGGAGTAAAACCCGAGCTTTTTGATTGCGAGTCAGATGATAGAGACCTGCTCATCGTCTTATGAGATGACCGCGCTGATCTCTGTGCTCTTGGCTTCGACTTATGAGGCTTCAGTGTATCCTCAGATGCTGGAAAAGAAACAACTTGTCATAGAAACATAACCCAAAGAATCAGTTAAAAAGGTTACCACTTTCATGTCCAAGGAACAATATACCACTTAGTTAATCCATCAAAGTTGTTGAACAATTGGCAAGATCCTTAAAAAATATTACTTTCTTGAAGACAACAAGGAACCAAACTTACTCATATCGGAGCCATTCCTCTGTGTGTTTTCGAAATCAAGATCATCGTCTTCTTCGTTTCCAGTAGGAGCTTCAATGACACTAAGGGCATTCCTCTGCAACTTTACTTCTATTCCATTTGTCAACACCTAAAATACAAACAAAAAAGCACAACAATGATTCGGATTAAATACTTTACTCTATAAACAAGTACTGACATATTCATTTAAATAAGGTCCAGAAGAAGAACAAATTTTTATTTTAATTAATTTCCATAGGAATTTTGGGAGACCGAACTGGTGGAATGTGATATCATTATTATTAGTAAAGTATATTATTTAGATTATTCATCAAAGCCAGAAAAATGGTGAAGTTACTTCTTTTAGGTCCACATACACAGAGACACTATCAAAAAGATCTTGCAGAACAATTTTTTATATAAACTAAACCAATCAAACCAAAAAGATTTGATAAAATAAACAGAAGTGACCCAGCTTAGGGAAGAAAATGACTCAACTAAAAAAGAAAAAAAAACACTAAAACAAATGATTATCATTAATCAAAAGCTAAACCAAATTTCAAAAGCCAGCTTGAATCCATAAGGTGGAGAGAAAAAGAAAAAAGGATAAAATTGTCAAGAAACATGATGGAAAATCAGATAGCAAGTGCATATTTTTTATGATGTTTTTTGTTTTTGTTTTTGTTTTTTGAACAGGCGCGAAATTAAAGTTGCCTTTTTGTTTTGCCTAACTTATTTATGTTACAAACTCAAAAATTTACTTATCTCCTATAGATGATTCCTGAAATTGAGCCTGAATCTCAGCAAGAAATATTTATGGAGCAAATATACTAAAGATGTTCAGAAAAAGCATTATTAGATGCAAACAAACTGTTAATCAGAATTTTTTTAATCAAGTAAAAAAATCAATGAAGGCTTCATGAATAACCCAACAACTTTAAGAACACTAAATGCAAAGTTGAAACAATGTAAAATCAAACAATAATGGTAACTTAAATGCTTAACATGCATGCAAGAATCTGAATCGCCAGATTTCAAAAGATTACAGATTTAACAAAAAAAAAATAAGCATTAGAATTGATTAGTAAATCTAAGCTCATTCATTGATGATTATCATTTAATGAAGCCATTAAACCAAAGAACTAAAAAAACTTCCCAGAAATTCAAGAAAGAAAAAACCCAAATTTTGAAATTCGAAATTCGAAAAACCCTCAAATTCTCTTCATCGATTCAATAGATTGAATCCCAAACTTGGTAAATCCACAAAGTGCAGATTAGCCCTTGATTAGATCGAAATTATACATACGAAAAAACGAAAAAGATAACATTTTTACCAAAAAGGGAAATTTTTTTATACATAAATTTTTGCTTTTTTGTTTGTTTGTTTGGACTTACAAGCCAATGCCAACCACCGAGACCGACAGCTTTCTTGACAACACCTTGAAGACCAACAAGCACCGATTTGGTACGGTTGTTTCCGGTGACGACAACTTTTGTATGACGTGGCAAAACCGATAACTCCTCTTCGCTACTGCTCTCTCCACAAAAGCTACTCTGAATCTGTTGAAATCCTCCATTGGCGATCCCAGAGCTATCTGCAGTTTCCAACATTCTCTAAATCTTTTCTCTTTCCTTCTCGATTCAGCTCTCAACACTGCTACAAAAACGAAGATCATGCATTGCGAGAGAGAGAGAGAGAGAGAGAGAGAGAGAGAGAGAGAGAGAGAGGGGGACAAGATCAGATGATTGAGCGGGAAAATGGAGAGAAATCGATGAAGATTATTAGGGTTTGTCCCACTAGAAGAAGCAGAGAGGAGAGTAAGAGAAAAGAGGGAAAAAAATAAAAGCAGAGAGAGAGAGTAAGAGAAGAGAGAGAGAAGCAGAGTAGTCTAGTAAAGAGAAGGGAGGGAAAGAGGAGAGAGAAAAATGAAAGCGACAGGTTTCTCACCACGTTGACCAGTAATGTTCGGCCACGTAAGCATTGTACTGAAACTATATGCGTTATGCAGAAACAGAACCGGTTTTTTTGGATTTAACCGGTGCGGGGTAGTTTTGGTCATTTTTGAACACGCGATTGACCTGAATGGTTGACTGGTGTTAAATAAAAGGCAGGGATGAATGGGACCATTAAGTAGTAGAATGACGATTTTACCCTTATTGACGTTACCTTTTCCATTGGTTTGAAATTTGGATCTACCCTTTGTCCTTATCTTATTATAATTTTTCTTTCTTATATAATTGCTCTCTCCATTACATAGAAAAAAAAATAGTTTTTAATTACTGTTTGAAAACTAGGTTCTGTAAACAGCAAAATAATCAAAACTAAAGAAACAAGTACATCAAAATAAACATTGAACAAGTAATTTAAAGTCAAATTAATTGTATCTTGATGTTTTCATTTCCGAAATTACCAAAGAAGAGATTTTATAATTTAATGATAGGTACTACTAAAACACATCACAATAATACTATAAAGGTATTCTTCAATCAATAATTATAAGGTTTATAAAGTTATATAAATGATCTCTTTATTTTTGAGGATAGTATATAATTTTTAACTAAATGAAATTATTACAGATTTGGATCAATTATTTTTCCATAAGTTGTATTGTGTCATTGTCATAGTCAGAGTTTACAAAGCCCACCCACAAATAAAAACGTCCCCATATTTGGGGAAACTATCAAAGCGACCCCTCACCAAACCTCCCATCAAAATCAAAATTTTATACTTGTATTCCTGTTAAACATAATGCTATAAATAAATGTAGAGAGCTAGAATGGGGTTTTGCTTTATTTGAATTAATAAATGAACAAAACTGGAGTTGCTTGTAACATTCAAAACTAAGGGGGCTAATTGTGGACAACTATGAAAATTCAAGGGGTTAATGAGAATTTTCTTATACAAAGTCTTTCGTTTTTGTATAAGCAGAGAGATAGAGCGAGTGTTGTTGAGCAGGCGTTAATGGCGAAAACTGATCGGCTAGCCTCGTTTCTTGATTCTGGTATCTACGAATCCGAAGACTCGAAATGGTTCTTCTTAGACCCAGTTCGTATAATCAATCGTTCTTATACTCGATTTAGGGTTTCACCTTCTGCTTACTATTCTCGTTTCTTCAATTCGAAACCTCTTAATCCACAACAACCCAGCGAATCTAATCCCAAAAAGCGGAATCGGAAGCAGAGGAACCCTAGCCCTCATCTTCCAAGTGCAGGAGAGCAAGCTTCTAATCTTCGTCATCAGGTCATAACTCTTCGTGTTAATTGTTCTTTCTATGAGGAATATAGATTGATTGTGGATGGTTTCGAATTCCAGGAAGTGAGACTGTTCTTAATTGAAGCGCATGAATCGCTTCTAAGGGAAATCGAGCTTTTGAGTTTAACGAAATGTCTGAGTGATGATTCTGGTTTGTTGACCAAGTGTTGTGACGATGAGCTCTCTTTTGTTGAGCTTGGAGGAGTTTGGCAAGCTCCTTTGTACGAGATAACACTGAATTTGAATCTACATTGCGATAGTGAAGGTTTTGTTTCTCCTCTAATTCACTTGCTAAACTATAATTTGATAGTGTGATAAGATTGATCTTCAGTCTTGATAGGTTGCTCAATTGAGAATTGCAATGAACAGAGAGTGTTTCAAATGTTCAATAACCTAGTAGTGAACGAGACAGAAGAAGAAGTTGAAGCTGAGTTCTCCAACCGGAGATATATAATGCCCAGAAAGAGTTGCTTCTACATGGTGAGTAGTGTCTCTTATGAGTCTATATAAAGATGGAATTTTTAGCCGACCAGGTTGATGAGTGATATGGTTCTTCTGATTTTACCCGTTTCGCGTTTCTTTTTCCCATGTTGCCTTGAAGTCTGATTTACAGCACATCCGAAACCTCGTCCCTGGTAACTACTGTGCTACAAGTCAATATAGATATTTTTGCTAAAAACCTGAGCTTTAGAGTATTCTGGCTTCGGCTCATTGTTCCCGAGTCATTTGTTAAAATAGCTCTCATGATCATATTGTTCTTTGCGGTAGTTGAATCAGCCTAGCGATGAATTGATCTTGTTGATGTCATATATGCAGCTAAACCTGAAGAAGGCTTCAATCTTATAGTTATTGATCCGCCCTGGGAAAATGCAAGCGCTCATCAGAAGTCGAAGTTCGTTCCTGCATCTGTTAAATATGTAAATATCTCTTGAAGTGTGCGTGTGGATTAGCTGTTTTTCGTATCTGAAAATCCGTGTGCCATGTTTCTTGTTTCTTTTTTTAGGTATCCTACTTTACCAAACCGATACTTCTTATCCCTCCCAATCAAGCAGCTTGCTCATGCTGAAGGAGCTCTCGTGGCTTTATGGGTGACCAATAGAGAGAAATTACTCAACTTTGTTGAGAAAGAGCTATTCCCTGCATGGGGAATCAAGTATGCTGCTACTATATATTGGTTGAAGGTGAGTCCATCTTTGTTTCAGAGCTTGCGTACATGAGTTGAACTTTCACATGCTGGGTATGTTAATGTTTCAGGTGAAACCAGATGGTACACTGATTTGTGATCTAGACCTGGTCCATCATAAACCTTATGAGTACCTTGTAATAGGCTACTGCTTTACCAAAGTAAGTCAAGTCTCGTTACTTGAATAATCTGCATAAGGAACTTCTGCTCGAACAGCCATCTGTAAGTATGTCAATAGCTTGCAGGATCACACAGCTCAAATTTTAAACTCTTAGATAAGAACAAGATAATCATAAGCATCCCTGGAGATTTTTCGAGGAAACCCCCAATTGGAGGTATTCTTATCTTTATCCTTCAACAGCTTTGTTCCGCAATTGGCTTCATCAAATTCAAGAGCATAATAAAATTTGCTCAAATTCTTTTTGTATAGATATACTAAAGAAGCATGTTCCCGGGTCTCAGCCTGCTCGGTGCCTCGAGCTGTTTGCTAGGGAAATAGCAGCTGGATGGACCTCTTGGGGAAACGAACCGCTTCGCTTCCAAGACTCGAGATACTTTTTGAAAGACTAGTGGGCAGGTTGTAGTAGTCAGGAGAATACTGGCTTGTGCCAAACTCCATGAATGCGTTTCTCTATAGCTCATTCTCATACCGAGGACAGTGAGGAGAACAAGACCTTTGGGTAGATTTTTTGCCGGTTTAGTTTAGTGAAACGACATCGTCTGACGAAGTTAAAAGCAACGAGAAGACGCCTGAAACAACTAGTGAGTGTTAGTTATTAGATTATTGTCTCAGAACTGTACCATCAATTTTGTAAGCTTTTTTCTTCTCTTGTCATTACAGGTGTTTGAGAAACAAAAAATATATACTTTATATACTATGATTACGATAAGATCACATAAAATATTAATATCACTATTTCATTAGATTTCTTTCCATTTTAACCAAATTGTTTTTAATAGACTAAAGGCAAAAGCGTGTTAAATGAATTCAATAAGTGACTGACTACTCGTTGGATGATCATATCTGCTTTGATGGGTCAATGTGTGGGGCAAATCCACTATCCCATTTTTCCTATTGTGTTCAATGAACTATACAATTTTATCCCCAAAAAAACATGAAAATGAAAGAAAATCATGACCAATGAAAGGAAAGGGCCCAACAATAATTCCGAATACTATAGCTGATTGTCATTGCATTCAAATAATAATGTAATGCTTACAAATCACAAAACAAATATACGTGATTCCAAAAAATTAAAACGTGATTCAATATATCTGGAGAGGTGACCTTTCTCAATTTCACAAATTGTATACTAACAAAAATAGAAATTTGTATAGATAAGCTTGTCGATCTGTTTTACATATATTTTAAATATAAGTATCTTAATAAATTTTGTTAAAATGCAAACAAAAGAAGAAAATACTAACAAGTAAAGTATAGACACATGATATATCCTGCTAATCAGGACAAAACCGAGCATTTATTTTGTTGTCACTTTAGTGAAATATTATTTTATTTTAATTTATTCATACTATAGTGGTGACAATTAATTATAATCATTAATGTTATGAGGCTTAGAATAATTTGTTTTCTATTAACATGTCCCAAAAAACCAATCAGATGGGGTGTTTTCTCCCGGAGGGGGACCCATTTTAAAAAAGGGGACCCACATGTCTCTCATACCTTTTTCCTCTTTTTATAAAAACAGGTCTCATTTTACACAAAATTGAGAAACACATATAACGTACTTTGCTTCAACTGATTCGTTACGCAAAACCATACGGTAAGTTACGTACGCCTCACCTATTTCTCACCATTCGTCAAAACTAAACCGACACGTGGCTGATTTCTATCGAATCTGCAGTAAATGTGAACCTGCGCGTACTCGAACATTCACCTAAATTTGCTTTTTTAAGTTTTTGCTTTTTTTTTTGGTTATATGAAATAATGAAGAAAAAAGATTCTTCTATAATTCCAGCGAAGGAAAAAAAGAGAAGCGTATTTCTCGTGAGCACTAACTTCTCACTCTTCTTCTTCAGCTGATTCAATTCCGTGTGCAGAATCTGCAGCGACCCGTTTTTAAACCGGGTTTTTTGAGGGTGGAAGGGGGAAGAAGATGACGTCTGACGGAGCGACGTCGACGTCAGCAGCAGCGATGGCGGCGACGAGGAGGAAACCGTCGTGGAGAGAGAGGGAGAATAATCGGAGGAGAGAGAGGCGGAGAAGAGCTGTAGCGGCGAAGATATATACTGGACTTAGAGCTCAAGGTAACTACAATCTGCCCAAACACTGCGATAATAATGAAGTGCTTAAGGCTCTTTGTTCTGAAGCTGGTTGGATTGTTGAAGAAGACGGAACCACTTATCGCAAGGTGAGTATTGCACACGCATTTGGGTTTATTAGATCTGAGCTTATATGTGGATTGTTTTTAGCTGTTGAATCTGAAGTTTTGAGATCTCTGGATCGGTTTAATTTGGGAATTTAGCTGAATTTCTAAAAATGGATCTAGTTAACTTCTGATTTGACTTGTAGAAAGTGAATCTAGGGTTTATTCTTACTAATTTCTGGGTTACTATATTAGATCTCTCAGTCATTACTTGTTTTTGTCATGTAAACCTTAGAGGAGGAAAAGGGTCCTTGTGATTGATTGTGACATTGTTGTGTGTTCTTTGACCATCTCAGGGACACAAGCCTCTTCCTGGTGACATGGCTGGATCATCATCTCGAGCCACTCCTTACTCTTCTTATAATCAAAGCCCTCTTTCTTCCACATTTGAAAGCCCTATCCTTTCTTACCAAGTCAGTCCTTCGTCTTCTTCGTTCCCGAGTCCTTCTCGTGGTGGTGGCGACACACACAACATCTCCACAATCTTTCCTTTCCTTAGGAACGGTGGAATTCCTTCGTCGCTTCCTCCGCTTAGAATCTCAAACAGTGCTCCAGTCACTCCACCAGTCTCATCTCCAACTTCTAAAAACGCTAAACCATTGCCCACTTGGGAATCTTTCACCAAACAATCCATGGCCATTGCTGCTAAACAATCAATGACATCTTTTAACTACCCGTTTTACGCGGTATCTGCACCTGCGAGTCCCACTCATCATCGCCAGTTCCATGCTCCGGCTACTATACCTGAATGTGATGAGTCTGACTCTTCCACTGTTGATTCTGGTCATTGGATAAGCTTTCAAAAGTTCTCACAACAGCCATTCCATGGCGGCTCTGCAGTGCCAGCCTCTCCTACCTTCAATCTAGTGAAACCCCCCACACCTCAGCAATTGTCTCCAAACACTGCAGCAACCCAAGAGATCGGTCAAAGCTCGGAATTTAAATTTGAGAACAGTCAAGTTAAGCCATGGGAAGGAGAGAAGATCCATGATGTGGCTATGGAGGATCTAGAGCTCACACTTGGAAATGGTAAAGCTCATAGCTGAGATGAAGAATGCAGGAACTACCCGTTATGGCATGTCGAAAAGAAGGATTTGAGTCTTAGTGTGTTGTTGAGTTCATGGTTTTGGTTCTTGTACTAGAATTGATATTCATTGTACCAGTGAGTTTGTTTCATAACGCATTATTTGTAGATAGAATATTTATGATGTATGTTACTATTATCATCCTTTTTAGGTCTGGGAAAACAATACAAATATTACATTATCAAGTGGTTTGAACGATGAAACAGAGGAAACATGAAAGGCTGAAGCAGAACCCAAGAGAGACAGAGAGAGCAATGTGGGAGAAATAGGATTCATTATGCATATATGAAACTAGAGAAAGAAATGGTAACAAGAACAGAAAAGTAAAGAGACTTTAAATTTTAGCCATAAGATACACAAAATTCATCATACAAAAAAGAAACCAAAAGGCATGAAGCATTAAACCTGGAAACAATCAAGGAAAAATAAATTTAGAATCACAAATGTCAAGAAACTGTGAAACTTTTTAGCCTAAGCTGCTTATCAGGTGAATCATTCAGAACCATCTGGGAAGCTATCAAGCGCGTCTTGCTTACCATTTACGTAGAACTCAACCACGGCTCGCATTCTATTGAGCTTATCTGGATGGTAATTCACATGAACAATCACCGGTTTCACCTTCTTCTTCAGTTCCTGATTTTTTCTTACAGTCTTGAAAAGGACCTTACTGTTCATAAACTCATACATATCCATTACTCTCTTGGATGCGTGAAGCGCAATGTAGTCAGGATGCGAAGGATAAAACAATTCCTCATTAAAAACCGCTTGGTCCCACAAGTTTGCCTTGGAGAGTCTATCCGCAACGCGATCCAGTAGCTCGATTGATGGAATCGTAGGCCTTAGATAGAAAAACCCGGAATTAAAAACCCATATCCTCATCGTGTGAGCATACCGAGCCCATCCCATGGCTGGTTCATCAGACACATCGTTGAATCCATAAGCCGTAATATTGTTATGGCCATCACTCATTGACTCCACATCAGAGTCTCTGTATAGATGACTAAATGGGTTCTGCAAGAAGACAATGTCCACATCCGAGAGAAGGACACCATAACCGAGTTGCAAAAACTCTCTTAATACGCGGAACTTCAATCCAGATACGGCATGGTTACCTCCAGTTTTGCCAACCGTGTCCACGTTTTTGTCTGGATCTCTCTTGTAATAAGCAACATCGTTTGATTTACAATAATTCTCTATGTAATCGTCCAATGCGACAACAAGGTAGTTCGTTATACCCACTCTCTTTATGCTAGCTATCTGAACTTCTAACATTGATTTCACATTCGAGTTTGCAAGAGCCACAATTACCTCTTTATCGACAGCAATCTTCTCTAGAATCTTTGCCAATCTCGGGTTTACAGATTCATCGGATAGAATAGTTGGATTAGTCCTTAGACTCTTGACGGTTCCAAAAGGACCCGCCTTGATCTGTGATCCCAAAGCTAGAACCTGTTTTCGTGCATTGTCTGATCCTTGTTCCGCTAACCGTAGCTTTTCTGTAAGCTCCCTGACCTGCTTCTTCAACTCTGCATTCTTCTCTGAGAGAGATGCAAAGTCTGATTTTAGCATTTTGATTCGTGTGGGCGATTCGCAAGACGATGATCCAACCTGAACAAAAGAACAACAAAAGAAAGTGATGAAATTGTCAAATCTTCAAGCCTCAAGAATCCATAAACCACTCAACTTAATACCAGATTAAGATACAATATCCAGTAATCAACGCAGCTACTTTGAAGAATATCTAGAACTAATCTCCAACAAACACATCACCAAGAAGAATTTCCAAGTTCAGACACATTCCACTTAATGCCTATTATGGCTGAGAGCCTGAGTCTAGCGTAAGGAATTCTCGATTCAGGTCAAATCAACCTATGTAACTCGATCACAGAGCAAAAACAAAGAGCTTTATAAATTTAAGGAGTAAGATCCAGTACCTGGTCGCTCGATTTCGAAAGGCGTTCGTTTACTCTTAACGACGACTTCGAGTTGAAGAACCCATTTGGGAACATAAGTGCGCAAACGCAGCCGATAAAGATACCGACGAGGATTGCGATCGCAATTCGAGATCCACGGAATTGTTGGCTTCTATCTCTACGACCCGCCATGGCCGTTGACTTAGCGAGATCAGAAGAGAAGACCCAGAAGCTAAAATGAAGAAAAAAGACTCCTTTTTCTGATTACCCTAGAAGACAAACAAAAGAAGTTGTACAATGTGGTGGATCAGAGAAAACCCTAGAAATCTGCTGTATTTCTTCGGTGGTCTTTGGTCAGACCTCCCGACTTTTGAATTTTGTAGAGAGAGAGAGAGAACTTGTTTGGCCACTTCTGCGAAGACGACGATGAATGATCAAAGCTCGTGAGTAATGTTCCTCTACTTCGCGTTGCAGATTTTACTTATTGTATTCTTTAGTTTAAGATGAAGTCTGATGAGATGACTAATTCGTTGACTCATCGAACGGTCACAACATAACAAATTATAGATCGAGATTAAGAGAAATATGGTCACATCTTATAATCCCACTTGCTAGCACGATCATACATAATAGACCAAAACAATATGATTGAGAATTGTTAAGCTGTCGAACTTTGAATCGCATCTTTACCAAACGTTTATATTTAAATTCAGTGATCAAGAACGCGAGTTCAGCGGTTAAACCGCCGAATTTTTAAGGTCGTGCGGCAGAGAAAACAAGGAATCCATTTTGCAAAACAATTATTCTTTGACCGGAGTTTTACATTTAAAAAACCGGTTGGTAAAAAACAACGAACAAGTAATTTAAAAAACTTTTGACGTTACAAAGATTATATAACTTTATTCAAGTAACCGTTTGATTACATGTCACAAGATTGAAACTAGTATTCGGTAATTTGCAAGTAATCCAAAGATTTTTTCTTAACTTTCATCGTCCAAAACTTTGTTGTTACCAAACAAATTATCTCTTCTATTACCAAACCCGTTTGAATCAAGACCCGACCCGCCGCGATAATTGTTATGATCCTGTGCGGTTGTTCTATAGCTTCCATCCACCGGAGCTCTCGAACTCTGGTCGTTACCTCCGACTGACCGGTACGATCCACCAACGTACCTTCTCCGTAGATCCATGAGCTCGTCTTCTCTCCTCGAAGGTTCAGTAAATGACGGCTCTTTCGCCGAACTGTTTTGTCCGGCGGTCGGAGTGAAAGGATCATCGGGTCCCCACGCGGTGAGCGATTCTTTCTTCTTGGCGAAAACATGCCAAGCTCCGAATAGAAACAGTATGAAGAAGAACACGGGACTGCTCCAAAGCATTGTATTGAAGTCTCCTTTGAGAATAGGAAGCTTTGATTTGTAAACCGCAAAGTACCCGTCTCCTAAACCGATCACGAGAAGGTTTTCTCGGTCACTAGCTATCAAAGGCCTCGCCTTTACTGCTACGGTTCTTGAAGGTGATTGGCGATGGCTCAAGAATGCGGATCTGATCTCTTCTAAACCCGCAGAGAACAAAAGCCGAGGACCAGCGGTTCGGACGTAATGCTGAGTCGATACGTTGAAAGCGAAAATCTTTTCTTCGTCGATAACAAGAAGATAGCCTTTGATTGATTGTAAAGCTACTGGCTCCTCCATTTGAAACTTTTTCTTGGATCTAACTCTACATTTGAAGTTCATTATATCTCCGTGAAGCAATACATGAATGATTTCGCCCTCGGATGTGAATCCGTAAGCTTTAGACCGTTCCATCACATCGAAAACATAAGTTCGCGCAAGCGAATGGTTTAGTCCTTCACACTCAGTTTCTCTTATCTTCATACTCCTCAAGTCCAACGAACCAGCACCAGACTCAGTAAGAAACAACAATCTTTGCTTCAAGAACACGAGCGGTCTACTCGATGGCATAACCGACCCATAAACCGTCCTGTTCTCAGTTAAAACCGTGAGCTTCCCGCTTAGATCCGTCACCAATATATACCTAACCCGACCCACATGATGCACTTCCAATAGAGTCACAGGATCAGCCGAATCATCCACATCAAACTTCCCAACGTTTTCCATAGAAACCGAATTCGAGTTCCAATCTTCCCCATTCGATCCCTCGTGGATCCGATGCAACAAAACCGCACCGTTCTGATGACCCGTAACCACGAAACTCGAGTTCCTAAACACCGAAAGATACGAAACCATAGCTGTAATCGGAGAATCAACAGTGGTGAAAAACTCAATCAAAACATCACCGTTTCTCAAGAACACATAAACCCTACCTCTAGAATCACCAATTGCAAAGTATTTGCTCGATCCTTCGAAATCTCTAAACGGTAACACATTGATACAAGTCGCATCGGAATCGAGTTTCACAGCTGATGTGAACAAAAACCTCTCCGACCAAAACGGACTGTATTTAGTCACCGAAAACGCCTTTGCTCTTGCTCCTCCTCCTCTCTCCTTCTTCTCTCCGATTCCATCATCTGAATTACTGATCTCTTTCTTATCCATTAATGGCGATTCATGAGTTTCAGATAACCTAGCATCTAGATTAGCGACTATTTCGGTCAGATTCTTAACTAGTTCCTCTAGTTTATGCAACAAAACATCTTCTCCATTAGATTCACTAACTGACACAGCTACATCGGTAGAAACATCTTCGGTTTCGACGATGACCGGAGACTCATGGGTATACGATGGCGAAATGAAAAACAGAGTGAGGGAGATTAAAACGGAGAAGCAGAAAAAGAAAGACTTGCCGTTTCGAGGATCTGCCATTGAAGTTTAAGCAGAAAGCTTCCTCTTTTTTTCCTTTTTCTTTTGCAGTGTCTGAATTAGTGAGTAACCGACATTTACGCAGATCTGTAGGAGATGGGGATTTAGGATCTTAAAAGAGAAGAAGATCTGGTCTTGTTGGAGTCAAAGTGAGATTTTTTTTTTGGGGTTGATGTAAGAAAATAATAAAGTGTCAAAATTTGAATGCTTTGTGTCCGGGATTCTCTCCGGTCATCTTCAGTCACGGTGAACCTTAGCGTTAATATCTTTAGATATTTCTCAGACTTTTTTTTCTCGCGACTATTAATTTTTTTTTTTTCATCTAGAATGATCATATTAAACATAAACACATGTGTTACCCAGAAAACAAAGAGCCGGTATGGAAACAAATCCATCCGTAGCAATGCAAACATAGATACGAAATCATTTGAAAGACAAGAGTTCAAAAGAGGGAAACAAAGTATTGGAGAAGACTCTAGAAGATAGTCTTGAGCTCTTTCTTATTCTTAGATTATGTTGAATTTCCTATTTCTTAGTTTACGGTTAATTTCCATTTCTAGTTTAAGTTAGTTTCCTATTTTCTGATAGAGTCCTATGAGGCAATCTTGTATAAATAGGGAACACATCCATCGAATGAAATCAAGTTGAAATCCCAATCATATAATTTCTCATGGTATCAGAGCAATCAAAACAGAAAAACGTTTTGACTGCGATCCATTTCTAAATTCTCTTTTAAACTTCATTCTTCAAAAGTTTCCTTTCTCTTCAACTCTGTTTCAGAATATTGGAAACAGAACATCAAAACTTCCTCTTCTCTGTTCGAAATTGGACACAGAAACATTCTCATCATCTCTTGTTTCCAAAACCAGGAACAAAACATTCTTCTCTGTTTTAAAATCAAAACAGAACATCCTCAACCTTTTGTCATCAATAAACGATGGTAGAGATAACCACCGTGGAAGAGATAACCACCGTGGAACACAAACGCCGAACTATATCTCCATACGATCTTACATCTAATGACAATCCAGGAGCAGTAATTTCTCAACCGCTTCTCAATGGATCAAACTATGACGAATGGGCTATTAATTTTCGTATGACGTTGAGCTCTCAGAAAAAATTTGGATTCCTCGATGGGAGCATCCCTAGACCTGATGCGACTTCATCGGATCTCGAAGATTGGATTGCTAATAATCACTTGTTAGTAGGTTGGATCAAACAAACGATTGAACCAAAAATACGTTCTTCCATCTCAACCCGAGAAATCGCAAAAGATCTTTGGGACATCATAAAAAAACGCTTCTCTATCAAAAGTGGGGCTCGTCTCCAGCAATTAAGAAACTCTCTATCAACTTGCAAACAAGACGGCTCGACAATTGATGATTACTTTGGAAGATTAACAAAACTATGGGATGGTATAACCGAATGCATGAACTCCAAACGTTGCAGCTGTGGCCAATGTTCTTGTGATTTGAACGCAGCTCGTGACAAAGAACAAGAAATAATGCGCGTTCATGACTTTCTCTCGGGTCTTGATGAATCGCTTCATGGGATTATACGATCTCAGATATGTGCCATCTCCCCGCTTCCCGATCTCGATACGGTTTACCAAACCATAGTGCAAAACGAAACTCTCAATGCACATCGAGTAATACAACCTCCTGCTATGAGTTTTGCTTCACAATTATCTTCACAACACCAAGGCACAGTATACACCAAAGATCTTACCAAACCAAACGGAGGAAGCTTTTCTACATCAGCCAATCGACCAATAAACAAGGACCCTAATCGCCAATGTACTGGTTGCGGCAAAAAGGGACATGAGGCAAGCAATTGTTTTCATGTGATTGGTTTTCCAGATTGGTGGGAAACTAAACCTAAGAAGCAAGTTGATCCTCGCAGCCAAGTTACAAATCCTCTGGGTAAAGGACGTGGTTCTATTCCTCAAGCCAATACTACTCAACTAGTTTCCGCAAATTCTACATCATGCTCTTTGGCTTCCGCGCTTACTGATGCAGACCGGCAAGGCCTCACCGGATTAACAGACGATCAATGGAAGATTATCCAGAAAATGGTTGGGAATCAAACACAATCTCAACCACTCAAGGGTAAGCTTCTCGGATCAACATGGATTTTAGATACAAGGGCCACTCATCATATGACAGGAGAAACTTCTTTCCTCGAAAACATTCGAGACATTCATCCTATTCCGGTTAAATTACCAACCGGACAACTTTCACGAGCTTCACGACAAGGGACAGTGCGGTTCACACCACGACTATTGTTAAAAAACGTCTACCTAGTAGACGGATTCGATACAAACCTTATCTCTTTCGGCCAACTAGTAACAGATAATTTTTTGGTGGGACAAATCACTGATAAAATTTTGCTTTTACAGGACCGAATTACGAGGATGCTGATTGGAGCGGGTGAACGAGAGAGAGAGGGACTGTACCGGTTTTGTGGACTTGAGACAATGACTTCGCTGCAAACAAGTGTTCCAGATACATCTATGTTATGGCATCATCGGTTGGGTCATCCGTCTTCTCACATTCTCGATCTTGTTCCTCAAGCTTCTGGTGTTTCTAGTAGTAGTGAGCTTTCAATAAAAAATTGTGATACATGCTTTCGAGCAAAACAAACCCGGAAATTTTTTCCGGATAGTTCTCATTATGCAAATGAAATTTTCGATTTACTTCATTGCGACCTATGGGGACCTTATCGAACAACTACATTTTGCGGCTCACGCTACTTTCTAACCATAGTGGATGACCATTCAAGAGCTGTTTGGATATATCTCCTCGCGGATAAAACCAATATATCGAAACACATCCAAGATTTCTTTACACTTGTTGAAAGACAATTCTCAAAGAAGATCAAGACTTTCCGAAGCGACAATGGAACTGAGTTCACTTGCCTCTCTCGTTTCTTTCAAGAGAATGGGATCATTCACGAAACATCATGCGTCTATACTCCCCAACAAAATGGTCGAGTAGAACGCAAACATCGACATATTTTGAACATCACTCGCGCATTGAGGTTTCAAGCTCATCTTTCCATTGGATATTGGGGTGAATGTGTTAAAACGGTCGTTTACCTTCTTAACAGAACACCATCACGTATACTTGGGGGTCTAACTTCTTTCGAGAAACTTCACAAGTATCCACCTTCTCTTAACCATCTTAGAGTGTTCGGATGCTTGGCATATGCACATAACCTGGATACTCACGGAGATAAGTTTGTCTCACGTAGCCGACGGTGTGTGTTCATGGGATATCCACCGGGAAAGAAAGGATGGACACTCTATGATCTTGAATGAGAAACATTGTTTGTCTCACGCGATGTGGTGTTCCGAGAAGACGTTTTCCCCTTTAAAGATGCCGAAAATTTTCAACCAACGGAACCAGCTGCAGTTTTGACAACTCCCATTAACTCCGGCAATGACGCTGGCTATGAATCTGATGGTTTTCAATCAGACTCTGTTTCGACTACACCAGCTGCGAACTTACACGGTATTTCTCAAGACCATGATGACCCCTCCTCTGCGATTATTCAGAATCAAAACGTCAATTTTGAAACACAAACTGGTTGAGGTTGTTGTCTCAAGCAACCATCTACACGTCTCCGCGACTTCATAGTTGGTACAGTCTCCCTTAACGCTACTTCTCTCTCAACATTCACTCCATCTCCTCAGCTATCCTCAGGTCCGTATTATCCTCTCTCCCATTATCTATGTTCTGCAAAATTTTCAATAAACCACCGCAGCTTCTTAACGGCACTCTCTGCCAACATTGTGCCCCGAACATTCTTGGATGCGATGGAGGATGAAAGGTGGAGAAATGCTATGGGAGCTGAAATCAACGCACTTGAGAAAAACAGAACATGGGATCTTTGTGAACTACCTCCTAACAAGAAAACTTTAGGAAGTAAATGGGTTTTTACCATCAAGTATCATTCCGATGGTTCCATCGAACGCTATAAAGCTCGCTTAGTGGTGCTCGGGAATCATCAAAAAGAGGGAGTAGATTATAAAGAGACATTCTCACCTGTTGCAAAACTGACAACAGTTCGTCTTTTCTTGGATTATGCGGTGAAAAGGAACTATGAAGTCCATCAAATGGATGTTCATAATGCATTCCTTCATGGTGATCTACATGAGGAAGTGTATATGAGGCTTCCAAAAGGTTTTTATTCTTCAACTGATACTCGTGTTTGTCGTCTCCGGAAATCATTATATGGCTTAAAACAAGCACCAAGGTGTTGGTTTGAAAAATTAGTTGCAGCTCTTCTCAAGTATGGGTTTTTACAGACACGATCTGATTACTCTTTATTCGTCTACTTCAAGCATGGGATTCGTCTTTGCATATTAGTTTATGTCGATGATCTCATAATTTCGGGTAGTAATTCAGAGGGCATTCAACGGTTCAAGGATTATTTATCTACATGCTTTCATATGAAGGATCTTGGTCATCTTAAATACTTTCTCGGTATTGAAGTTGCTCGTAATTCCACGGGTATGTATCTTTGCCAACGAAAATATGCTATTGATATAGTAGATGAAGTTGGTCTCCTTGGATGTAAACCTTCGGGTTTTCCTATGGACCAAAAACATGGTCTAAGTACAGCGAATGGGGCTCTTCTCGCGGATCCAGAACGATTTCGTTGACTTGTGGGCAGATTAATATATCTTAAAGCCACTCGACCTGACCTTACCTACGCTATTCACATTCTCTCTCAATTCATGCAAGCTCCCCGAGAAGAACATTGGCACGCGGTTATCAAAGTCATCCGATATCTCAAAGGTACTTTAGGCCAAGGCATACTTCTTACTGCTAACTCATCCTTTCATTTTACGAGTTGGTGTGACGCCGATTTGGCAGGTTGTAAGAAGACTAGGCGGTCACTTACGGGTTGGATCGTTCAGCTGGGATCATCACCAATCTCGTGGAAATCGAAAAAACAAGATACAGTTTCTTGCTCTTCAACCGAAGCCGAGTATCGCGCCATGAATGCTATTACTCGTGAACTGTTGTGGCTGAAGGCTCTTCTTCTCGAACTCGGGGTGTCACACGACGAACCAATGACAATCCGTTGTGATAGTCAATCTGCTTTACATATAAGTGCCAATCCCGTTTTTCATGAACGAACTAAACATATGGGTATTGATTGTCATTTTGTTCGAGATGAAATAGTCAAAGGAGTGGTTAAACCATCGCATGTCTCGACGACGGAACAACTCGCGGATATATGTACCAAAGCTTTGGGGAAGAAGGAGTTTGATGCATTTCTTTTCAAGTTAGGCATTCAAAATCTCCATGCTCCAACTTGAGAGGGGGTATTGGAGAAGACTCTAGAAGATAGTCTTGAGCTTTTTCCTATTCTTAGATTATGTTGAATTTCCTATTTCTTAGTTTACGGTTAATTTCCTATTTCTAGTTTAAGTTAGTTTCCTATTTTCTGATAGAGTCCTATGAGGCAATCTTGTATAAATAGGGAACACATTCATCGAATGAAATCAAGTTGAAATTCCAATCATATAATTTCTCACAAAGCCCCAAATAAATATCGGAAAGTTAATTATAAACAAATGAAACCCCGCATTAGAACCCCAAGTCCACTCAAGGAGAGAGTAAGCCGACCCAACTCAACAACATTACAAAGAGGATTAAGATAATAGAACCGGAGAATGCAGCCATCGAGACAACAGAGGAATATGGCTTTGCTCAGCACCAATTGGAAGATATGACGATGAAATCCAAGTAGAAAAAAACCACTAGCAATAACGAGAACAACCCAAACACTCCAAGGAACTTCAACTGATATTCAACCCAATACCCAAAGAGCAAGCTGTTGATATACATCGCCGATTGAAGCAATTACTCTGAAAAAATGGAGAGACAAGAAGGACCAATCTGCTAGGCGAGTTAAACAAGACTCGAGAGCTTCTTTAACCAAAGAGGGAGTCAACCAATAACCAAGAGAATCCACACTATCTTCCTTAATAACACCGAAATGAGAGGGGACCGAACTAAACAAAATCTAGAAAAGATATGGGGAAACCCGGCAAAACACAAAACGATGGCGAAAAGGACATATCAGATCGAGCCGAAGGAGATGCCTTGCACAAGATTTGAATTCCACCAACTACATACGAAAACCGATAAACCATCATATGTACCACTAAAACCAAACACCAACCACTAATTCCTTGCCAGATTCGAGAACCACTAAAACGAGAGACGGTCGGTGAGCCGAGAAAAACCCACACCGGGGAGAAGAGCATGGTCTAGATCTGAAACGTGTAGATCTGGAGCGCCAGAAACAATTCTCGCATGAATAAGGCCTGCGCACCACCGCTTTATGGGTACAACAAAGTCTTCGCCACGAGCCACTGTCACGCGCCCAGACCACACCAGAGCCACCACCGAAGCCTCCATCGCCGATCTAGCAAACCAAGCCACCGAACCTAAAACCCATCTACAAGACTACGAACCAAGGCCAAAACGAAAAAGAAAAAGAAAGGAAAGAGATCCGCGCCGGTGCTAACGGAGCCACCGACGCGGTCATATCGGAGATTTGACGCAAAAAGCTTCGGAGAAAATATCGCGTTCTCTAGAGAGAGAAAATATTATCAACTTTGTTTGTTGTTTTATTTTCGGGACTATTTATGATGTAATATATTTGTCCTCTAATTTTTGTTTTTTTTGTCTTTTTTTTCGAGCAATTGTAAAAATACCATTTTTGGTGTGTATATTTGCAAGAATGCCATATAGGGGTGTTCATTTGCAAAAATGTCACTAATTATAGATTTTTAAGGCTTAAATCTTAAAATTATAAACCCTAAAAAAATGTATTGATCCCTAAAACCCCTTAAATCATCAAAACTAAACTCTAATATAACATAGATAGCCAGAATTGACTAGAAACTAACATGTGAATCAAACTATGATCTTCTACGAGGAGAAAAACTTCAACTAAAAACTTCAAAAAAATAAACTTAACCCAATGAAGGGAATCACAAACTAAACCCAATGAAAAGAGTCACAATAACCCATAAAAACCAGATGGCGAATAACATCGCATCGTCTTCTAACCAAAAACTCTCCTGGGCACCCCTTACACTTCATATCAAGCGTATAAACTCTATTGGTTTACATCCCTCTCCCTCTCACGAAACTGGTAAAAACACCGGACATCGGAGAGGGAGAAAACTCAAATCACCTTTCTCCTTTTTTCTGTGTATTATCCCTTTTTATGTTGGGAAATTGGCACCTATTAGTCTTGTTATCTATAATTGATTATCTAACATTGACTAAAACATAATTTGGTAGCTAACATTTAATCTACATAGAATTCCAATTTTAACCTTATCTATTTACCAAATGTTTTAGTTTTTTACTTAGGTTAATTATCTTAATAAAAGTTTTTTCAATTTTTACATTAAAAACATTATAACATAAAGGGAAAGCAAAGTCAATCCCTTCCTTTTTTCATTGTAAAAAAAAAAAAAAATCAGAAAGTCCTAAAATTTACAATAAAACATTTACCCTAATCTTAATCCATGGTCTCGCCTACTTATTTTTTTCCTTGTCTTCTTCTCATTTCTCATATCCTCATCTTTCATCTCTGATTTCTTGTTACTCATCCCCTAATACTTTCACAATTTCACAAAACTCAAAATTTCAGAAAACTACAACCAACCTTTCCCCTTAATTTCAGTCCTTCCTCTCGTCGATTTCATCTTTCTCTTGTCTTCTTCTCACTTCCGATATTCTTTTATGTGTTCTTCGGTTTCCTCTTATTCCTTCCCTATAATTTTCCTCAATTTATTCGTCGGTCAGACAATTCCGTAGATGAAAGATTCTTATTTGCCTAAGCGATTGTTTCGTTCTTGTAGCGATCCCGTCAATAACAAGGTGAATGTCTAATGATTCATGAAATAAGAAGGAAACTAATATAGTCAATTACAACAACATAAGAAAAAAACTAATTTAGTCAACTAAAAAATAGTTCACTATTCCTTATATCTATAGGAAAAAATAGTCTACTATTCTTTATGTCTACTGAAAAAAAAATGCACTATTCCAGTTATATTTTTTTAAGAAAGAACTAATATAATCAACTATACATACATTTCTTTGCTTTCGAGACATGTCGGCAACATTGTTCTCTATCGTATTCACCATTGATAGTGACGACCTCTTTCTATGCTGCTTTTTCTGAATATGAAAAAATAGTTCACTATTCCTTATGTCTACTGAAAAAAATAGTTCACTATTCCAATTATAATTTCTTAAGAAAGAAACTAATATAGTCAACTATACATACCTCTCATTTTTCGAGATACGCCGAAACTTTGTTCTCCATCGTATTCACCATTGATAATGACGACCTCTTTCTCTGCTACTCTTCCTGAATATGAAAAAATAGTTCACTATTCTTTATGTCTACTGAAAAAAATAGTTCACTATTCTAGTTAATAATTTTTGCTAACTACAGCAACATTAAAAAAAATATATATAGTCAACTATGCTTACCTCTACTTACTTTCAAAATACGCCAATAACGTTGTTCTCCATCACCATTGATAGTGACGACATCTTCTCTGCTGCCTTTCTTTCAAATGACCCTGACTAATGAACATGATAAATTATCCCATTTTATAGCAAAGAAAGGATCTATTCATCAATGGTTGAAATTCTCGAAAAATCAGATCTGATGCACCAAAATTTTTTCCATCAACTTCAGCCACCCGGATCACTAAAGATGAACTTTGGTTTTTTTCTTGCAAAGTTCTCCAAAAATTGTTTCCGTAAATAGATATGAATATTTGGGGTATAATTGGTACCAGCCTAATGGTCTAATTGTGAAGAATTCGGCTGATTTTGTTTTATAGTACACCAGTTGTAACAACCTAATAGTTTAATGGCCTAATTGTTAATAAAAAGAAGACTATTGCACAAAAAGACAAAAAATACAGAATATTTTTTTTTTACTTTTCTCTTTTGTTTAAACATAAGTGGATGAATTTTGAAGTGGATAATAGAACAAAAATAACTAGAACAAAAATACAAAACAGAAAATTACAAATCAAATTCACGGATCAATAAAAAGTTGTCTATATAACGTGTGCATATCTTTTTGATAAAGATACAAAACAGAAAATTACAAATCAAATTCACGGATCAATATAAAGTTGTCTATATAACTTAATTCCGTGTGCATGTCTTCATTCATGCATTTCTTTCAAACAGAAAGCATTCTTAAAAAAAAAGGTTAGAGTTGCAAAATCTTCAAAACAATCATAAAAATATCAAGTAAGTATATACGGGTTTTCATTAAATTATGTTATAATTGACATAAGTTGCTTGCGTTTTTTTTTATAAAACTAATTTTTCTTATATTATTATTAAGATAGATTGGATTTATTTATAATAAAAATTTGGTTAATTATTGATTTTCGTAGATAAATGTTTCAAATTATATTATTTTTAATGGTATATATTTATAATTCTTAAACATCAACTTTTAAATTTATATGCTTAGCCATCTATATTTTATCGTTTGTGTTTAACAAACATGGAAACTAACACTTTAAAAAAAAATCCTTTATTTATCATATTTAGGAGATGAGTAGCTCGGGAGATGCAGGTGATGGACCATCAAACGAAAACAATACGGTAAACTATTGTTTGAAAGTTTTTTTTTAGTAAACCACTATATAACTTAAATATAATTAATATTTTTTGAACTATGGAATATAAATTGTAGAATTTTTCTAGATGGTTGCCAAGGTACAACTCCTTATTCATTGAATTATTAGATGAAGAACTGCAAAAAATAAACTATGTATCGACTTTACCTTACAAAGAGGGTAAGAACAATATAGTAAGGAAATTCCGCCAGCAGACTGGAAAAAATCTGGAGGAAATATAAGAGAAAACACGATGACTTGAAGGCATTGTATACGGTGTATCGATCGATCTTCACACAGGAAAAATAATCATGAATAAAAAATGGTGGAAAGATCGCAAAAAGGTACAAATTGATAATTGTATATTTATAAATATTAATATACATAGCGTTATTTTGATATAAATGATCATACGTTGTAGGATACGGAAGGGGCTTCAAGGTTAAAAAACAAGACTCTGCCATGCATAGATTTGATGCACAAAGTGTTTGGTCCTCACTGTCCTCTGAACGACAATATGATTTCAGCTAGTCAATTAGATGATATAGGTGAAGCCGACGATGACGAAGAAGAACAAGAATTTGAAGAAGAAGATGATGCTGATGATGAAGAAAACTTGGTTGATACCGTACAAGATACTGAAGAGCAATTTAATTTTGAAACTTATGTTCACCCACAACAACCAGAGGGAAATCATTCCATTGCACCATCATTGCCGATTGAGATCCCAACACATCAACGACAATCTAGGCAAGGTGGTATTAGAGGTGGTACAACTACTAATAGAGGATGAGGGCAAACAACACGAAAAAGAGCTGCTATGGACACACATCTATCTATATTGAGTCATATCTTGCAACTATGCAAACCACAATCTAGATGCTCAATGCGCGTAGCCAAGCGAATGAGGATTATGAGCGTGAATCATGGTTACAACTGAATGAGTTACAAGGAATAGAGAAATTTACAGATTTTTGGTGAGCGTCATCAGAGGTTTTAAGAGATCCATTTGAGCAAAAGAGGTTTGTGTTACTAAAAAGTAACGAAGATAGACTTCGATTTCTAGAAGGGGTAACAGGTTATGATCGCAGTGGTACTTTTCGTGGTAGTCCATGGAAACGCCAACTCAGTGGCTCTAGTGGACCAAGTAGTAGAGGATCATTTGGTAGTGGATCTGGTTCTCCAAGCGTAGGAGGGTTTGCACATTTCAATAATGCTGGATTCTCAAACATTGGAAGCACTTCGAATTCTGGTGTTAATGGTACTTCAAACGTAGGAGGGTATTCACAATTTGTTAGTTCGGGCTCTCTGAATCAATTTAGAAGAAGAGAAGGATTTCAAGTTTCAAACTCCAACCTTAGGACATCGTCTGCTGCTGAGTTACTCGAACGTTTCAATCTTTCAGACTTTAATCGTACATTTGGAAGCAACAATAATAATGGAGAGAAATAAGTTATTTATTCTCTTGTTTTGTAATTTGAAATAAGAAATTTATATTTTTGTTTAGTTTCTTCGCATTATCCATGTTTTTGTATTTTTTTAATTGTTAAGTAATGAATTTTTATTTTGGTTCAGGTTCCTCGCATTATCCAGTTATATTCACGTGGATTACAAAATCTGACAGAGGATGAGCTACTTGAACTAATTTTTTGGGAGCACATGGATATCATGGAAGCGCTCTTCAGATCTGTGATAGATTACTATAAAAAATATTATCATCGAAAACCAATGGGGGTTGAATGGGGCTTAGGATGGTGCAACATTGAGAAAAGAATTTATAATTATCCAAGGGATTGCTTACATCTTTTGAGTATGCACATAGAATTGTTCACACGTTTATGTGAGACATTACGCACAGACTTTAGAGTAAGAAGCACAAAAAACATATCGGTGGAAGAAACTGTGGCAATGTTTCTCGTGATATGTGGTCATAACATGACACAACATTCAGTTGAACTCTTATTCGGACGCGCACAGGAGACTGTTGGACGCAAGTTTAAAAAATGTCTAAAAGCATGCACAAAACTATCTGCTAGATTACTAAGAAGACAATCACCGGAGCAACTTCGTCAAGTACCTCGAGGTCTACGAGATAACAATCATTATTGGCCTTATTTTAATGGATTCATTGGTGCAATGGATGGCACTCACTGTACGGTTATGGTTACTGGTGCAGAGGCGACTCGTTTTTATAACAGGCATTCAGAGACAAGCATTAATGTTTTGGCCATATGCAACTATGACATGTTATTTACTTACATATTTGTAGGATGTCCTGGATCAGTATATGATGCTAGAGTTTTGTCTTACGCAATGGAGCGCGATCCGACTTTTCCAACTCCACTGCCTTTGAAGTATTATCTTGTAGATTCTGGCTACGCTAAAACAAGAGGATTTTTAGCTCCATATAGTGGTCAGAGGTATCATTTGCCATAGTTTCAAGATGGCTCTCCCCCTAGAGATGAAAAGGAGTTGTTTAATCAATGGCATTCTTCACTTCGTTCAGTGATCGAACGAACATTCGAAGTTTGGAAAAAAAAAGGAAGATTTTATCAGAATTTCCAAGATACGATGTCGAAACACAAAACAAAATAATCATAGCCACAGTTGGATTGCATAACTTCATTCGTCTTTCTAACATTTCTGACTTTGACTTTGATAATGCTTTGCATGGTAATACAATCCCAGGAGAACAACTTGGTAACAACGAGGAAGATGGAGAATATGTAGAAACAAATATCTTGCAAGAACAAGAAAAAAAAACTGATGGAGGCTATATGCAGACTATACGAGAGGGAATCAAACAACAATTATGGGATGACTATCATTAGTGAATTATTAATATATATATATATATATATATATATTTAAGAATAATGTATTTCTAATTTGTATGGTTTTTAGTTTAAACGTTGAATATTTATTTTTTTTTGTTTAATACATTGCTAATATTATAAATAAATAATGTTAAAAAGTTTTTATTTATTTTATTGGTAAATAGTAAAAAGTATTTGTAAATTTTGTTAAAAAATAATAAAGAGTAAAAAATATTGATAAAATAAGTTAGGTTTAGAAGCTAATTTAATAAGAAATTTATTATTGTTTTTTGAAATTTAACACATTAATAAACATAAAACAATTTAAATTTGAAAAAGAGTTATTAAATTAATATTTATAAGATTAATTAATTAATTAATAAAAACTAATTCTGCAACATTTAGTTGTTACCATTTGAATTTACAGTTTTTCTGCCATATTCTGCAAAAAATCACCAAAAATTCAGCCAGATTCCGCAGTTCAGTCAGATTCAGCCGTTACCATTTGCACTATTGATTAAAGATTTGTAAGGATTTTTTTTTGTTTTAAATGAAATAGTTAGGATTTTTTTTAATAGTTTTCTTTCGTAAACTATATAGGGGTAGTTTCGTCCCAAATTTTTACTTCCCTGCTACTTACCTAAATCTCATTATCAATATGTTAGTTTCCTAATTATCTATTCCAAAAGTAATATTTAGCTAATTAACCCTTTTATGTTTTATCACTAATCAAGTTCCTAATTGATATCTAAAACTGATTACTTGATTTTGAATGTATAGTACTTTGGTAAAGAATGAAGAAAATCTAAGTTGTTTTTCCTTTCCTATGCGAATGATTAATATATAAATATGATCTAACTTTACAATATAAAAGAGTCCAATAAAATATGATCATAATTATATGTGTCCTAACTACTGTTACGATAAAAAGTACTAATATTAGCGTTAGTGATTACTAATTATATAAATAAGATCAAAATTAGTGACATAAACAGTGGTATCAATTTAGTTGATTAATAATTTATTACCGTTTTGTGTCGCATATATTTAACTATTATGATATCGTTTGCTATATCACTACAAAAAAAAAAAATTAATAATTTTATTTTACCAATTGAATCCAAACTTAGGATCTGATTAACCTTTCCTTCTACAAATATTCAAGAGTTCAACATGTTGGCCATGTTTGTGATTGATTGTTGAATTTTTATTGAAAATGTTACTATATATAAGTCTATGTCAATAAACAATTTTTTTAGAATTTAAACTAATTTTCACATGTTAATAATCTAACACATTACTGATCAACGATTGCCTGACTTGTGATAGGTAACCGAATCAAACAAAAACCACCCAGCATAATATATAAGTTATTCTATTATTGTCTTGTATTCAAACGTATAAAAAACACAAAAACGCATATTGTTCGGTCGGATAAAAGACCTTTTCTTTACGACGAAACAATAATATCACAGATCCACAGTAAATAATTTTTTCACCGGACCATGGAGATGGTCACATATAGAATTAGAAAGCACAAATGCTTGTCAGCGACAAGATCCATAGACTCTCCACGTGAAGTTTCTTGGTCACAGTGAAGCAAAGCCCTCGATTTTTCAAAACAGATTGTCCCGATGCTTCATACATGGACAAAGTCCACCCAAAAATCTCACATAAGATCCCGAGGTCTTTGTTTCTTTTTTACTACAAGTCTACAACATCAATTATTAGACCAACCAAAAAGAAGATGGTTAAGTACTACTAGCAAACAAAATCGACTCTATTAATTTTTGAAAAAGAGAAATGTGAAATGAGGAGAAAGAGAGTTGTCTGAATAGCCGAGGAGACTGCCTGACGACTGACCAACTCAAAGACTATTGACCAAGTCTTTGATAGATATGGTTTAAGACGCAGGCAAGTCATCCTTGGCTACCACACCACTTCTCATTCTTCATGTCACCTTTTCTCTTTGTATGCTTTACTCTCTCTTTTTTTTTTTGGTCACAATATCGTATGCTTTACTCTATTTGTTGGTGAGTGCATTCTTAATACCATGAGTATATATAGGCCTGACCGCATGAAAATGGAGTGGACACAATATGTTTGACCCAACATGTGTGCATGACCATGTTTGGAATATGTTCTTAAAGATTTGAAAATGGGTTGGCCTTAATTAGCATCAACAAGTTGATATGAACCATAATAATACCATATATATTAATATTCGTATATAAACTTAGCTAGGTATGTTAATGTTAATTAGAACATAGAAGAGTGTTCTCTGAGTGTTGTAGATCAATATTCAATGTATTATTATAGTGTTTAGAAGAACTAAAGGGATTCAAAATGACATTATGACAATGATAACGAGCGCAACTACAAATATAATGGCATTAGTTACAATACAATGATTCATTGATATTGTTTCAGTCATCGTCCCTATAACTAAGTGTTTAATCATCTAGATAGAGGACGACATGTGAACGATTTGTTATCTTTGTCTAACTTCATCTTTCTTTGTGATGATGTCGGTTGGAACTTGCCTCTCCACGATCTGAAGCGACTGTTTTGTTGCATACTCATCTAACTTCCAAGCTCTTCAGCGGCAACATATACTTTTTTATGGACTGTTGAGGGATCAACCTCCAAGGTTTTCTTTTCTAAACTTACTTGGAATGCAATCAGACGTAATGATGAGGAAAAAGATTGGTGCAAGACAATATGGTTCAAAGGAGCCACTCCTAAGCATGCATTCTTTCATGTGGACTGCGCAGCTGAATAGACTTCCTAAACATTCAAATTTCATGTTGTCTTTGCTCTAATATTGAGGAAACTAGAGATCATTTGTTGCTCTTTTGTGCCTTTAGTGTGGAGATCTGGACAGTGGTGCTAAGGAGAATCGGAGTTTCGCCATTCATATTCCAATCATGGACAGCCTTGCTTGTTTGGGTAAAACTACGATCTAATTGTGCTCCTCCTTTGTTACGGAAAATGGTAGTTCACACTATAATGTATTACATTTGGCAAAAGAAGAATAACAAGTTATTCAACTCGGTGGCTAAGACAACTTCTCAAATTCTCAGGGATATAGATAGGCAAATCCGCAATACAATCAACACAAGACGACATCGGAGGCATTTCGGAAACCTAATGCTTTTGTGGCTCGAGTGAGTGCTGATTATCTTCTGCACAAAGCCTTTGTTATCATGTTTTTTACCTTTATTTTTTTGTCATGGTAACAAGTATATGAGTAAAGCTCATTTGTAAAATTCAACTTTAATATATATAAATATTTACAGTTTTGCCAAAAAAAAAAATTCATCTTTCTTTTGTTCGTGGACCACCTTTGATTTATGGGAGAGTTACAAAAAATGACTCCTAAATTAATTTAAAATACAAGTGTAACCCACATATCTCATGTTTGAGAAAAATAATCCAAAAGGGTAGTGAAATTACAACTACATTCTTTATGACCAAACAATAAAGCGGAGGTATAATGACTGTTTTAACCTACACAAGTCTACTGAGTAATGTAGAAGTCTACTGAGTAATGTAGAAGTCTACCAGTAGACTTCTGTTAGGAAATCAACTCGTAGACTCCATGAAAAGTCTACTGGAGGAGGTTTAGTAGACTACCAAAGCAGTCTACTATATAATTATATTTTAAATTTATAAATTAACAAAAATATTTTGATAAAAATTTTTGATTGATGACCTTATTATAAACAAAGAAGTATGAAAAATAAAATTTCACAAAATTAAACATATTTAAATCTACTAAGACAAATTAGGTTATGAAAACTACTTTTGTGGTTTAGTAGACTACTATAGCAGTCTACTATATAATTATCTTTTAAATTTAAATTTATAAATTAACAAAAAAAATTTTGATAAAATTTTTTGATTGATGACCCTACTATAAACAATTGTGAGGTATGAAAAATAAAATTTCACAAAATTAAACATATTTAGACAAATTAGGTTATGAATGAAATACATATTATACTAACACAAAGAGTTACCAAATAAGGTACATTATAGGTTGCAAACATATTTGTACACTTAGAGTTAAAATTAGGGTTTATCATTTTTATATTTAAAATATCAAATTTGCATAAAAGTGTTAACTTGTGAATATATTATACGTTTTGAATGTTTGGAATAAGTTTTGGTATAGGATTTCGAATAATCATTGAAAATAATTGATTTATGTGAAGTAGACTTCATTTATAGGATGTGTAGACTTCTCTAGTAGACTTTTCTTGTAGACTTCTCTATAAATTTCTCCAGTAGACTTCTCAGTAGACTTCTCCGGTAGACTTCTCTTGTAGACTTCTCTATAAATTTCTCCAGTAGATTTTTTCAGTAGATTTCACTAGACTTCTCTTGTAGACTTCTGGAGAAGTCTATAGGAGTTCTCCAGTAGACTTCTCCATAAGTCTACTAAATGAATTAAAACTGCATTTAGAAATCTACTAACATATGGAGACAAATTTGATTTTTTAAAAAACATTTGAAAAATTTGAATTTTTTTAAAACAAAATTAAAACATTTTAAAAATTTGATTTTTTTTTTAAAATTAACCTAGCCTTCTCACCCCCAGAACTGATCTCTCCCACTTGCCCATTTCTTCTTCTTCTTCTTCTTCTTCTTCGAGGAGGTCTAGGTCGCCGGAGCAGAATCACGACGGTCGAATCTCTACTCACCCCACCGCATCTTCGTCGGAGCCTAAGGCTCCTCCTCACTCGTCTGACTACGCTCCTTACCCTATGCTCTACCCTAACGAAGTTACTCCTCCTCCTCCTCCTGCTCCAATCTCCGGCAATACCACCACCACCATGCCGCCGGAATTCAATCCTTACGTCTCTCCTTCTCCTGTTCCCAAGAGTGAGTAATCGATCTCTCTCCGATCTCTTCTCCTAGTGGCTCTTCTTGTGAGGTAATCCTGTTTTACCTTGGTCAATAAATCATTTTCGCTAACAAATTCATGCAATTAGTGTCGGTGACGCAAAGGTTACGGTACCACATTCAAGCTGGACAAAGGAATGATGTTAAGGAGTTTCAGATCTGTTGCATCTCTCTCGCTAAGTAATTTCTCTCAACACTAATCACATTTTCATATACCTAAATCTGAGTAGTTTGTTGGTTTCGTAATCTCTGGTCATCTAATCAATTTTGTTGTTATTGGATTTGCTTCATTGTGTGCAGAGACATTGATTTTGCAATAGCGAATAATGAAATACCAAAGAAGGTTGAAGTGTTTCCCTTGCTGCTCAAACAGGTTAGCTACTGAATGTGGATGTATTGTATACTTGAAGGATGATACTAATGTTTTCATTCTTATTCAGATGAGGAATAGTTTTGGGAGTTTTGGAAACACTAGCCCTGCTATTAAAAGCCCTGGAGGTACTTTTTCGCAGATCATAGAGAGGTAGGTTTTGCTTTCATCGTCCTTATATGATGTGGCAGATTGATTTGACTTCTTGCAGTTTATTTGGACCGTGAATACTTATTAAAATTCGTCAAATCTAGCTAAGCTGTGCCAAAAACTTATTGAATAGAATTCGGGGCCTCAACTCCCGTCAAATGTTACTGCACTACTGAAATATGGAACAAACCTTCTACAAGTGATGGGGAATTCCAAGGGTAAATCGTCAATTATATATATATATATATGTGTGTGTATATACACCTTTTTTTCTTCTCTACATGTTTTACAATTCTCGTGCTTGATTGTTCAAAGGTCATTACGTTATCGTAATTGCTTTTACGGGATTGGTCATGCCACCTCAAAAACCAGTGCTTAAAGATTACCTTCAGTTGGGATTCTTATCATGATGCTATAATAGAATGTGTGTGTTTGAGCTTTCAATATTTGTTCCTTTTCTAGAGTTACTACTCAGTTATTATGTTCTCATCTATTTTGGACAGACAATGGTTTGTCACTGCAAACCACCACCTGATGGTAGGCTGGGTTGTGGAGATGAATGTCTCAATAGAATGCTTAACATTGAATGTCTTCAAGGTACATGCCCGGCTGGTGATTTGTGCTCAAATCAACATGTATGATTTCTTATTTTCAAGCAAAAGGGTTATATTTACTGTCAGTTATATCTTTCTCAATCTTCTGGCTCATATTCTTGCAGTTTCAAAAACGGAAGTATGTTAAGTTTGAGAGATTCTAATCTGGTAAGAAGGGTTATGGGTTGAGATTGCTTGAGGATGTACATGAGGGACAATTCCTTATTGAATATGTTGGAGAGGTATGCTTGTGATGATCTTTCAACTTTTAGAGATGTTAGCAGTTGTAGATGGGCTTTAGCCAGGCTCTAAGTTTTTTTTCCTTGTAAGTATTTTATTTTCATACATGTATATACTATGGAACCATCGAATGAATCATCTCCTTTCATAATAGGTGCCTGATATGCAATCTTATGAGTCTCGTCAAAAGGAGTATGCTTCCAAGGTCTCAATAGTAGTAATGCTTGCATCTAAAACTGGTGCAGGGCTTGGCAAACAGAAGGACTGGTGCAACAAGTATAAATGCAGAGAGTTCAAGGTCGTATTGTGTATTTACTTGTGTTTGTTGAGTCCCACTGCAAGGTAGGCTTTTCTCCTTTATTAAATTGCTTATATTTACTGGTTGCTGCAAGTTTTAGGAATTCATTATTGAGTCCCACTTACACGTCTAGCACTAATTTAATCCATTATTTATTATCTAACTGAAGTTTAATGTTATTTGTAACAGAGTGCTGCATATAGTCTAAGCAGCTTCAAAACAAGTAGAATTTTTTTATATTGTGCATTTTGCGTAGCGTCGAGGAGATATGAGGCGGCTAATTGGCTGAGGAAGATTGTGGGAGTTGTGGGAGTTTAGGCTTGGATTAAGAAGTGGGATTATACTTTGTAAAGTCCTTAATAAGGTTTAACCTGGGGCTGTTTCAAAGGTAGAGAGATACATAGACTTTTTGATTGAGATTTTTAGATTGAGAAATTTGATATCTATGTGTTGAAATTAGGTTGTGGAAAGTCCTTGTTATGACTGATCACGTTCTCTTTGCGTTCACTTTTTTTGAATTCATCTATAGTTTGGTTATCATCTTCAATTTTCTTTAAATATTTTTCTACTTTGAAGAAAGAATAAGACATAGCAAGAGAAAAACAAGTAGAGTTACAGACGGAACATCTTTATTTTGAGATCTTTTTACGTGTTCAAAAGATCAGTCCTATACTTTCATATATTTTTATATCGAATAATTTGGTGTAAGAGATGTAGTATTTTGAGAGAAAAATAAGTGTTAAATGCATTTCTAAGAAAATTAAATCTGTAGACTTCACAAGCAAGCTGGATAGTAGATTTTGGATAGTAGATTTAATAGAGAAGTCTACCAACAACACCTAAGTTACTACTCAAAGAAAAAAATTGATTTATACAATAAATATTGCACCTAAATATGTCAAATTCACACACAAGGAAACACATTAGATAACACACATGTGAGAGAAAAAAAATCTAAAAAATTCATTATAAATAAGTTTTAAATGCATTTATAAAAAAATTAAATCTGTAGACTTCTCTATGAAGTCTACATAATGGGTTATTTTTGCAATTGCGACAAACGCTAGTAGACTTCACTAGCAGTCTATTAGGTTACTTTTGTATTTGACCAGAATTTGACTTTTTTTAGTAGACTTATTTAAGGAGTCTACTAAATAAAAAGGTTATTTTTGCAATTGACCAAAGTTTGACTTTTTTCAGTAGACTTCTCTTGCAGTCTACTGGTAGACTTCTACTAGTAGACTGCAAGAGAAGTCTGCTGAAATGTGTAGACTTCATTCTGAAGTCTACTCAAAAGGTCATGTTACATTTGCAATTGACCAAATTGTTGACTTTTCGAGTAGACCTCTCTAGGATTCTACTCTGAAAAAGGTTAGTTTTGTGTTTGACCAAACATTTATCACTAGACTTCTTATGCAGTCTACTACTGATTTAAGAAGTCTACTGATTTATTTAAGAAGTCTACTGGTTTATTTAATAAGTAGTAGACTGCATAAGAAGTCTACTGATAAATGTTTTTCTTGGTCAATGTTTGAGATTTTGGTCAAACGCAAAACTAACCCGTCCGTACATAACAGACTTCTGATGCAGTCTACTCAAAAAGTCAACAATCTGGTCAATGCAAAAAATAACCTTGTAGTAGACTATATTTGTAGTCTACTGGAGAAGTCTATTGGATAAGTCTACTATATAAAGTCAAAGTTTTGGTCAAATGCAAAACTAACCCATTTTTAAGTAGACTTCATGTGCAGTTTACTAGTATTTTTTTTGTTATCAAAGGAAAACAAGTAGACTTCATGAGCAGTCTACTTTGAGTATTTTTAAAAATAATCAATTGCAAATATAACCTTTCGTTGACTAGTAGACTTCTGGTGCAGTCTACCAGATCGGAAAACACAATTTTAGCTCCGTTTCCGTCGTAGGGGTCGGTTTTCAGCTCTGTCAAGCACATGAAACTTCTAATATGACTCTTAATAAAGAAGCCCAACCATCGTTTATGCAAGAACCATTGAAAATTGATAGATTATAAGAGAAAGAATTTTGAAAACCAGATTTAGATAGTTTTTGGATAAAATTGGAGAGGAAATGGTTGAGGAAGAAGTTATGAGCTCACCAATGAAGCTCTAATCCACGAAAAATCGGTTGGGGAAACATTTAGAGCTTGATTTTGGTTGTTCATGGTGGTTGGAAATATTGATGATAATGGTATTTTTGTAAATAAGTTGATATATTTGGGTGTTTGATTAATAGTTTTGAATATCTGATTTAAAAAATAAAAAAATAATTCAAATATAATGACAGTTTCGTAAATAAGTTAAATCTTATGGTTGGTTTGATAAAATTTTAAAAAGAGAGAAAGAGGAGGTTACATTTACAATTGACCTCAAATTTGAGATTATTTCAATAAACATCCCTTGATTTATTCGCCAGATTATGAATGGAACCCTTCTTTATATATAAACCAGTACAGAAAAAAAATGATGCATGGAAGGATCAATATAGTTATTGACTATTTATATTTTTAATAAGTTTAAGTGATTTATGTGTTAGAGTTTTATTAAAAGTTCACTATGCCTTTAATTTTATCGAAAGTAATTAAATGGTAGACTACTATACCCATCATTTTCTTTTTGGTATTCTTGGTTATGTAACAAAGTATTTTTTTTTGTTATTCTTGAGATTACCATACTAGCATATCACAATACATAAAAAAATTCTATAAATTAGTTAAATTAATAAACTCTATAAATTAATAAATTTTGTCGGTCTCGAGTTGGGCTAATGTAAAATATGACACAATTCTATAAAATAATAAAATAATAAATGGTATAAAAATCCTATATAAATATATGGTCTCAATAATATCATAAATCAATATCTGGAGTATTAAATTTTATATATACACAACAAAGGTATATTTATATATGATTTTAGTGTTGTTTTTTCTTTTTTTAAACTGAAATGCTTTATAACTCAATCATTATTGGATGTAATAAATATAAACAAAGAGAATAAAACTAATTTAAGAAAATATAGTTTAATATAAAATAAAAAAATTTCAAGTAAAAAAATTATAAAATTATGGAAAGTTTTTTCTCGGATAAATTAATAATTCTATAAATTAATAAAATATCATAGTACCAATATTGTTCATTTATAGAATTTTAACTATATAACATTAGTCTCTTTGTATATATGTTTTCTAGTCTTCTTCCACAAGTTTTATAAATACTCAAATGGCAAGAAATATGCTTTGAAACCTAATCATCTGTCTGGTAAATACCCTTTCTTACTAGTTGACTACTAGTATATATGGTCGACCATAAAGGAAAGAACATTATAAAAGTCTTGATGCTATATGAATTTGTAAAGTAAACAGGGAATATATGGAGCTTTTTGTGAATATTTATATGAAAATATTAACTTCTAGAATTATTCTTTATATCTATCTATTCAGAGTTAGCTAGAAAGAATGTACCATCACGAGAGATGTTGGGAACGAAAGCTGTCCCCCATATATAGGATTTTGTATATAGACGTGTACGAATTAATAATACGAGAAGAGCCACACATTACACAATCAATAATATAGCTGGCAACTATATATATATATATATAGTCTAATTGTTTGCCACTGATCAAGTTCAAATATCGATAGATTGTTCTTGAACATGCACATACGTTAGACCAAAGAGAAATCAATGTATACGTAATGGAGTAAGAGTTTTATGGGTGGCAATTGGCTATATATTTGTCCTATGAGATCCAATTGCCAAAAAATGTTAATCTAAAGTATTTCAGAAAAACAAAAACACTTGATGATAGTAATCGAATATTCGTGTGGACTAACTCCCGAGTCCGGACTTAAACTTTGCATGATTCTTTATGGATTTGTTTTTGTTGGTTTCCACCCACATGCATATAAAAAATAACAATATTCGCACATTTAGGCCATGCTTGGTCAAACATGTTGAGCTCTTCGAACTCCTATATCCACCCACACATTTTTGAGCTATATATAGATGACAAAAACAATATGAAGATAATAAACATCCAAAACAGAACATAATCTAAAAAGAAAATAAAGCGAAAGAAAAGAAGTAAAGACATGAAGATTAAAGATTTATTTGGTAGCCAAGGATGACTTGCCTGCATCTACATATAACGCAATGTATATCAATCCTTCTCTCTATACTGAGTTTGATTTCACATTGCGATTGTAGTCCGTCGGGCAGTTTCCTTGGCTATTCAGATACATCTCCTTCTCATCATGTCAAACTCTTTTTGGTTTTTGCCTTATATACAAATTAGGAAAACTAAAGTTTTAATTTTTTCAGTGGAAATATAAACGAAGACGTATTCTTTTGTTGTTAGAAGGAACTTGTGTATCAAAGTTGTTTGCATTCTCCAAAAAAAAAAAAAAATTGTTTGCATTTTACAAAAAAGAAAACATCAAACGAATTACACTATACCATATTATTGGAAATATATACACATAGAATGTGACCGGATGTCATTAAATAGAGGAGAAGAAATGGGTAAACAAAATATTACTCCCAATTCTTCTATGTTTTCTCCAGTCAAATTAAAGATAAATAATTTTTATGGAATAAATTTTTTCTTCTGTCTTCTTTCCCTTTTAGAGTTATAATATTTTCCCACTTGAGAAAGAAGGTAGAGATATTTTTCTATCCAACTATTTTAATTTTCAGTTTTCATTTTCTCTAAAAAACAATTATTTTCATTTCCATTCTTTTCCTCCAATATACACCAGTAGGCTCCACTTAAATAGCCCATTGGGCCATTATAATTTAAATAAGCCCGTTATAAAATTAAACCCTAGTTAGGTTGTCACCTCTTTCACTATATAAACTCTTTTAACACAAGTTCTTATTTCAATTCCTCCGAAATTGTTTGATTTTTTTTCTTTTCTTCATTTGTGTTTCATGGATTTAGGGTTTTAGCATTCGTGAGTTAAGAAATTAGGGTTTTTTTTTCTTTTTATCGGCAAGTGATGATTGGAATCTTATACTACACACAGATGAATCAGTGTTGACAATCAATCTCTCTTTATTATCTGATGCCATAATCTATAATTTTTTCTCATAGTCAAAATCCGTTCACAGGTTTTTTGTTTTTGTAACTATATTGGGTTTCGTTGGAATTTTGAATATATCAAAGAAAAAGTTTATAAAATCTAGATTCCAGAAATTGAATCCGAGTTGGCTCTTGAGATTACTATGTTTTTTTTTTGTTCTTTGAATTAAAGAAGATACGAAGATGAGATAATAGCAGACGGGCGGTCTGAAATTGATGCCATGTCGATTGTCTGCCTTATGCTACATTAGCATCTCTGAGTCTCTGATTCATACATATATTTAGACCATTGAGATTTTAACTAATCACCGAATTGCTCGTTGTGCAAAATCTATACTTGTAAATCTCAAAACCTTGCAGAAGAAAGTAACGAAAACTGCAATTAACATGTTTTGAAGTAATCGACCATTGTCGTGTAAAATCAAAATATCCAATAACTACAGACTGTCGTTGATCTTGTAACTCAAAAATTCTTTAGAATTTTAATCTTGTAATTAAATATACATTAGTTCACTAGTCTTTAGCTTCCAATTCTTAATTCTGACAAGAAAAAATTGCAGAACTGCAGTGAATTGGTTGGAGTAATCGAGCGCAGACAAATCTAAATAATTAAATCAATAATACACAGATTAGTTCAAGTTGCATAAAACCTGTTGAGGCTAGTTCGGTCTTTTTGATTTTCGTATGGACTGTTTGGACACGAATACTTGTTTATCCACCGGCTGGATTAGCTACACAGATAAATTTATCGCAGCCAAAACAAGAGAACGCGTTACTAAAGTCAACACCAAGTCAACTTCATCGTTGCTTTTAACCCATCCCACTTCGTATTAAGCTAAATCCAGTACCGACTTTTTCTCTTTGTCAATTTAATCCATTTCCTTCAAAAGTCTCTTTTTCACATTGATCCTTGTTTCCTTTATCAAGAGTCATAAACAGAAATTTAATTAAGAGAGTCTCAGTTAACAAAAAAAATGAAGTTTGAAGAATCTGAAACGCTCTTACCGGTGAGAAAATCTGTAAAAGGCGGTTGGCTCAGCCACAACCGCAAACGCGCTGGTTACAAGCTTTGGGTACTAATCGCGGTTCTCCTCTTGGCATTTGGTTCTATGTTAACCGGTTCCGTCTCTCTCAAAGGAACCGGTCTGTTCCATTCTGTCGACGGCGAGTACGGTTTTCCCTTCGCCGATGATCTCGATATCCTGGTTAGTTGCTGACCAATTTATCAGAAAATTTATTGAAGTTCTTTATCTGAAATTGGGTTTTTGAAATTGTGAATGTTTATGAAAATTTGACAGGAAATTGAGGAGAGAGAGAAAGTGGTGAGGCGTATGTGGGATGTGTACGGACGTTCCGGTGGTATTAAGGTTCCTCGGTTCTGGCGAGAGGCTTTTGAGGCGGCGTATGACTTTCTGACCAGTGACTCCGCCGATGTTCGAAACGGTGCCGTTTCGGATATTGCGAAGTTATCTCTTGTTCGCTCTTTTAAGCTTGAGTCTACTCCGGCCCAGCCCAATCGGAAAAGCCCAAAGTGATTAAAATATGGTTTTCTTGTATATAGGATTAATATTAAATTACTGTTATTGTAACCTTAAAAACCATATAAAATAAAACGTTGGTCGGTTTAGTTCTGAATGTTGAATGGTTAAACTCGGGGGCAGGCATTGTGTATGAAAACCTTCGACTCCATCGTCTTATCTCTTCATTGAAGTATCTGCTAAAGATTAGTTAGTCCAATAATGTATTAACATTTGGATTGTTGTGTGAGCATGAACATTTGACCGTACAACACAAAAGTAATCCTCTATATATTAATATTCAATAAATTGATAATTATCATAAATTCATAAATGTTCCCAATTTTTAAATGATGTCAATACTAAAATTAACAAAATTTGATAAAATAATAAAATAATATTAAATTTTTGGAAACTTTTTTGTAAAATATGGTCTTAATAATAATATAAATTAATAATCATATATAATTATACATATATAACTATGATAATGTGCTAAAATATGATTTCAATGATTTTTTTTACTTATTTCATCCAAAAACATTTGTGATTATTTTCTCAGTATCCAAAACTTATAAAAATTGTAGACACGATGATTGATTCTTTACATATAACTCTTTCTAAATGTATCACCTTATATATCGTTTAATAATAAACATATTTTTTTTTCTAAATTTTGTACTTAATAACATACATCATTTTTATTAGAAATTTTGAAAAAATACATTTTTTCAAGTGCCACTTTTTAAAAATATCACATTTTCAAAATCTTTGCAAAATGCTATTTCTTCAAAATCGTTTATTCATTGTATCATTTATGTTTGGGTTAACTATATTGTATTAGAGTTTAAGTTTGAGGGTTTAGAGATCAAAAAATTCATAATTAGTGGTATTTTTTTTGTAAATGGACAATATATAGTGACATTTTTGCAAATGTACATAGCAAAAGTGGTATTTTTGCAATTGTCCCCATTTTTATCTAGATATATTATATTATGATATTAGCATTCATTCTATTGCGATAACCAAAAGTATAAATCATAATCTCAGGTTAATGCAAATTATTTTTAGAAATTGATTCAATTTAATTCTTTACTGTAGCATTATTTGATTTTTGTTGCTAAGAAAATTATAAATTAAAAAGATACATCTCTATAAAGTTAATATTTATTAACTTATCGATTAACTAATAATTCTATAAATTAATAAATTTTAAATCCCAATATTATTAATATATAGAGGTTTACAGTTGTAGTATACAAATTTTACCTTGAAAAACCGAGAAGGGAATATTTGATCATCTATATATTATTTTTGCAGCCTTTTAAATTTATTTCCAAACACTCCTAATCTAACTTTTTAAGTTTGTTTCCAAACACTCCTAATCTAGCTTTTTAATTTTGTTTCCAAACACTCCTAATCTAGGATATTTGCCAATCAAAAATCGAAAAATCACTTTATGGAAACAAATTAAATTGACAATAATGTATAATACACGAGTCTTAAAAGCTTTTTTCATATCCTAAATCTAAAATATTCTTCCTTCTTCCTAAATCACGGGTCTTAAAAGCTGATTACCTATTAGATGATCGAAAATATTCATCTTTCTTCCTAAATCATGGGTCTTAAAAGCTTCTTCTCTCTTCCTAAATAGAAAAGTCCCTCTATGGAAACAAATTAAATCGACAATAAACTCCTAAATCACGGGTCTTAAAAGCTTATTACCTATTAGATGATCGAAAATGGGAAAAGATTTTGATGTTTATGAAGTTTGTTATGTGGAAACAAACTTCTTCCATATTCTAAATCTAAAATATTCTTCATTCCTCCTAAATCACAGGTCTCAAAAGCTTATTACCTATTAGATGATCGAAAATGTTCATCTTTCTTCCTAAATCATGGATTTAAAAGCTTCTTCTCTCTTCCTAAATCGAAAAGTCCATCTATGGAAACAAATTAAATCGACAATAAACTCCTAAATCACGGATCTTAAAAGTTTATTCTCTCTTCCTAAATCGAAAAGTTCTTATATGGAAACAAATTAAATCGACAATAAACTCCTAAATCACGAGTCTATATTATTATTTTTGCAGCCTTTTAAGTTTGTTTCCAAACACTCCTAATCTAGGATATTGCCAATCAAATTCCAAACACTCCTAATCTAGGATATTTTCCAATCAAAAATCGAAAAGTCACTCTATGGAAACAAATTAAATCGATAATAATTTATGATACACGAGTCTTAAAAGCTTATTATCTATTAGATGATCGGAAATATTCATCCTTCTTCCTAAATCATGGGTCTTAAAAGCTTCTTCTCTCTTCCTAAATCGAAAAATCCCTCTATGGAAACAAATTAAATCGACAATAAACTCCTAAATCATGGGTCTTAAAAGTTTATTACCTATTAGATGATCGAAAATGAGAAATGATTTTGATGTTTATGAAGTTTGTTATGTGGTTTAATGTCTTTTTTTAAATCTGTTAAGTTATCAGTTGTTGGTATTTTGTTTGGGCGTGGTATATTTGTATTACTATGATCTGCGTTTAACTTATCAAACAAGAATTATCCCAGTGTCTTTTATATATTCGCTATTCTGAATAATCCGCTATTCTGTAGAACTACGTCATAACATTTATATTCTCATATAAGAAACTGATGTATACAAAAATGAATCGTAGTCTATACTAAAGTCAGAGATTCAAACCAATTAAAACAAAGATAAAATATAAACAATACAAACGTTAAAATAAAGTAACCACTGTGATATTCTAACAAAACACGTTAAAATAAAATAGATATAAAAATTTCGAAAAAAACATAGACCCGTGGTGTAGCACGGGTTAAATCCTAGTAGATAAGTATTTTAAGTATGTGATCTACATGGATACAGAAAGCAATATTATTTTAGATACTAAAAATATTCAAAACCAGACTTCAATACTTTGTATATATATTGAAAAGATTTTGGAAAATTTCACAACCTTCCATATATAAAAACTGTTGAGATTGATATCTCATATTGTAGTAATCTCTCATTAACTATGTGATTGTGAATATATTATTTAGTTTTGGTAGTTTATCAGTTGCATTTTGCTATTGAAGCATAAGTTAACAACTTCTTCCATGTTAGTTCTCTTCCTCTAATTTCTATTTGTTTTTGTAATTTGTTTTCGCTTCTTCTAGTTTTTGCTACTCTAACTTGTGTTTTGTTTCCATTAGTTTCATGAAGAGATAACTTGCGACTTGTGGTGACTTGCTTTTCTAGACTTTATGGTGTAATAATTCCCTTTTATGGTTAGCTTGACCTTGTCATGTTGTGAACTATATTGTTAATGATCATAGTTTTAGTTTTGTCTATGTTAAATGTGGAAGAAAAAAAAAATTATCATCTCTAACTAGAAATATCTACAATTGACAAAATCAAACTATCATTTTCTTAGGAATGTTTCTTTCTGGTCGAAATGTGAAAATTGATAATTTTTTCTTGTCAAACACTTGGTAAGAAAAATTTAGGTATCAAACGGTTTAATCAAAATAAGTTGAATATTTTTTTGGTTCATAGAAGAGTCGGTGCTTTTTTGGCCAAAATATGAAAGTTGAGGATTTGTTGACAATTTTCCTTTATTGGATTTGTTGTCAGTTTATTTCATACGATTTTGTGTCTCGTTTGTCTGTTAATTTATCAAGTATTTTACAAGTTTGATTCCTTCAGTATTCCACATGACCTTTAAAGTTTCTTTTTAACACAATGCTTTGAACAAAGACAACTTTTTTTATTGATTTGTTTAGCTATGTTCTTCTTATTAGATTGCCATATCTCGGCAACTCTATATATAGCTTTTAGATCATAATCCTATACATAATAGAAAACATCTTATTCCTATTTTTAATAGAATTAGTAATGATCCGTTTAGTCTATCTTATCATTAACCGATTTGTTAATGGTTTCTTAGACTCCAAGTAAGTGAAGCTTATCCAACATTCTCCCTTGTAAACTTCAACTAAGCTTGTGACATGTCTTGAACTCCTATCAAGTCTCTCATCTCAGAAAACTTGATCCTTGCCAATGCCTTAGTAAGTATATCTGCCTTTTGTTCCACATTGACAAGCTCATTCTCTATGCATTCTCGAATGAAATGATAACGTTTGTGAATGTGCTTGCTTTTGCCATGGAACACTGGGTTTTTCGTGAGCTCAATTGCGGATTTGTTATCAATGTTTATGAGAACACGCTCTGTTTCTCTTCCCGTGATCTCACTTAAAAGATCTTGAAGCCAAATTGCTTGCTTAGCTGCCTCTGTTGCCGCCATAAACTCTGCTTCGCACGACAAAAGAGCAACTGTAGATTGTTTTTGTGAACACCAAGTGATTGGTGTAGATCCAAAACAGAACATGTGACCTGTAGTACTTCGTCCGTCGTCTTGGTCTATGTTGTGGCTACTGTCGCTGAAGCCAACTACCTGCTTAGAACCTCCACGCTTATACTTTAATCCAAACGCCAAGGTTCCTTTGAGATACTGAAGTATCTATTTCATGATTTCTCCATGAGACTTGCGCGGGCTTTGCATGTATCGACTCGCTACTCCAACAGAGAATGCTAAGTCCGGTCTTGTGTGCAGTAGGTATCTCAAACATCCAACGTTTCTTCTGTAGCTAGTGGGATCGATTTCGCTTTCTTCTTGAGTCTTTGAGACCTTTAGTCCGAATTCCATTTGTATTTTGGTCGGATTACATGTCTCTAAACCTGCTTCCATCAATATCTTCCTTGCATATGCTTCTTGTTTGATCGAAATTCCATCTTCTCCTTGATGGACTTCTATTCCGAGATAATAGGTGAGTTTTCCAAGGTCTGACATCTCGAATTTAGAAGCCATTCCTTTCTTGAAATCACTTATAATCTTACTTGTATTTCCTGTCACGAACAGATCGTCTACATATACCGCAGTAATGAGAAGCACTCTCTTCTCTTCTCTACGATAAACAGAGGATTCTTTCGAGCATTTGACAAATCTCATTTCCTTTAAGATTTGATCCAACTTAGTATTCCAGGCTCGAGGAGCTTGCCTCAGTCCATACAATGCTTTTGAAAGCTTGTATACTTTGTGCTCCTTGTTTTTAACTTTGAATCCTTCTGGTTGCTCAACGTAGACTTCTTCTCTTAATTCACCATATAAGAACGCCGTCTTTACGTCTAAGTGATGAATTTCCCATGAGTTTGCTGCTGCTTCTGCAATTAAGAGTCTTATGGTTTCAAGTCTTGCTACCGGTGGAAAGATTTCTTCAAAGTCAATGTCAGATTTTTGCACATAACCCTTAGCGACAAGTCGGGCCTTTGTTTGTTAATGGTTCCGTCAGCATTCTTCTTAAGTTTAAAAAATCCATTTGAGTCCAATGACTTTCACTCCAGTTGGTTTATTAACAAGAAACCATGTCTTATTTTTGTTGTTAGATTCGATCTCTTCCCCACACGCCTTTGTCCATTGTGGTGAACCTTTTGCTTCCGCAAAATTTATTGGTTCATCATCAATTGGAAGCAACAGTTTCTCACATTCTTCTTCTGCTTGGAGAACGTAATCATCAAGGTATCGCGGTCTTGTTACTTGACGAGTTGATTTTCTAGGTGACGGTGGTTGAGCTTGCTGGATTTCATCATCTGGTTGAGCTTGCTGAATTTCATCATCTTCTTCTTCTCCGGAATGTTCATCATGATATTCTTCGACATCGTTGACATCGTTTTGATCTTGGCCGTTAGTGTTTATGGGTCCTTGACCATCATCTATCACTTCTCCCCATCTCATATGAAATATACCCGGATTTCTACTTGATTCACTTGTTTTTTCATTCCAGTTCCAGCTTGATGCTTCATCAAAGATCACGTCACGACTAACTACTACTCTTCTTGTTGCAGGATTGTATAATCTGTAAGCTTTGGAACCAGATTCTATTCCAAGATGTACTAGGCTTGAGATCTATCATCCAGCTTCTTAAGGTAAGTAGATTCGATTTTTGCGTATGCTCGGCAAGCAAAAACTCTTAGGTGGTCAAGATTAGGCTTCGTTTTTCTCAAGCCCTCATATGGAATCATATTGTCAAGTGCTCTTGTTGGTATCCTATTAATCAAATAGGTAGAATGGCGTACTGCTTCTCCCCATAGAAAATTAGGCACCTTCATAGAAAATTAGGCACCTTCTAGTCATCTCCATTAGTGTTCGGTTTCTTCTCTCTACCACCCCATTTTGTTGCGGAGTATACGGAGCAGTTAAGTGACATTTGATTCCGTTGTAAGTGCATAGCTCGTTGAATTCCAAGGATGTGAATTCACCATCACGATCTGTTCTAAGTGTCATTATCTCTGTTCCGAGTTCTTTCTCTATCATGCTCTTGAATGATTTGAATTTGTTAAACGCATCACTCTTCTCTTTCATCAAGATGGACCACATGTATCTAGAGTAATCGTCGATTATAACAAAAATATATTTGTTATTTGAGATGGTTGCAGGTGAGATTGGTCCACATAGATCAGCATGGAGTAGCTCCAATGGTCTTGAAGCTCTAAATGCTGTTGCTTTCGGAAAACTTTTTCGAGTTTGTTTTCCGACTAGACAGGATTCACAAATCCTTGATTCATCATCTATCTTTGGTAAATCTCGAACCATATCATGTTGAGTCATTGCTTTGATTGTCTTGAAATTTATGTGTCCTAATCTCGCATGCCACCTCCAAGTTTTGTCTTTTATAATCGAATTTAGACACATAGGCTTTCCAATTTCTAGCTTTATTTTGTAAAGTCTGTTTGAGGAACGTATGACCTTTACTAGAAGCCTTCCACTTGGATCATGAACTGTAAAAAAATCTTGTTTCATTCGAACATCACAACCATTCTCTGTTGCTTGTCCTAAACTTAGGATATTGCTCATGAGGCTTGGGATGTAATAGATATTGGTGACGAGTTTTTGTTCACCAGTTTTTCCTTGAAACAAGATTGATCCCTTGCATTCTATCTCCACATATGAACCATCTCCAAACTTCACTTTTCCTTTGATTCTTTCATTAAGTTCAGAGAAAAAGTGTTTCTTACATGTCATGGTAACTAGCCCCATTATCCAAATACCACAAACCTTCTTCACCTTGCTGGTTTTCATATTTTGTTTGGATTCAGATTTTTTTCATTCAAGAATACTACCTCATGCATGAACAAAGCAGGATCCGCTGCCTTGGTTTCTACTTTGTTTACTTCTTGTAGTTTTTGAATTCTTTCAGGACACGAAGAAGAGAAGTGACCACGTTTATCACATCGATAGCAAATCACATTCAATCTATCTTTTTTGGCTTTTCTTGATTTTGATCACCTTGATTTGCTGCTCTGTTTTGAGGATTGAAGTTTCCTCTTCCTCTCCCTCTGTTACCGCGACCTCCTCTTCCTCTATTACCTTTTCCTATTCCTGCAAAGTTTTGCTGATAATTGGCATAGAGAAGTTTGCTGTGTGAGTCTCCGTTGTCTTCTTCACAAGCGACCCTCTCCTCGAAAGCTTTCAATCTCCCAATAATATCTACAAAACTTGTAGTCTTTAAATCCAATATTTGCTCAAGGGAAGCAATAATGTGGATGAATTTTCCTCGCAGCAAGCTATCAAGAAATTTCGTAATAAGTTTTGATTCCTCAATCTTGTAACCAAGTGTGGCTGATTTTGAAGCTATTTCTGATAGTTTTCCCGCAAAACTATTGATTGAATATGAATCTTTCATCTTGGTTCTTTCAAATTCAGATAAAAGCGTCTTTAGTCTTGCTTCTTTTACACGTTCTGCACCTAGGTTTTGTGATTTGATTAAATCCCAAATTGCTTTGGAGGTTTCTTGTTCACCGATTTGCAGAATTAGAGATTCCGAACTTGCTTGAAAAATCAGTCCAGTTGCCGTATTATTCTTTTCTTCTTCATCTGTTCCGGGTTCAATTGTGTCCCAAACCTTGTAAATCTTCAATAGAATCTTCATCCTCATTACCCATACAGTATAATTTGTCTCTGTTAACACGGGACATTGAATCGGAGGAGCAGAGATTTCTTTCGCCTGTGAAGGTGTTGCAGTAACGGTTCCGGTGTCGTCGTCCGCCATGGATGGTTTTTTGAAGCTTGAAGATCGTATGATCTTCGTGTTGTTATATCAGAATCAATTGCTTGTTCTGATACCAAATAAAGTTTCTTGAACACAATTAGCTTTGAATAAAGACAACTGTCTTTATTGATTTGTTTAGGAAACTCTCTCAAAACCCAAACATAAAGCTATGTTCTTCTTATTAGATTGCCACATCTCGACAACTCTGTATATAGCTTTTAGATCATAATCCTATACATAATAGAAAACATCTTATTCCTATTCTTAATAGAACTAGTAATGATCCGTTGAGTCTATCTTATCATTAACCGACTTGTTAATGGTTTCTTAGACTCCAAGTAAGTGAAACTTATCCAACAACCTTTTCATATTTGAATTTGTTGTAATTTTTCAAATTCATGGAGACTTTTGAATTTTGCTTTGTTGTTCTTGTGCTTACAAGACATTTTTTTAATTATGGTTTTTGTTTTTAAAAGAGAATCATAATAAAATGGTAAAAATACTAGACGAAAGATAGAAAATAGTGAACAGAAAGCTGAAATCACGGAATGAATAAATTCTTATTTAACATGATATTTTTTTTTAGAAATCTATAAAGTCTCTCGTTCACCTAAAATTTTCACTTCTTTATTTTCTCTCAGTCTCAAAATTTTAAATCCAAAACTTCCCCCAAACTATCCCTAGGTTTTTCACTTTATTGAAGATTCTTTCTTATCCTTATACCTTTCATCCACACTCTATTAAAATTGTGTGTTTGACATTCCCAGTATATGAAACACTTTTCATAACTATAGAACTTTGTTGTGTATCACTGAGGAAAATCCTTATTAAATCCTTGTAAAGATCTAGAGTTGATGAATAGCCTTAAGAGTACAATGTTGTAGCCTTGTTGATTGTGTTCAACATATAGAAAGACCGCTTTAACTATCTATGAAGGGATTTGATTTAATTTTCATAAGGCAGAAAAGCAAGAATTTCTGTAAATGTGTTAAGAATATCAACTAACACGAACCAAGTGTGTGCTTTTGCCACTGGTTCACGTTAAAATTGGGTAAGAGATAATTCTTTCAAAGTTTACAAGAAAACAGGCTATTTCCCAAGGACGGATCCGTCGGAAAGCCCTCGGAAAAAGGCCTTTCCGACGGATTTCCGAGGGAATTTGGTCGTCGGTTTGAAGTGGTCGGAAATTAAAATCCGTCGGAAATTCCTCGGAAATTTCTGACGGATTTCCAAGGGAATACTTATTCCGAGGGATTTCCGAGGCTTTTTAATTTCCGAGGGATTTTCGAGAAACAATATATTTCCAACGGATTTCAGAGGAAATCAATTTTCTGACGGATTTCAGAGGGAAACAATTTTCCGACGGATTTCAGAGGGAAACAATTTTCCGACGGATTTCAGAGGGAAACAATTTTCCGAGGAAAACAAATTTCCGACGGAATTCCGAGGAAACCAATTTCCGACGAATTTTTGAGGACTTCGATAATTTATTAATTTAATAATTTAATAATTTTATTTAATAATTTTATTTAATAATTTTATTTAATAATTTATATATTTTAATAATTTATAAATTGTATAATAATTATAAAATGATTATAATAAATTATATTAAAAAAATATTCGTAATAGTTTTTAAATATTACAAAACATAATTTAAAAAAAAAAACTAAAACAAATCACATTTGAGGCGGTGGCGGCGGAAACAATCCTGGATATTGAGACGCGAGGAAAGTTTGGAGTTGGGAGAGTGTCGTTCGGGTCTCGGCAACTTGTTCCTTAAGCTGGACATTTTCTTTCTTAAGTTCTTCAAATTGTTGAATAAGGTGAGTGTCTCGGGGAAACACCGAAGAAGACACACTCCCTTCTCAAGACAGCAAGCTTTCTTAACCAGGTCTGCGACCCTTGATTAAGGGAATTTCCTACGTAAAAAAAGAGAATTAGTATATAAATATTAAAAAAATAAATTAATAAAACGTTTCGTAATATTAAAAAATACTTCAAGACACAAGCGGTTGATTTCGTCGCGGGGTGAATCGATCGAAGACGATGAGCCATCTTGGGAGAGTTGCGTAAGCCACTCCTCCGTCTTCCGAAACTTGATCTTCTTGATCCGCTCTTGGACAACCGCATCTTGAATTTGTCCGGTTTGCTTGCTAGTATACGTTTCTTCCATTACATCTAACCGATCCGGTTCAACTCCCTTCTTTTTCGCCTACACGAAAAATGTTATAAATCAAAAAAATAATTATTAAAAAAAAGTAATAGTTTAAAAAATTTATCATTCTCCTTTCGTGTCGTTTAAAGGAAATAGAACCCCCATTATGGGTCGCTATTCCTTTTCCACCTCTCTTGCTCTTACGATTCTTCGAGTTTTGTGAAGAAATCGCTTGCATACTCTCCATACTCCAATAGCGGATAAATCCCTGCCAAACGCCTGGGTCCATATTCTTCGGCGCATTTTTTTCCTTCCACTTTTTCTTCCACTCGTACATGTGGTTTTGGTAGGATGAATTAGCTTGAATGTCGAAGTGACGCCGCACCATTTGAGAGAGACCGGGTTCCCAATTATACTCTTGCTGCAAAAGAGAAAAGAAATTATATTATCATTAATCTATAAATTATTTAATTAAACAAATTTTATAAGGAATAATTAAAATTATAAGTTACCGCAAAAGTCTTGAACCAAGTCAATTTGGTTTCTTCCTCCACGTCTCCGTATGTTGGCCAAGGTTGTCTGAGTTGGGTATTGAAAATTGTAAGAATTGTTTTTGATATGTCATTTTCCAATCCGAACCTAGAACATGTAAGTAAAATTAATATAAATAATTAATAAAATTAAATTTAACATCAAATAAATATAAATATTTAAATGAACTTAATTACCAAGTTGCGTTGTTTTCTTCAAGCGGGTGGAGCGTCGGGAGAAGGTGTCTTCACGGTTGCATAACAAACTCCTCTATCGTCATCACCTGTGGCAAATTTGCCGTCTCAGGAACGTCTGAAGGAGATTGTGTCGGTGTTCCCGAGCCACTCTGTGATCTCCGTGACGATGTATCATGGAACTCCGAATAAAACCTATATTGCAAAATTGGTAAATGTTAAAATTGAAAAATGAAAAACATTTATAATTCACTAAATATAGTAAAGTAAACTTTATAATTCACTAAATATTTGTATAATTTTATAAATCACTAAATATTTTTATAATTTTATATTTCATTGTTAATTTTATAATTCACTTATAATTCACAAAATTTTATATTTTTAGTGATTTATAATTTTATAATTCACTTATAATTCACAAAATTTTCAACCAAAATTTATAATTCACTTATAATTCACAAAAATTTCAACCAAAATTTATAATTCACTTATAAAATTTATAATTTTATAATTCACAAAATTTATAATTCCAACATCCTAATCTAAAACTAACAATGAAAATCTAACAATCTAATTCCAAAATCCTAAACTAAAACTAAACAATTACAAATCTAAAAATCTAATTCCAAAATCCTAATCTAAATTTAACAAAATCCATTAACCAATAAATTAAACTTACATATAATCTAATCGATGGGATGAAGATGGCGTCGCCGGAGGAGGGAAAGGAGAGGAAGAAGGTCGTGGCTGGGGGGAAACCGACGGGAAGAGGATGGCAGCGGTGGGGAAACCGAGGAAGAACGGCGCGCCGTGGGGGCCAACCGACGGGAAGAGGATGGCGGTGCGGGAGGAGGGAAAGAAGAGGAAGAAGCTCGTGGGTGGGGGCAAATCGAGGAAGAAGATTGCGGGTCGCGGATCCCGGATCGACAGGAAGAGAATAGTCGATGTTTGTGATTTTTGGGAAGAAGGAGTTGGATCTTTGGAATTATCGATCTGCATATAAAAGTAGATATCCGAGGGATTTCCGACGGAAATATCCCTCGGAAGATTCTGAAAATATCCCTCATAACTTCCTATAAGTACACACTATATCGTACATATCCTCTCATAAACACTTAAGTACGATGATGATGTGATTACTCAAATTTAGAATTTTTGAATATTAGCTAGTCTACAATCAATAAGTATTGACAAATATGGTATATTAGAGTATTAGACAACATTATATATTCATAAAATCCGCAACTTTCGAAATTAAACATTTTAACCCTTTTTCGTGAACCAAAATTTTCGACGGATTTCCAAGGAACAAGTGTTTCTGTCGGAAAGTGATCGGAAATTTCCGACGGATTTCCGAGGAAACTTCAATTCCCTCAGAAATCCGTCGAAAATTTTGGTTCACGGAAAACCCTCGAAAATTTCTGACGGATTTCCTAGGGATTTGCGAGGGTTTGGGAATTTTTTGAAACCGTGATGTTTTAGTATTGTAATATTTTTAGTATTGTAATAAATTATAGTATTTTAGCATTGTAATATTTTAAAATTATCCCATTGAATTTATTTATAAAAAAGTATCTAAAACATTATTTAATAAAGTCTTCAAAATAATTTATACAAACTTATATAATTTATTCTTCGCCTTCTTCATTTAGAGAATATTCTGAATTGTCAGACTCAGAAGCATCCTCAAATTCCCTTCCATCTTCCTTAGAATCATCAAATTCCTCATCATCTGCATAAAGTGTGAAATCAACAACAATATCTACTTCTAGTGAGTGGTCGACTGCTCCGATTGTACCCAGTGTGTTTTGTTGCATAGGGTCATGGTCACTATCCTCGGAAATTCCAACAATCCTTCCTATAGGATTTACTGACATCACTGTGCTCCAAGGATCATCAACTTCGGTTGCCCGCGGAAATTTAATGTAGCATACTTGATCGGCTTGTGATGCGAGGATGAATGGATCATAATCCGAAAGCCTTTTTCTTGTGTGTATTGTTGTGACACCGAATTCGTCATGTTGAACACCACGACCAATAAGTGGATCGTACCAATCACATAAGAAAACAATGCACCTCAAATTGATCATCCCCGGATAACGAACCTCCAAAATTTTGCGAAGGAGACTGTAGTATACAACATCACCAGATTGTGCCGATACACCATAATCACAAGTTGGCCTAGTCTTCTTGGGTCGAAGAATCTTGAAAGCGTAAGCACTAGTACAATACATAGGATACGCTTCCGCAACATGTAACGGTCCATTAACAAATTCGACTAACCATGTAGGAAATGATTGACCTTTAGAAAACATTGTTGTAACCTGTACAAAGTAACTTAAATTGTGTAAATATAAACTAAATCCTAATTGCAAATTTATTAGTTATGAATAATTAAAATAGAATATTACTCAAATAGCATAGAAAAGTTGTTATATTACTAGAATAACATACATCTTTTGAAAATTACTCAAAATTTTTTAAAGTCTAGTAAATTACAATAACACCCTTGGTTATTTTTTTTAATTGAGGTTATTTATAATTAAAAAATAATTAACTAATCCACGTCACTAATCACTGTTCCACGTCACTAATAAGATTAACCGTGTTAACAAGTCGGAAAAGGAAACTTAAAGGATGGAAAAATAAAAACTTCGTGTGTTGTCGTCGAAACTTCCAGTGTTTTCTCTCTAGTCGATTTCTGAGAAACATTCACCGCCGTTGTCGTCGAAACGTCTGCTCTACATTTTCACAGTCGGATTTTAGTCGAAGGTGAGTATAAACAGAGGAGTGGGGATTCTTCATCTTCCTTCGTTTTATTTTAGGTGTTTGTCGCTTATTAACGGTATTGTGGCTAATTTATTATTCTGTGGCGGCTTGTTTATCGTTGCTAGTGGTTGTTTAAGTTATTTATTGCGGCTGATTTATTGTTATGATATGGCTGATTTATATGTGCAATTGTGGCTTAGTTTGTGTTACGTTGCGGCTGATTTATATGTTCAATTGTGGCTGAGTTTGTGTTGTGTTGCGGCTGATTTATATGTGCAATTGCAATTGTGGCTGTTGTGGCTGAGTTTGTGTTTGGTTGCGGCTGGTTTATCTGTTTGTTGTGACTAAGTTTGAATTTTGTTGCGGCTGATTTATCAGTAATATGTTATGTCTTTTATGTTCAGATGGCTATTTCTGAAGATCAAGCAAGGGATTACCCTCCAAGACTATACGCTGAAGGGGCTTCTAATCTGGAAAATAAAAAAAATTAATCACAATGTCCATTTGAGAGACTTCCCTCAAGTCAGAGGCACAATAGGACATGATGTGTGGGAACACATGAAGCAGTTTCCTCTTGGAGTAGTTGCTAACCTAGCTGATAGCCAATTCGTGTGGTATGGGAAGACTGTACAGTATCTACTATGTAGACAGCTGCGAATACATAAGAAGGAGATTTGGTCTCTCGTTGTTGATCAACCTCTCAGGTTTAGCTTAATCGAATTTGGTGTGCTCACGAGTCTAAACACAGGTCCACTGCCAACATAAAGTTTTGAACCTGAGCAATACAAAACGTTCTGGGAAGAGTTGAATGTGCCGCTTGGGGTAGGACCCAAGTTAGATGAACTGAGGCCAGCATTAGAGGTCTGTCGAGGCTAGAGTTTTGAAAAGCGGAAATGGTTAGGGATGTTGCTTCTTCAAGCCATGGGACTTTATGGCTTGCATCATAATTCTAGAATACCCTTTGAAAGTGCAAAAAGAGTACTCGACGATAAAGCCTTGAGGACCTATCGGTGGGGTCGGACTGGATTCGAAGTTCTGGTTGGTTCAATTAAGATGTTGAATCCACAAGGAAAGTCATACACCGTTAGCGGCATGAAGGACATGTTGCTGGTTTGGGCGTATGAAGCTGTGACTTGCTTCAGAGAGCGTTTTGGAAGAGTAGTCAATGAGAACGAAATTCTTCTTTTGCGATGGGGTGGAACCCGTACACGTAAAAGTCTTACTACAGCCATATCTGAGGAGATCAAAGATCATGGTGAGGTAAGAAGGTTGACTTGGCTGAGTTATGAATCATTTGATGTCTGACTTATGAGTTACTTGATGGCTGAGTTATGAATCATTTGATGTCTGACTTATGAGTTACTTGATGGCTGATTTACTCTGTAGGTGCGTGTGAAGAAAATGGTTATGAAGGAGGCTGTAGAAGAGCTGTTTCTGCAGTGGTCGAGTGAAGAAAATGACCCACAACTTGTAAATCTGATAACAGAAATACATGCGGATAGGTTTGTTAGAGGTTTTTGGGATGTGAAGAGCAATGAGAAAAAGAAAAAAATGAAGGCTGCAGTTTCGTTAGATTCCGAGCAACCCCCCGCAAAAAAGCATATTACGTGTGAATAAATATGGCGTGTGAATAGATGTACGTAATCATATTACGCACGCGTTTGGTACTCTCGAGTTATATGTATTTTTTATAGTATTTTATAGTAACCGAACAGTTTCGTTTTTTTTCCTATAAATACCAAGTGAACACTCAGTAACCGAACATTCGTTTTTATTAACTTTGAACTTGTTTTATCCTTTTGCAATCTCAAATACAAGTTAGTTTTTCCTTGTTCTCCTAGTATATGTAATTCACGTTTTCGCAACTTGATTTGTTTATATGTTTACATTATATATTAACATCCTATTTTCGATATACATGCAGCATCAATAGCAGAATCGAAGAAGATGATGAAGCGTCCAATGGAGGATGACCATGGACCAAAACCGAGGAGCATTACAAGTCGTTGCTCCTCTCGCTCAAGGAACAGATGAAATCAAAAGCTGAATTGCATGATACTTTGGTGGAAGTGAAATCTATTTCTCCGAAAATGGATTTGCTTGAAGAATTTATCGGGAAGGAAAAAGGTTGATTTCTTTGCTGAGTTGGAAAAACTTGCAGCAGAACTCGTTGAAGCCGAAGAAAAGATGGCCAAAGTCGAAGTTCCAGAAATTGATTGGCTGAAGCTTGATGCAAAATATATGGCTGACTAAATGTTTATGTAATGCTTATGTTTTAGTACTCTAATGTTTACGTATAATTAGTACTCTAATGCAGAATTTGTTTCTTTTATCATAACTCGGCCTAAACTTCGTTTATGACTCAGCCTAACCTTTGACATAACTCAGCCTAACCTTTAACTTAACTCAGCATAAACTTCGTTTATAACTCAGCCTAACCTTTAACATAACTCAGCGTAAATGCCGTTTATGACTTCACTTTTGACACGCATGAGATAAGTCAACCGTGTTTAAAATATAAGTCAGGCGTGTAGTTTCTATAAGTTTAGCCGTGTATTTAAAATAACTCAGCCGTGTATTATGTACGTAATCGTATTACGCACGTGTTTGGTACTCTCGAGACGCTATACTGACAGTTATATGGCTCCCTATACTAGGAGTAATGATTAATCTTTTGGGAAATCTAATATTTTTTAAATATTATTTGTTTTAAAATATTATGATTTGTTTTTAAAAGGCAAAGTTACAAAAATGACCCATAAAATCTGAACATATAAAATCTTCACATTTGGCTTTTGTCTCTAAACCCTAGGTTGTGAAACACGTGGCTCCTCTCTTTCTCCTCTCTTGCGAAACCAAAACTTCTGATCTCCATCCATCCCCTATCACGACCTCTCCATCATGATTCCCAAATCATTCACCGGATTCTTCATCTGCTGACTTCACGAAAAAAGATCTATGTAAGTCTCTTCGACTTCCTCTGTTCAAGATTTTTTTAAACGACCCGACCCAAAATTTTTAAAATTTTCCCTTCAGATTATTATCATCACAGATAATAATCCTCAATTGGGCCAATACAACATGCATCGCGGAAAACAATAACCATCAATAACAACTTCCAATTCAATAAATCCCATACTTTATTAAATTACTAATCCAATTCAATTCCATAACAATTCAACAATAACCAATAACCAATAAACAATAAACCAATTAACTACAACTCATAATTCACTAGCCACCTAGCAATTCTACAACCGCACACAACCATACGAGACCCTAGATCATCTCTCCTTCCTGGCCATGATTCCACGATCACATTTTCTCTTTACCTGCAACACATGGCAAAAAGAGTTGCGTGAGTATTATCACAAATACTCAGCGACGCGGTCATCCCGTCTACGAGTTATTTAAGTATAGACATAACAATCAATAGAGATACCAGGATGAACACACAAGCAAACAACAAGAACAACCAATCACGAACAAGTACAGGGACTCTGTGTCGATCGACCAGCCACTAGGTGTTGATCGACATGACTCCGTCCTGTGTCGATCGACATGACTCCGTCCTGTGTCGATCGACACACCACCATGGTGTCGATCGACACGACAACCCAGAAACGAGCCTATCCTCTCGTGGCTTAAATCTGTCGCGATTCGTCGAGTCACCTACACAATTCCAACCACAAAACACCAAGCAAACGCATTCCATCAATCCCTATGCCCACACAAACCCACGATCACGCACTCACCTCGAAGAATCGAAATGAGAATGGGACCAACGGTTACAAAAAGACACATACACGACGAAGCACTAGTAAAAAACCAAAACGGACGACTGTTCTGGAAACTAGACAGACACAGCTACGCGTCGGTATGCGGATCATCTCCAGAATCCTTCTGGTTCGATCAAAAATCAACCCCGAAGCCGACTGATCGCAGACAACCTATCTGCACAGACCCATCGAGTTCAAACAGCCATAACTCGATGAATAATCAACGAAAGACGAACCGTTTTCGCCTATATCAAGAGCAGAGATTGGAGAACTTACCCCTCAAGTTTCACCCCAATCCTCCTCGAATTACCCAGCCGTTTGCCCTCTCAAACACTCGAGCAGAAACTGTCCTTCACCCTCAATCACACACAACTCACAACCTCTCTTAATTCTCTCTCAATCCTCCTCTTTCTCTGATTTTCGGCCAAAAAGAGACCAACACGTGTCTGTTCCAGCCCTTTTATACAACCCTAGGGTGTCCCCTAAACTGGCCAACCAAACCGGCAATCAGAAACCGAAACCGTCGGTCTGATTTTAACTTGTGTCGATCGACACACAACCCCTGTGTCGATCGACACCCACCAAAAATCCACTTTTTGGTTCACGGGCGTTACAATTCTCCCCCACTAACACGGATTCAACCTCGAATCACGCGACATCGCCACACTACGGTCTCAACCACCTGACCTGCACCCGGCCAGTATCCTTCGAGATCACGCTCAAATCCCACAACCCGTCCTGCTAAGGCTAACACTCTCGCCTAAAATTTGACCAGATTCACCCGGAATATCAACGATGCATGCCCCATGGTCCGAATTAGGGCTCCCCGATTGACCGTCTAATAATCAAACAAGAATATATCTGACCAACCGTTGACCTCGCATTGGACCAAATGATCGTACAACAATCAAACAAGAACATGTACGACCATCGGCGTAACATATGCTACCAGGATTGTCCGAACCAAATCCAGACTCCAGTAATAACCCCAGACTCGACGTCCACAACACACCCTGGCCCTCAGCCAGCACCACTCGTGATCACACCTGATCCCTGAGTTCTACTAGGCTCATACTAGTCTCATTGCACCGTCTCACCACGGCTGCAATCCTGACCCCACTCGGTCAGCAAGATCCCTGAAGTTCATCCAATCCCATACTCATGACCACGCTCAGACCCTAATGCTCATATCTCATACTCATAACTCATATACATGTACACCACACTCACTCGCAAGATCGTCACCCCTTGAGTTACGTGTGTATGAACCCACTCGTCCCCTGGAGAGAACCACCATCCCTCAAAGTACATGTAAGGAACCCACTCGTCCCCTAGAGAGAACCACTAACTCTTGAGTATATGCAGGAACCCACTCGTCCCCTGGAGAGAACCACTATCCCTCAGTATGCAGGAAACCCACCCGTCTCCTTGAGCAGTACTCTGATACATGCATCATAAGTACCTGTCGACTGAAATCACCTCTCGTGGTCATCCGAAACAACCCAATCACCAGGGTGTTTCGCAGAGTCCCTGGAAAAGACGATTCTAACTCACATAAAACCTCTTTTCCAGACTCTCCCTAGGACATAGACAAGTTCTAACGCGCATAGAGCTTACATTTCCAGCCCTTCCTGGAACATGTACAATCTCATTTCCAGCCACTCCTGGAACGTGAACGATCTCATTTCCAGCCACTCCTTGAACATGAACGATCTCATTTCTAGCCACTCCTAAAACATGAACAAATCTCATTTCTAGCCACTCCTAGAACATGAACAAATCTCATTTCCAGCCACTCCTGGAACATAAGCAATCTCATTTCCAGCCCCTTCTGGAACATGAGCAAGATCTAAGCCGCGTAAAACTCCTATTTCTAGCCATCCTAGCCGACAGGCAAGCTCTAACTCACATAGAACTTCTATCGCTAGACCTCCACATGACCTATCAGTCATCACAAACCATGACATCACTAGTCATCTCATTAGAACCCATATCTTAACCACTCGTTTAATAAGGCAAACTCATCTTATTAAATCTCAAAAATGTATACTCGTTACATCCACAAACGAAATACAATATCACAACATAGCAACATGCTAAAACAGACTCTGGAAACCTGAAAAAAAACTCAAGCCACCGCTTGCTTCTCAAACCACTTCGAGAACTTCCTCTTCATCGACGCCTCTGGTTCCCATGTCTCCTGCTCAATACCGTCACAATCCCATATGACTCTCACCAACGGTATACTCTTTCAGCGCAGAACCTTGACCCTCCTCTCGAGAATCCTCACAGGCCTCGCCGCCAACGTCATGTTGGGCTGAAGATCCTCCGGAATCCTAGCCAACACCTCCTCAGACTCATGTAGACACTTCCACAGCATCGAAACATGGAAGACTTTGTGAAAAGCCTTCATATTCTGAGGTAACTCCAACTGATAAGCCACCGGTCCGACCCGCTCCACAACCTTGAATGGACCCATAAACCTTGAACTCAGCTTATTCTCTGAAATGGATCTGTTAGGACCCCTCAACATAGCTGCCTTGAGATACACCATATCTCCCAGCTCAAACTCCAGCTCTTTCCGTCTCCTATCGGCGTAACTCTTATACCGATCCTGACCCTCTCTCATGTTCAGCTTCAAGACACGGATCTTCTCCGTCGTCTCCTGAACAAAATCTGCACCAAACATGCTCCTCTCCCCCACTTGAGTCCAGCATAACTACACGACCTCCCATACAGAGCCTCATATGGAGCCATCCCAATACTCGTCTGGTAACCGTTGTTATACGAAAACTCAACCAGGTTCAGATGATCCACCCAGTGACCATTATAATCCACCACATACATCCGCAACAGATCCTCCAATGTTTGAATCGTCCTCTTTGACTGCCCATCTGTCTGAGGATGGTACGCTGTACTCATATGCACCTTAGTGCCCATCTCTGCCTGAAATGCCCTCCAGAACTCTGAAGTAAATCTCGGATCCCGGTCTGACACAATACTAGCTGGCACACCGTGCAGCCTCACAATCTCTCGCACATACTTCCTAGCCAAAACTGCCGCTCCATCAGTCTTCTTGATGGCCAGAAAATGTGCTGACTTGGTCAGACGATCCACAATAACCCAAATAGCATCAAAAGTCCGTTACACCGGCAACCCCGTCACGAAATCCATGGTAATCATATCCCACTTCCACTCCGGAATGGGCAAATTCTGCAACATACCACTCAGAACCTGATGCTCAGCCTTCACCAGCTGACATACGTTGCACGCTGCAACCCAGCTAGCTACATCCCTTTTCATCCCGACCCAGTGATAATACTGCTTCAGGTCACGATACATCTTGGTCGCTCCCGGATGAATCGACAACATGCTCGAATGAGCCTCCCTCAGGATCTCTTGCCTCAGATCCTCGTCTTTGGGTATACAAACCCGCCCGTTCACCAGTATCATCCCACTCGCTGAGGCCACATATTCTGAACCGGCCGCCTGAGAAGCATCAATCAAACTATAATCCTTCTCCTGAGCAACCCGAATCCTGCTCAACAGATCTGCCTGGTTAGCTGCCTCTAACCCCAACGGTTCCTGTGAGATCACACACAACCTCAACGTGCTGATCTCGCTCACCAGAGCCTCCATATCTCGCTCCTGATCTGAAACCGCTCTCTTCCGACTCAATGCATCTGTAACTAGGTTAGCTTTACCTGGATGGTACCCAATCTCTAGGTCATAGTCTGCGACTAACTCCATCCAGCGCCTCTGTCCCTGGTTTAGCTCTGGCTGAGTGAAGAAATACTTCAGACTCTTGTGGTCTGTGAATACCTGCACCTTCCCGCCATACAGATAAGACCTCCAAATCTTAAGTGCAAAAATCACCGCAGCCAACTCAAGATCATGGGTAGGGTAATTGCACTCATGCTTCCTCAACTGCGTCGAAGCATACGCAATAACCTTCCCCTGCTGCATCAACACACATCCCAGACCAACTCCTGAAGCATCTGTATACACCACATACGGCTCACCCGGCTCGGGTAATGCCAAAACCAGTGTACTAGTCAGCATCTCCTTCAGCTTCCCAAAACTCTCCTTGCAAGCTGAAGACTACACAAACGGAACATCCTTCCCTGTCAGCTTCGTCATCGACTGCGCCATACTCGCAAACCCTTTGACGAACCTCCGGTAATAACCCACCAACCCAAGAAAACTCCTGATCTCGGTGGCACTCCTCGGTCTAGGCCAACCTCTGATAGCCTCAATCTTAGCCGGATCTACAGAAACCCCCTCTGCTGACACAACGTGGCCAAGAAAGCTCATCTCTCGCTGCCAGAAACTGCACTTACTCATATTCACATACAGCTTCTGCTCCCGCAGCTTCTCCAAAACCAACCTCAAATGCACCCCGTGCTCTTCCGGACTCCTTGAGTATACCAGGATATCATCTATGAAGATGATCACGAACACGTCCAGTTACTCCTGGAACACCCCATTCATCAACCGCATGAACGTTGCTGGGACATTCGTCAACCCAAACGGCATCACCACAAACTCATAATGCCTGTACCTCGTCCTGAATGCCGTCTTCCGAACATCCGCCTCATCGATCGGAATCTGATGGTATCCCGAAGCCAAGTCAATCTTGGAGAACCAGGTAGCCTCTCGCAACTGATCTAACAACTCATCAATGCGTGGCAAAGGGTACCTGTTCTTCACAGTGACTCGGTTAAGTCCCCGGTAATCGATACACAACCGGAAACTCCCATTCTTCTTCTTCACGAATAACACCGGCGCTCCACACGGTGAAACACTAGGCCGAATGAAACCCTTCCCTAACAGATCATCTAGCTGCTTCTTCAGCTCTGTCATCTCTGTTGGAGCCATACGGTAAGGCGCCTTAGATATAGGAGTTGTTCTAGGCTCCAACTCAATCGTAAATGGATCCGACCGCAACGGTGGCAATCCCAACAACGACTGAAACACAACCTCGAAATCCTGAACAACCCGAATATCTCCAACTGCAACCTCTCCAACAGTTTCTGGCATCACTATCGTCGCCAGATACGCCTCACAGCCCTTCTCAATCAACTGCTCGGCCTGTATCGCTGAAATCACGAGACTCCTGGAAGTCGGTCTCACCCCCTGATACACCAACCTCCCCGTCTCCCGCTCGAACATAATACGTCCCTGATGACAATCCAGATGGACCCTGTACCGATCCAACCAATCCATACCCAAAATAACATCGTACAGTTCCACCGGACTAATGACCAGGTCTGCTAGCATCAATTCTCCCGCCACCAGAACGTCCACACCACGAGCCCGCCCAAAAGTAGCTAACGTCCTGCCACTAGCAACCTTAACTACTCCCGTCTGCTCTCCGGAATCACTCTGGATCCCACTGCCCTCAGCACACTCCGGATTAATGAAGCTATTCGTAGCTCCCGAATCAAACAACACGTGGGACTCACATCCGCCCACAACTAAGGCCTCTGCACAATCTCATGTGCTTTAAGACCCGAAACTCTAACGCAGACTCACAATTTTCCAAACCGACTAAATTCAAAAAACTCCAAATCGAACTCTCTCACAGTCCGACCTCCCTGAGTCAGGTTCAGAAACCTCGACTCCATCCTATCCACCGCCTCCTGTGGAAAATACTTGGCATTAAACTCTGCCAAAAAATCCTCCCAGACCATCTCGGCCTGCACCCTCCTGGTCTCGACGCCTCTCCACCAGAGATGCGCGTCGCCATCCAGATAGTGAACCGCCAGGTCCACTCTGTATCCCTCAGGACACCTGATCGAGCGAAAATTACGCTCCAATCTCCGCCGCCACTCATCGGCCTCTTCAGGCTTGGCACCACCCGAGAAAAACCTTGTGCCAATCCTCTGCATCTGCTCCATCATCCTCAGGTAGGATGGAAGCTCCTCCGCAACCGCCACACTCGGCTGCACACCAACCACTACCGGCTGAACCCCAGCCACCACTGGCTGCACACCAGCCCCACCTGGCTGAACTCCCAGAGCCTGACCCGGAGCCGGTACCCCACCTGGTAACCGCTCCAGAATCAACTACACCAAACCCGTCAGACGATCATCTCGGTCTTGGGCCACACCTACGGGAGCACCCCCACCTGGGCCCCCCGCACCACCAGCTACCTCGGGACCCACACTGGCCCCACCAGCCCTCACGCTGGCACCCGTAGCAGTCACATCCACATACCCCTCCTGAAACGCCTGCGAGTCTGCCACCTGCTCATGCGTGGTCTCTTGGGCCACACTCGTGGCATCAAACTCAACCTGCAGTCATCGCCCGCGCCCAACACAACTACCTCAGCCTCCACGGCCCCCACGACCTCTGCCTCTAGCACCTCTAGCCATAACTCTGCACTCCCAGCAGATTACTAAGTACTAGAACAAAAACAAAAATCATACAACACTTACCGTGGAATCTCATTGAAGGCTCGGAAGAGATGATCTATGTCCCCAAACCCACACATCAATCAATCAATTATCACACAATCAATTAATCAATCACCCGCCCTAGAACCATAAGGGCCGCCCTAGAACCGTTAGGGCTCTGATACCAAACTGAAACGACCCGACCCAAAAATTTTAAAATTTTCCCTTCAGATTATTATCATCACAGATAATAATCCTCAATTGGGGCAATACAACATGAATCGCGGAAAACAATAACCATCAATAACAACTTTCAATTCAATAAATCCCATACTTTATTAAATTACTAATCCAATTTAATTCCATAACAATCCAACAATAACCAATAAACCAATTAACTACAACTCAGAATTCACTAGCCACCTAGCAATTCTACAACCGCACACAACCATACGAGACCCTAGATCATCTCTCCTTCCTGGTCATGATTCCATTATCACATTTTTTCTTTACCTGCAACACATGGCAAAAAGAGTTGTGTGAGTATTATCACAAATACTCAGCGACGCGGTCATCCCGTCTACGGGTTATTTAAGTATAGACATAACAATCAATAGAATTACCAGGATGAGCACACAAGCACACAACAAGAACAACCAATCACGAACAAGTACAGGGACTCTGTGTCGATCGACACAGCCACTAGGTGTCGATCGACAAGACTCCGTCCTGTGTCGATCGACACACCACCATGGTGTCGATCGACATGACAACCCAGAAACGAGCCTATCCTCTCGTGGCTCGAATCTGTCGCGATTCGTCGAGTCGCACAATTCCAACCACAAAACACACAAAACACCAAGCAAACGCATTCCATCAATCCCTATGCCCACACAAACCCACGATCACGCACTCACCTCGAAGAATCGAAATGAGAATGGGACCAACGGTTACAAAAAGACTCGTACACGACGAACCACTGGTCCAAAACCAAAAAGGATGACTGTTCTGGAAACTAGATAGACACAACTACGCGTCGGTATGCGGATCGCCTCCAGAATCCTTCTGGTTCGATCGGAAATCAACCCCGAAGCCGACTGATCGCAGACAACATATCTGCACAGACCCATCGAGTTCAAACAGCCATAACTCGATGAATAATCAATGAAAATACGAACCGTTTTCACCTATATCAAGAGCAGAGATCGGAGAACTTACCCACCAAGTTTCACCCCAATCCTCCTCGAATTACCCAGCCGTTTGCCCTCTGAAACACTCGCGCAGAAACTGTCCTTCACCCTCAATCACACACAACTCACAACCTCTCTTGATTCACTCTCAATCCTCCTCTTTCTCTGATTTTCGGCCAAAAAGAGACCAACACGCGTCTGTTCCAGCCCTTTTATACAACCCTAGGGTGTCCCCTAAACCGGCCAACCAAACCGGCAATCAGAAACCGAAACCGTCGGTCTGATTTTAACTCGTGTCGATCGACACACAACCCCTGTGTCGATCGACACCCACCAAAAATCTAATTTTTGGTTCACGGGCGTTACAATTTTTCACTGTATTTTCTCTTTCCCTTTCTGTATGAACCATGTAGAGAGTATACTCCTTAAATAAGAGGAGGATTACAAACAGCACTCATAAACTTAGGGTTTTTCTTATCTTCGAAGCTCCTTTTTCAACTTCGACAATGGCGGATCAAGTATGTAAATCTCCTACAAACCCACATTTCTTTCAACCTCTTCTTCCCAGCTTCCACTCCCACCTCGTATGTAATCTCCCTTCTTCTCTCCCTCTCTCTCTCTCTCTATATATATATATATAGATATCAATGTCTTTCTTCTTCTTTACGGTTTGTGTTTGTTGCAGAGCATTCCGGTGAAGTTCTTCTCGAAATACATAGAAGGAAGATACAAAAGAAATATGATGGAGCTTAAGTCGGATGCGTGTGAGAAAACATGGAACGTTAAGAGGGAAGGTCGGAGACTCACCTTTGGATGGAAAGAGTTTGCAGTTGCTCATGATTTCCGAGTCGGAGACTTCATCATTTTCAGACATGAATGAGATTTTTTGTTCCACGTCACTGGTCTTGGACCTAGTTGCTGTGAGATTCAATATGTATAGTCTAGCAACAACGTCGATGATGATGATAATGTGGAGGGGGAGGAGGAGGAGGAGGAGGAGGAGGACAACATCTCCACAAAACATAGCAGCAAAGAGAAGAAGAGAAAAACCGGTGAGAGTAGTCAAAGTAGAGTGTCATCTACACTAAGTGAAAACCGATTTGTGACACTAACTGTCACACCAGCTAGTCTCAAAGATTCTAGACTTGTAAGTTTAAGTAAACTCTCTTGAAGGAGTTTTGTTCCCTTATTTTTTTTTCGTTATTGATGCTTTGTCAAGAGCTTATTGTCTCTTTTTTATGCAGCATATTCCAGTGAGCTTCACTAGGGCTCATCAGATGGAAAAAGCAGGAGGGAAGGAGATTACTCTTTTGGACAAGCATGGAGTAGAGTGACCAGTGTATCTATGCGTGGCAGACATACATATGAAGTTGCGCTTTGCTTCAGGGGTTAGATAATTCTTCAAAGCTATTGGCGTTAAGGCGTATGAATCTTTTGAGCTGGAGTTGGTTTGGGAAGACAAAGCATCTCCTCCTATGCTGAAGTTCTGCTCCAAGATAAGGCATGATGCCTCTAGTTTCCACCCAAGTTGTTTAATAACTATGGCTTGTTTTAGTGAACTCATATTCTATGTAGTATGGATCCGATGACTAGCTAGTTTTCTCTCTCTAGCTCTATAATAACTATGGCTTATTTTAATGAACTTATATCTTGTTTGTTGCAAATCATCTTTACTAATCTCAAGTTTCACAGCAAATAATTTTATAATCTTATAGATTAAGTACCACAATTTGCCAAATTTAAATATTAAAAGTGCCATAAACTACTCGAGAAGTCTACATAACTCAGCCGTACTATAGTCATAATTCAATCGTTTATTGACAATCAGCTGTATTGTAATAATAAGTCAGTCGTTTATTGACAATAATTCAATCTTACTTTACGGCTGATTTATCGCTGTAACAAAAACACAAATCAGCCCTAACTAAGACATACCGTAGCCATGTCGTGTATATAACTCAGTCAAACCTCGTGTGTATATAACTCAGTACTTTATAAAGTTATGTTGAAGCTCTTATAACCTAAACCTAGACTATCTGAATGGTATCTAATTGTTAAGATATATGTTTTTTTTTAATTTGCGAGTGGTCACTCTAAAGAACTCGATACATAAACCCTAAACCCAAATTTATGAAATTCCCAAACCATGCCATAAGTCAGCCATTAGGTGCGTATAAGTCAGCCGCAACGTGTAATTTATCTCTTGACGTTTCGTATTTGGGCAGGAAAAAAAACATAATTTATTCACTTTTATCTCGTGAAGTTAAGTGCATATAAGTCAGCCAAAATGTGTAATTTATCTCGCGATGTTTCGTGCATATAAGTCAGCCGCAACGTGTAATTTATCTCTCGACGTTTCCTATTTGGGCGGGGAAAAAAACATAATTTATTCAATATATCTCGCGACGTTAAGTGCATATAAGTCAGCCGCAACGTGTAATTTATCTCGCGACGTTTCGTATTTCGGCGGAAAAAAAAACATTATTTATTCAATTTTATCTCGCGATGTTTCATAATCTCGAGACGCTATACTGACAGTTATATGGCTCCCTATACTAGGAGTAATGATTAATCTTCGGGGAACTCTAATCATTTTTAAATATTATTTGTTTTAAAATATTATGATTTGTTTTTAAAATATTATGCTTTTGGACGAGTTACCATCTTCTTCTTCTAAAATTTCGAAAGAAAATGTCTTCCTCATCTAATCCAATTTCATCGTCGTTTATTGACAATCAGCCGTAATGTAATCATAACTCAGTCGTTTATTGACAATCAGCTGTATTGTAATCATAAGTCAGTCATTTATTGACAATAATTAAATCTTTACGGCTGATTTATCGCATTAACAAAAACACAAATCCATACATATCTAAACAACACTTTTAAATCGGACAAGTTTTTGCATTATGCCCAAACTGTTTACAACGAGAACATGTGTGTCGTTTCCTAAGACGTTTGTTCTGAAGGGCAACTTCTAAAATAGATTTCATCCTACTTTTCTTAGGTCTTCCTGGTTGTTGACGAACAAGCGGGGGCAAGCACGGTTGGTTAGCAACGTTATTTGGAACTTGGAGCACTGAATCTATCGGCATGATCGACTCAGCGTATGCATTTACCAAATAACTGCTGTTGTAGTAAGGACTGCACAAGGATATACGACAAATTTTCCTGTCCACGGCAGCTGCGATTGCATGCACGCATGGTAATTTCTCGTGTTCGAAACGCCGACATGTGCATTTTCTCGTTTCCAAATTCACAATATGCAAAGATGATATGTCCCATATTTTACCACTTTTACTATCTATTTTACTATATTTTCTACGCACTTTAATAAGCTTTTCAGCCAAAAGAGGTAGTTTTCCTCGTATTTGTAGTTTTAGAGTCTTAATAGGGAAATCAAGCAAAACGGAGCAAAAAGGACCAAAAGAGGTGTAAACCAAGCTACAACAACTTTCATAAGCCAAAGACATCATCAAGACCAAAGAATTCACAAGGTACCACAATCTACCAAGTTGGATAGAACATATACGCCAGAAGTTTAGCAGTAAACGGAGGATCAAATCAACTTAGAATTGGATGAAACTTGGTGTAAAGATAGATCTTTGAGTCAGCTTCACAATGAAGTTTGAATCATCACAATTGAAGCTGTGAGCAGGAAGTTACACTGGATTTAGTGAAGATATATCAAGCTGAAATGAAGCAGGTGCAGAATCGATCCAAATACCGGGCCACCTCATGGACCGATATTCTGGGCTAATGCCAGCATAAATCAAGGCACTTTTGGCCGAATACCGGTCGTGTAGCGTGACCGAAATCCCAACCGACGTTGAAGCAGTTTTGACGTAAAAAGACGGATTTGACCTAAATGAAACCCTAGAAGATCCTACACCTATATATACTTGTTTTTAGCCTCTTTAGGAGAATAAGCATCAATAAACAGATAGAGGGCACGACTAGGGAGCCCTAGGCAGCCGCCTATCTCTTCTCTAAACACTAAACTCGTTTTCATCTTTGTTCTTCATTGGATTTGGATTCTAGGAGGAGATCTCCCTTTGTACTTCGATATAGAGAAGATTTCTTATCTCTTACTCTTTAAATTCAGTTTATCTATGATGATTCGTGCCTATCCTTGTTGCTTTGTTGTTACTTTAATCATGTCTGAGTAAATTACTTGTTAGGTTTTAGGCATTCAAAGATTCCATGTTTATGCATAATTGAATATCGAACTTTGTTAGGGTTTATCTAGTGGATTCTTCACCTCTATTCGATCGTAATACTGTTTGCTTTTTTGGCCATCTTGCGAACTGATCTTAGGTTGATATACTCTCCAAAAGCTTGTTATATTGCCTGAACTAATATTTGGTGAGTACTGCGTTATAACAATTCGAAAGGTTAGTTATGGAGTAGTATGAACAATCGAACTTACACTTAAAGCATGTTTTCACCTTATAATAACCTGCGATAGTTGAGTCTATTAGGGTAGAAAACGTAGATGGTTAGTTACGTCACGATAGTGGGATGACATTACATTAGTGATTTGAGTTCTAGAACGATATTTAAAACCCGATATCTTTATGTGTTTCATGAGTCTCTGCGAATTGTCTAATGCCTAACGCTTTTCTCTTATTGATTTATCCTTGCTTTTACTTTCTTTGCTTTATAATTGCTATTCATAAAACCACAAAACCAAAATCATATTTTGTCTTAGCTTAATTTGCATCACATAAATTCGTAGCGTAGCATCTCTAGTCTCTGTGGATCGACCCCTAAGTACTACTGCGTTTGCCTGTGCACTTGCAGCTTTATCTAGGGTTATAAATTTAAAGCTTGAATAACCCACGACATCAAAAGACGATCCATATGTAACTTCCGTGTGATAAGGATCAATCCTTTGTACCGTCATAAGTCTGGCGGCAATGACACGACCCTATTTATAATACATAAAAAATTAAAAACATTACGGCTGGCTTATCATAAAGGTTGGGTTATGGAACAATAACGACTGACTTATGAATTGCAATGGCTGACTTACATGTAGTAGTTTCTCGACACCACGCGAAAGCGTGGTTAGCTGCGATTTCGCTTGCTCTCTCCATTCTTCAAACCATCTGGTCATCATAACCCGTATCGATTCTAATAGTCGAACAATGTGAAGACTTCTAGCATTTGACAGTGCTCTGTTCATTGATTTCGCTATGTTCGTAGTCATCAAATTGTACCTTTGGCCCGGGAAATGAACACGCGCCCACAGTCGGATATCAGCTCTTTGGAGGTAGTCATGAAGTTCAGGATTAATCGCTTCAATCTCCTCAAACATTGTAGTAAAGTCAGAAACCCTAAAACATTTTGCCGCTTTTTTCACCAGACGAAAGACATCTTTTCATTTGTACCATTGCAAAATGTTCTTATATAAATGGTAAGTGCAAATTCCACGAGAAGTCAACGGAAACACATTTCCAATTGCTTTTCCTGTCGAATTATGCCTGTCCGAGATAATCGCAAGACCCTCATCGTCAGGAATCAAAATTTTTAGTTGCGTAAAAAACCAGTGCCATGAATCATCATTTTCAGTGTCAACCACACCGAAAGCTATTGGGAAAATCTGAAAGTTACCATACTGAGCTAGTGCTGTGAGAAGTGTCCCTTTGTATTTACCATTAAGAAACGTACCGTCGACAATGACAATTTTGCGCATGAAAGGAAACCCATTTATGCTCGCACCAAACTCAAGGAACACATACATGAATCTTCCAAACTCATCAATTTGAAGACGCGTAACCGTACCCGGATTTGCCCTTCTTATCATATATAGGTAAGGAGGCAAGTCTTCAAACCCACTCTCAGGAGTTCCCATATCGATTTCCCTAGCAAATTTTAGCGTCCTATGTGATTTCCAATAATCTATTTGTCCACACGGAAAACGTAAAGTATAAGTAAATCAGCTGTAATAAACAAATAAGTCAGCCGCAACGTACTAATAAATCATCTAAAATAGAAGTTAGTCGCAACGTACTAATAAATCAGCTGTAATATACAAATAAGTCAGCCAAAACGTACTAAAAAATCAGCTGTACTATACAAATAAGTCAGCTGCAACGTACCAGTAATTACCTTTACACCAAAATGCTTATTGATAGTTATTCCGACACTTTTAGGTCGAACAGATGGACCAACGTCGCCAAGATAATCCCTGTACAACTGGCCTAAAATATCTGGTGTTGTTTGTCGAGATCGATTAGAACGCTCAGTTACAAAACATATATGCTCCGAATTGTAAATACGAACATAAAATGCCGGTAATTCCCCTTGTGTAGAAGCACGAACTCTCCAGAGACATCCATCAACCCAACACTTAACAATGAGTGTGTCCGAATTGGATACGTCTACATCAAAATCAAATTGATCTCTCACCGTAAGAAATTTCTGTCGTTTCTCCAAATCAGCTTTACTCTCGTATCGTTGCCCTACTGTGAGGTTTAGCGAAGACATCTCCAACCTTAGAACCTCTGGATTCTTTTCCGATCTGCTCACCGACATGTTCTGAGCTCTCTTCTTAGGCAGTAGTGTCGGTGAATCTTCGTCTTGTGTTGGAGACTCACCGTATGAACTGAAGTTATCATCTTCAGATGAAACACCATCCGAGTCGTCGAACATATCAAATCGGCTTTCAAATTCATCATCTTCTTCGTCTTGTTCGCCTACTTCGTCTTCTCCGCCTACTTCGTATTCTTCACCTTCCATTTTACTTGCATAATCCATGTCTTCATCGTCGCGTTTATCTTCGTATTTTGTTTCAACACATGGACAATTATCATTACTGAAACCACCATAATCTTCATATGTATATTCTACTTTTGAGCCATAACCGAATAACCTTTTCTTCTTCTCTCTCACTTCGTCATTCCGACTAATTTCGCTCTCCTTTTTCTCCGTAATCTCTACACAGAGACGTAGCTGTTCGAATTTTCTTAGGCTTATAAAACCTATCAACTGTCGAGTATTGGAGACGTATACTGGTGGAGTATCGTGCGCCATTGTTTTCAAAGTTTTATTCAAGAACATGTAGCTCAGCTGAATCTGATGGCTCGACTCGTTCAATCCGTAATCATCGAGTACCGACTTCGCAAGTTCGTCGTGTGTTGTTTCATCATTTAAATACAAAACTCTACACCCTCTACCGTCGGCGTTGAATACGTATCTGTTTTTCTTGACCCAATTACCGGAAACAATAATTACCGGATCAATAAGATCTCGAACAAAGATCAATGAAAAAAAATAATGAGGAAGGAAAATAGATGAAGAGGGTGACGATTAAGTTTCTGGGTATCAGATGATAAAGAAGGGTAAATAGATGAAGAAGAAGAAGACACGGCGTCACAACATAAAACTCTAACAATGACATAGAAAATGACATGGAAAATAGGAGCTGATGACATGAAAAATCAGATTTGTTGTCATTATTTTTTTGCTTATATGGCAAGTGAGCCACAAAACGAAAACGTAAATCAGCCTATCTAAATCAGTTATCAAATGCAAATGTAAGTCAGTTGCAACGTGAATACTATTTCAGTAATAAAAACAACAAAAATCGGGTTCGAAAAGAGGCCATAAAAAGGCGTAAATCAGCTGGAAAATATTATGTCAGATGTATCGTCAAATAAATCAGTCATCAAATGAATGCTATTGTAGTAATTAACCTTTCGCTAATAAATCAGACATAATAAAGCCGAGTTTACTATTAATCAAGCTAAACACGGCTGATTTATCAGACATAATAACGCCGAGTTTACTATTAATCAAGCTAAACACGGCTGATTTACGTTAATTATACTTAAATCAGCCGTAACTACCTTTCATAGGTAAGCCGTCCGTTTAGTAACACAGCCAGTCGATGATTATTCCATCATCGTGAGAAACATATCTCAACCAGTCGATGTACAAATCAGCCGTCATATATGTACGTAAGTCAGCCGTTAGCTCATAAATCAGACAGATTTTTGTAAACTCAGCCGTCACATAAATCTTAAGTCAGCCAGAAGATCTTAAATCAGCCACGTTTTGTAACTCAGCCATATCGTTTGGCTTATTTGTATATGTAAATCAGCCAATTTTTTTAAGTCAGCCACATCGTATATATAACTCAGCCGTCAATACCGCCGTAATGCTTTACGGCTGAGTTCATTAATACACGTCAGCGATTTTCTATGTGGCGCCGGATTTTATCTGACGTGGCACTCAAAAGTAATGGCATTCTTGTAATTAGGTTTTTTGTCAAAACGTAATTACAAGGATACGCTGGGCATTTAAAATAAATCAGTAGTAAAAATAAGTTTTATATACTTCTAGTAATATTACCTAATTTATGTGTCGTTTAAGTTAAGTTCCCTAATTAAAAAGGAGAAACTTACGTAGAATTTCAACCAATGAGAAAATTCATTCTGCTTAAGTTTTTGAACGTCATCCTCCATCATTAATGGATATGCGGGCGTACTTGATCCAAGTAAATCCTGAAAATTAATTAATATAAAAATTATTTATGTCAAATGTAAATTAAAAGTTTAAAATTAACATTCTTACTCGAAAATAATACCTCTCATAATGTATAAGCTCTTCACAGTTTGTCATTAGGTACATGTGCAAGTGTTGATGCTCCTCCTCCGTTAGCCTTCGCTTCTTCGATTTTCCACTTAATCGACCGATTTGTGAAAATAAATTAGGAACTTGTACTGGGTAAAAAAGTCTCTCACCACCGTCATCGTGTTGAGCAGGTTTCCGGGTCTTTGTTTGGACATGTTTTGGGAAATAATATTCAGAGAAGTGTACCGTTTCTTCGTTGATGCTCTGAGCTACAATAGAACCTTCGACTCTTGCCAAATTTTTCACTTTTTTCTTGAGAGTACCCATGTAACACTCGAAAGGATATATCCATCGATATTGAACAGGACCGCCAAGTGCTAATTCTCGGGGAAGATGAATTGGAAGATGTTCCATAACATCAAAAAAAGACGGTGGGAAAATCTTCTCAAGTTTACATAGGATGACCGGTATATTTTTCTCCAAGTTTTGTATACCTTCTGCCGTTAGTGTTCTTGAGCATAAATCTCGAATAAACACACTTATTGTTGCGTATTATAAAAAAAATTGTTAAGATAGATGGTAATTAAATTACATATTTAGAAAATTAAATTATGTAATAATATACCTGCAATTGATTTGTGTACGTTTTGTGGTAAAATACGCTCAAAAGCAAATGGAAGGAGGCGCTGCATAATGACATGACAATCATGGCTTTTCAATCCTTGAAATTTCCCCTCTCCCCTATTCACACAGTTACGGAGATTATATGCATAGCCATCCGGAAATTTGACTTCCTTCATAATCCACTCAAAGAACACTTCTTTCGAAGGTGCATCTAATCTGAATAGAGGGATTGGTGTTTTCCCATTTGGCATGACATGAAGCTTTCTTCGAGAACATATATCAGGTAAGTCCAATTTAGACTTTAAATTGTCTTTTGTCTTTTTTTGAACATTAAGTACGGTGTTCATGAGATTATCGAAAAAAAATTTCTCCGTATGCATGACATCTAGATTGTGCCTCAACAAAAGATCCTTCCAGTATGACAAATCCCAGAAAATACTCTTCTTGTGCCAGTTGTGAAGATCGCCATATCCATCAACGACTTCATGCCCATTACCACCGCACACCGCTGTCTTTTCAGCACCAAAATCACGTAACTGGGTCAAAATATCCTCGCCACTATACTCAAGAGGTGGACTGTCAAAGACTTGTCTGTTTTTCGTAAATAATGTGGTGCTCCAACGATAAGGATGATCTTCAGGTAGCCAACGTCTGTGACAATCAAACCAACATGTTCTACGTCCGTGTTTCAACTGTAACGCGTCGGTGTTATCTCCACAATGCGGACAAGATAACCGGCCGTGCATTTTCCATCCCGATAACATACCATAGGCTGGGAAATCGCTTATAGTCCACATATGCACCGCCCACATGTTGAAATTTTGGTTAGTTGAAACATCAAAAGCTTCTACACCATGTTCCCATAATATTTGTAACTCATAAATCAATGGCTGCAGAAACACATCAAGTGCTTTCTTAGGAGGATCTGGCCCAGGAACATGAATGGTGAGGAAAAGAAACCTCGTTTCATACACAACGATGGCGGCAAATTATAAGGTGTCACGATAACTGGCCATAATGAGTATTGCCTCCCATGCTTCCCAAAAGGATTGAAACCATCTGTAGACAAACCGAGATAAACGTTCCTTGTCTCATACGCAAAGCTTGGATACACTGACTGAAAATGTTTCCATGCTTCTACATCCGAAGGATGCGCAATTACACCATCTGATGTATGTTTTGCATGCCATCTTATTGATCCCGTTGTACGCTCTGATTGATACAACCTCTTCAACCTCTCTGCTAAGGGAAAATACCACATCCGTTTATATGGTATGTGAACTCTTCCACTGGTGTCTTGATACCGAGGTTTACGACAAAACCGACATGAAGTGCGCCCTTCGTCTTCCCTCCAATATATCATATAGTTATCACTGCACACATCTATCACTTGATATGGCAGGCCAAGTCCAGCTACAAGTTTCTGCACCTCATAGTACGAAGCTGGTGAAAGATTATCTTCCGGTAAAATTTCTTTCACAAAATCAGTAATCGCATCAACACAACCCTCAGACAAATTCCAATCCATCTTTATGCCCATCAACCTAGTTGCAGCTGATAATGGTGAATGGCCTTTCTTCCAACCATCGTACAACGACATATTAGCTGCATCTAACATATCAAAGAATCTCCGAGCTTCTAAATTTGGTTGCTCTACTCTATCTCCATCCTGAACGAACGATGGTGCATTTTCCCTAAACGCATCGTTCACCATTTGGAAATGTACCTACGTCTACATCTACCGATGGTTCCTCTACACTATCCGGAATATATTGTTGACTAGTACTACCAAAATCTAGCATTGGCTCACTCTCTCCATGTGCATACCATATCTTATAACCCGACATAAATCCATTCTTAAACAAGTGCTTCCTAACTAAAGTAACATCAAGATTTCTATAATTCCGACATTTTGGACAAGGGCATAACATAATAACTGTTTGTAGTGTTATGTCCTGGTTTGAAGCGAATGACATGAATTGCCTAAGCCCTTCTTTGAACTCTTCTGTAAGTTTGTCTGTTTCTTCATCGTATCTAGGTTTGTCCATCCATGAACGAAAATAATCATAAGGATTTGAAGACATTATTGTTGGTATTGTTTGTAGTTTTGGTTTCATTAAATGTTAGTGGGAGATGGAGAATATATACACGAAATTTCCGACGGATTTCCGAAGACTTTTAAATTGCAACGGCTAACCCAACGGATACATTAACGGCTATGTGGGAACGGACATATTCGCCGACAGTCCTAGGAAATCCGTCGAAAATCCGTCACAAAAATCAAAAAATTCCGACAATTTGTTCGACGGACGGGAATCCGTCAGAAATTTCAGGGGGATTTCCGAGGGATTGTTTTTCCTCGAAAATTCTTTGGAAATCCTTCGGAATTTGGTTGGAAATTTCCGAGGGAATTTTTTCCGTCGGAAATTCCGTCTGAAATATATATATTTTCTTGTAGTGTTAAAGGCAACAAGGAAAAGGAAAAACCCACGAAAGTAGGTGTGTAATAGAGAATGAAAACTCCTAAGGCGAAAATTGAAATGTAAAATGAATTGTATTTTCCAACATTACAAGAAGAAGATAAACTTAACCACGTCAGCTACCAAACCTTTTTTCACAGTTTACCATGTGGGACGAGGGAACAATGGTTCAACATCTGACGAGGAAGACAAAGCAATAGTACTAGGGACTGGAGCAGTAACACCAATGGTCCATGAATCAGCTATGTTAATCATATTCATTCCTTCTTCCTCTTCATCAACACCGTCGTCATTCTCAATCTTTATATCTGGAGATGAATATATCTTCTCTAACTCGGTGAACACTTCTCTCATATATGGCCTCTTCTTTCCCTTCGAATTCAGACATCTCCTTGCTAGCTTTGCCACCGCCATTACTTGTTCCGGTTTGCAGGCATCTCTTATTCGAGCATCCATAATATCGAAGAATTTGTTCTCTTTCATTGCAGCTCTGAAATGATCCGCTAAGCCTCTTATCTCTTGAGAATCCGGAAGGGTTATTACAGGGTTCTCTCCTGTAATAAGCTCAACGAGGATGACTCCAAAGCTATAAACATCACTCTTATCGGTATATTGGCTAGATCCGTAGTACTCTGGATCCACATATCCAACTGTACCTGAAATAAATGTTGTCCAGTGAGTATGATCCAGGGTTACTGATCTTGAAGTACCGAAATCAGACACTTTGGCTCGATACTTCTCGTCTAGTAATACGTTTGTTGACTTGACATCTCTGTGATAAATTGGAGTAGACGCAGCAGAGTGCAAATACGAAAGAGCTCCCGCTATATCCACAGCAATACGCAAACGCACTCCCCATATCATTGTGTAGTCATCAGATTCTTCATGGATATGTTGAAAAAGGTTACCATTTGGGATGAACTCGTAAACCAGAACAGGAACTTCTGTCTCAAGACAACATCCCAAGAGCTTGACGACATGTCTATGGTTGACCTGGGAGAGAATGACAACCTCGTTGATGAACTCTTCGAGCCTATCTTCATCTACAGCTTTGGATTTCTTGACAGCAACAGTTTTACCGTCAACAAGCATTCCCTTGTACACAGTGCCTTGTCCACCCTGTCCAAGAATCCTAGTGTCGCTGAAGTTTTCAGTGGCTTTTTCGAGCTCTTTCGAGGTGAATATTCTCGTCTTCTCGACGCTACCTTCTCTTGTATTTAGTTGTTGTTCCAACAATAGTCCACCATTACGTTTGAAGAACTTCCTTTTCCTCTGAGTCTTCCTTCTCTTCTTGTAAAACTTTCTCAACAACCAGATTCCAGCTACTAGGGCTAAGATGCCAAAACCTGCGCCTAGTCCTGAAAAGCGCGCAAATAGTATGTTTATTTTTTAGAGAATCTTTATAATGATAACTGATTCTAAAGATGAATTCATTGACTTACCTATCATTATTGCTACAGTCTTATCGGCCACACAATCCACACCTCCAGGCTTATTTACGCAAGTTTGGCTTGCACCACAGTACCCGTCATTTCCGTAGCGTAAAAGGCACTCATTAACATCTGGATAATGGAATTATAAAGAGCTTAACGATGTTTTATAATCATTGCATGATGTTTTTACAAAAACAGCGAAAATTTAGAAACAATTTACTAACCTGTGCATCCTTTCAAGAGGTATGGGTTGCCTCTATAACCTTGATTGCATATACAGTTTGCATAGTTGGTCCCAGAAATGGTGATATTGCTGCATAGGCAGCTTGTTCTTTGTCGAATGTTTTCTGTAAGGTTATTGTACTCATTTGTGTTTTTGCAGCTCAAGGAGTTTACCAAAGAAAGATTATTCGTCTGAAGGACCCATCCTATCGAAACTGTCGCATACCCTTTATCGAAAAAGCCTTGTGGGTTGGTCGCATTCGATAACGTATAGACTTCATCTGTTAAGAAAGCGACTCTGCATTCTCCGTTTGGCGAATTAGCATCTTGGAAGCTCTCTAGTCTAACACCAATCACCTGCTGAGCCTCGGCTTCATCCGGTAGACTTGCTCGACAGCATCCGTTACCATCGCAACTTCTTTCTTCTTCCCCTTTGTTCGCTTTACAAACCCCACTGTTAGCGTAAGGCAACGCGTTGCTAGAATAACATCCGGTTTTGTCGAAAAAGGGGACGCTTTTGCGAGGTAACGTCTCTTTGCTTGCATTGCAGTTCAACTCGCATTCCAACTTAATCGTCGATTCGATGTTAGTCAAAAATGCCTTGCTGTTGCAACCAACCGCTACGAGGCTGTTTCCTCTCCCAAAGAAAAATGGACTACCCGTAAAATTCAAAACCGATCCGGTCTCTTCTTTTCCATCTCTTGAACATCCAATGGAGGTTGTCGGGCTTTTGACACGAATCGACCCGAAGGAAGGGTATCTATAAAAGAATTCTCCGTCACTAGGAAGAGAGATGTTCACAACTTGTAAGCCCATCTTGAAAAGGAACGGAGAAGTAGCGTTTCGGCATTCGATTTTGTACCATTCGTTGAGATAGCAACCTTGTTGGATTCCAAAGGGGAATGGGATCTTTATGTTTCCACATGATTCGGTTTGACACGACGAACTCGAGATAGTGACAACTTTTGAATCAAGGATGAGAATAAGTAGAAGAGAGAAAAGAATCGAAAAAGAGTAATAATTGTTGTGGCACCTCATGATGTTGCTGGAGCTGACTCACCGGTTACTTGCAACACAGGCTACAAAGCAAGATCAAGTATCTCGAGTTTCAGAAGAAGTTTTTTTTTTTTTAGATATCATAAAATACTTCAGAAACAGTTTTCGTCCGAGTATAAATAAATCAACCACTTGACTAATTCTTTGATAGTTTAAGGTCAATAATCAAAGCCGCCTTGTTTGAGTTATAAGAAAGAAGAGACCAACCATTTACTTTTTCTAAACATGCCCTACGAACTCTCACTATCATGGTATTATGTGATTCTGAAATACGGGTTGTGAGAAACGCATCCGAACCATAAAATAATTGTATTTGAGTTCTAGAAGAAGACGAAATATCTTCTAAAATGATCGAGTCCAAGAACCACTCCACACTAACAAGATATTTTCATGTTTATGTGATAAACAAGTCGAAGCCCAAGCGCAAGCCCGTTAAGAGACTAAGTTGGCAAATGAAGCCATTATTAAATCTGAATTTGGTGGTTGGTGAGAGCTCTGTATCGACGTAAGAGGACGGTGAACTGAGACAAGGTTTGGAAATACTTTTAGAGATCAGCTTTGTTAGATACTTTTCATACTTTCATTGCCTAATTGTTGTTGAGTTCTTAAGAGGAAAATCCCACGAGAGAATAACATAAGATTTTTTTGTATATAGGATTAATATTAAAAATGTCATTAATGTAACTTCACTATTCGGTGACAAAAAAAATGACAATGTAAAATAGCGTTTTCGTTGAAACATGGTTAATAAATAGGAACCAAAATGTTGTCTATGTAATACAATAAAACATTCTATTTTCAATTAATGATTTACTCAAAATAAAAATTTAGCTAGCCTATATAATTAAGAATTGTGGGAGCCTTCTTGGCCTAGTGGTTTTATCAAGGGTTCATTAATGATTCTACATCAGGAGGTCTGAAGTTTGAATCCCTGAAAATGCAATTTATTATCATTGATGCAGATTAATAGAGACAAACTTACATAAAATTTTCAGGGTGGAACAAGATAGAATCGTCTAGTGTGGATTAAGGTAGAAGACTTGTTCGTTGTTAAATCGTCGATGTAAGTTCTTATAATTTGTAATCGAATAAATAAATTAAAACGATTTAAAATATATATATAATTAAGAATCATAATTGGGAAGGGAATCCTGTATATTGTTACGAAAAGAATCTGTAATTAAGAGAATAGGACACGTGTTTCTTCATGATAGGTAAATCTTGCCAAGTTCACGCGCGAACATATTAACGGGCGAACATATTAACCGAAAATTTATTGTAAATTAGAATATATTTATATAAATAATTCTTAATGGAAAACCAACAAACAAATAAACAATAAAAATTTATAAAAGAATTGAATAAAATATCATGACTATAGTACGAAAGGAATATTTATAGAATTATTAAAAAAAATGTTATAACCAAATACTCATTTTATACCAATTATATTTTGAAAATTTTTAAGATATGCCACATGTTTCATGCCACTTTTCAATTATGCTACTGTTTGAAAATCATTCCAAGCATGCTACCTTTAATTTTTTCAGTTTTTTTTCTATTTTTTTTCTTTCAAATTTTAGTTTTTTTCCATTATTTTTTTAGCAGATCTCAATTTTTTTTTCCAGATTTCAAAACTTTTTTCTCAGATATTGTTTCTCTCCTTTTTGAATTAAATCTCATATCTTTCTTTCAAAACTAGATTAAAAACATAAATTTGAATTTCACAAAAAAAAAAAACTTAAGATCTGAGATTGAATTTTGTGAATTGAGAAGAAAAAGAAGAAGGAGGAGAAGAAAAAAAAATAAAAATCTAAGATTGAATTTTTCTAAATATCTGTAGATAGTTTTTTTTAAACCGTTTATAAAGTTTTTAAACTGTCTTATGAAACCTTTTAAAAACCTTATAAACCGTGTAAAAACTCTTATAAACCTTGTAAAAAATTCTTATAAACCTTTTAAAACTCTTATAAACTTCGTAAAAAATTCTTATAAACCTTTAAAAAACTTTATAAATCTTTTAAAAACTTTTATAAATTTTGTTAAAAACTCTTATAAACCTTAAAAAAATCTTTATAAACCTATTTAAAAACCCTTATAAATTTTGTATAAAACTCTTATAAACATTTTAAAAACCTTATAAATTATTATTTTAACTGTTCATGTTTTAAAAATATATACATAACTCTTATAAATTGTTTAAAAAGTTCATAAAAAACGTCAAAACCTTAGATCAGTTAGAAAAACATCAAGAACAAATTAATCCAGATTGTTTACTTTTTTTTTTTAAATGTGTTTAAGAACCTTATAAATTTTATAAGCCTTTTAAAAGCTGTTAAAAAACTTTATAAAAAAGTCAAAACAATAGATGAGTAAGAAGAACATAAAAAAAAAAAACTAACCCAGAAATAATAAAAAAACTCCGATTTGTAAGCTAAATAGAACAAAAAATCTTAAATTTGTAACCAAAATCGAATAAAAAACTCAGATCTACAACACAAATCAAACAAATCCAGATTTGTAAAAAAAAATTATGAAATCCGGATCTAGATCTATATGAGAAAGAGAGTGTGTGAGAGATTCAAATCTAGATATGTTTGTTTTCTTCTTCAACACCATTACCACCATTTTTCCATTAACAAGAGTTTGAGAGAGAATGAGAAATAGATTCTGGTTTTGTTATGAAGAGAGAGAGAAAGAGAGAAAGAGAGGAGAAAAAATCAGATCTCGTAAGGAAAGAGGAAAGAAAAAAAAAAAAAGAAAAAATGAAAAAGGAAGAAGAAAGTGAAAAAAAAAGGGGATAATTTTGTCTTTTTGCTAATAAATGATGGCAGATTTGCAAACATGTATCAGCATATGGCATGCTTGTAAACTGATCATTTAAAAGTGGCATTTTTGCAATTGTCTCTTATATTTTCAACCAATAACTTTAACCCTAGGGAGCCTTAACCCTCACACAGTGAATAAAACTGGTTCATACGTAACGTCGAACTAAGAACGAAGTTAATTGTGGGGTGTTCGTTATTTTGTTATGCGCGGGATGTTGCACTTATCGTTCTCATATAATTTCTACCAACACATTTATATCATATGATCGTCTATCACTATTTTAAATTAATTTTGATCAATATCTATTTTTCATAAAAATTAGTTTCCAATCATAGTTTTTATAATTTATACATATACCATTTATATTTCTTTTTAGCAAAATATAAATTCATCACAAAAACATTTTTTGTTGCAAACTAAAAAGATCTAAATCCTATGGGTGGGGAGCTTTTACCCTAAGGAGCCTTAACCATCACTCAGTGAATAAAACTAAAACTAATTCGTACGTAACGTCGAAGAAATAACGAAGTTAATTGTGGGGTGTTCGTTATTTTGTTATGCGCGAGATGTTGCACTTATCGGTCTCATATAATTTCTACCAACACATTTATATCATATGATCGTCTATCACTATTTTAAATTAATTTCGATCAATATCTAGTTTTCATAAAAATTAGTTTCCAATCATAGTTTTTATAATTTATACATATACCATTTATATTTCTTTTTAGCAAAATATAAATTCATCACAAAAACATTTTTTGTTGCAAACTAAAAGGATCTAAATCCTAAAGGTGGGGAGCTTTTACCCTAAGGAGCCTTAACCCTAGGGAGCCTTAACCCTCACACAGTGAATAAAACTGGTTCATACGTAACGTCGAACTAAGAACAAAGTTAATTGTGGGGTGTTTGTTATTTTGTTCTGCGCGGGATGTTGCACCTATCGTTCTCATATAATTTCTACCAACACATTTATATCATATGATCGTCTATCACTATTTTAAATTAATTTCGATCAATATCTAGTTTTCATAAAAATTAGTTTCCAATCATAGTTTTTATAATTTATACATATACCATTTATATTTCTTTTTAGCAAAATATAAATTCATCACAAAACATTTTTTGTTGCAAACTAAAAGGATCTAAATCCTAAGGGTGGGGAGCTTTTACCCTAAGGAGCCTTAAACCTTAGAGAGCCTTAACCCTCACACAGTGAATAAAACTGGTTCATACGTAACGTCGAACTAAGAACGAAGTTAATTGTGGGGTGTTCGTTATTTTGTTATGCACGGGATGTTGCACTTATCGTTCTCATATAATTTCTACCAACACATTTATATCATATGATCGTCTATCACTATTTTAAATTAATTTCGATCAATATCTAGTTTTCATAAAAATTAGTTTCCAATCATAGTTTTTATAATTTATACATATACCATTTATATTTCTTTTTAGGAAAATATAAATTCATCACAAAAACATTTTTTGTTGCAAACTAAAAGGATCTAAATCCTATGGGTGGGGAGCTTTTACTCTAAGGAACCTTAACCATCACTCAGTGAATAAAACTAATTCGTACGTAACGTCGAAGATATAACGAAGTTAATTGTGGGGTGTTCGTTATTTTGTTGTGCGCGGGATATTGCAGTTATCGTTCTCATATAATTTCTACCAGCATTTATCATATGATCACCTATCACTATTTTAAATTAATTTCGATCAATATTTAGTTTTCAAAAAAAAAAAGTTTCCAATCATAGATTTTATAATTTATACATATACAATTTATATTTTTTTAGCAAAATATAAATTCATCACAAAAATATTTTTTGTTGCAAACTAAAAGGATCTAAACCCTAAGAGTGGAGAGCCTTAACCCTAGGGAGACCTTAACCCTAACAAACTAAACAAAACTATGGTCCGATTTTGCTCAGCTATGTGAAATCTAGCTTGTATATGTAGTGTTCGGCTAGTTTTGGTGGTGGTTTTATACTAACATCACACTTATCGTTCTCATGTAACTTTCTACCAGCATTTTTATCATATAATCACTTATCACTATTTTAAACTGATTTCGATGAATATTTAGTTTTCATAAAAAATAAGTTTCCAATCATATTTTTATAATATATAAATATACCATTTATATTTTGTAGCAAATTATAAATTAATCAAAAAAAAAAATTGGCAAGCTAAAAGAAGCTAAAGCTTAAGGGTGGGGAACATTAACCCTAGGGAAGCCTTAACCCTAACAAACAAAACAAAACTATGGTTCGATTTAGCTCATATATAGTGAAATCTAGCTCGTATATGTAGTGTTCAGTTAGTGTTTGAGGGTGGTTTTATACTTACGTTACAATTATCGTTATCAAATTACTTTTGGTGATGTAGAAGCATCACTATCAGGCTCCCTATAATTTCATTTCTTGATCTTGAAGAATCTAGACAATAAGAAACTACAAATATGTTTTGTAATCAGAGAAACCAATCATAATCAAAGAAAAAGGCAACAATGGAATCACCTGATGTCAAACCAAAAAGAATATGAGTTTAAGATTTACAATGATATCATATGATTGCTTATCACTATTTTAAACTGATTTCGATCAATATTTAGTTTTCATAAAAAATTAAGTTTCCAATCATTTTTTCAATAATATATATATACCATTTATATTTTTTAGCAAATTAGAAATTCATCAAAAAAAATTTTTTGGCAAACTAAAAGGAGCTAAACCCTAAGGGTGGGGAACTTTAACCCTATGGAAGCCTCAACCCTAACAAACTAAACAACACTATGGTCCGATTTAGCTCACCTATAGTGAAATCTAACTCGTATATGTAGTGTTCGGTTAGTGTTGGAGGGTGGTTTTATAATAATGTCGCACTTATCGTTCTCATATTACTTTCTACCAGTATATATATCATATGATCGCTTATCACTATTTCCAAGTGATTTCGATCAATATTTAGTTTTCACAAAAAATAAGTTTCCAATCGTATTTTTAATAGTTTATACATATACCATTTATATTTTTTAGCAAATTATAAAATTCATCAAGAAAACATTTTTTTGGCAACTAAAAGGATCTAAACCCTAAGGGTGGGGAGCCTTAACCCTAAGGAAGCCTTAACCCTAACAGATTAAACAAAACTATGGTCTGATTTACCTCAGCTACAGTGAAATCTAACTCGTATATGTAGTGTTCGGTTAGTTTTGAAGGATGGTTTTATATTCACGTCCCACTTAAGGTGGTTTTATGTAGTGTTCACCCGCACCCAGCACGCGCATCAAAGTTTTTAGAGAATTATAATGGATTTTATATATGCAATTGTCAACGAAAAATCAATAAAAAGTAAATATTAAAATTTGATAAAAAGTGTGTAAAATTCCGCTAATGTTGATAAGCATCATAGAACGAAAGAAATGTTCATAGATTTATTAAAGAAAATGTTATGATCGAATACTTGTTTTATCTAATAATTCTACTTTTTTAATTTAAAGATATACCATTTAAACATTCTAAACATTTAAAATTTTTTTTTTGCAAATTAAGAGAAGTTAGACCCTAAGAGGGGAGTCTTAACTCTCACACACTAAATAAAACTACGGTTCGATTTAGTTCGACTATAGAAAAATATGGTAACGTTGCAAAAATCACTAAAGTTTTAATTCGATTTGATTTTTAGTGAAATTATTACAACGATCATGTGGTTATTACAACAATAAGATAAAATGTTATGATCTAATACTCGTTTTATTTTGATAATTTCATAAATGTACGCAAAAACAATTAAAAATTTTAGCAAATTAAAAGGAGCCTTAACCCTCACACACTGAATAAAATATTAACTTCTCTAATAATTTTGATTCATATGTAATGTTGCATAAAGAAATAAAGTTATTATTCGATTTGGTTTTTAGTGAAAGTTACCGGTTAATTGTAGGAGGCTCGGTTTATTTTAGTGCATGTTTTGGGGCTCAAATCGCGATTCTTGTTCTCACAAAGTTTTGTGCCAGCATCTATCTCCCGTGCTTGTCTAACCATTGCATTGATTTCATCGATTTTATCATCAATGTCTATGGATCCACTACTTTCAACTCGAAACGAATTCAATTTTTATTTTAATGTCAAAGTCTGATACGCTTTAAATGAACACAATATAAAAGAGTTTACAATATTTTATATGATCTCAAATGCATGCGAAAAAACTCAAAATCTATATTACGAATATAGCTAGTAGATCTAGATCGTATAAATCAACATCATTATTACGTTTCGAATTGAAATAGACGTTAAACGAATAATTGTTTTAGTTTAAATAAATTATTATTTTTTGTTGTACATATGTCTACTTTTTATATTTTATATATGTCTACAACACAATCCTCTTTCGGAATTTAATGCTTTCCTCTCTTCTTGTTTCTTTAATCACATTCCAAACCCTTGAACTTTAGAATATGCCATAAGTTCACAAAAATGTGTAAACCATATAAATTCAAGACCAAAATCACCAATACGAAAAAAAATTACATATTTAGACGGATGGGCATAAAGTTAGTGAACATATAGAGATACTGAGTTTAAGAGATTCACACAAATATGCTTATATTATTTAAATCCAGTGACTCAAATATTCTTTTGATGTTAACCAAAACAATATACAAAAGAGGCAAAGAGAAGCGGATCTATCAGATGTTGTTAGATTACTATTCCAATGATTGCTTCAGAAATATTACACAACCTAGAATATAATAAGGAATACGGTCTCACCATATTATTTGTGATAAGAAGTGAAGACCTAGAATATCAAAAGGAATATAGTCTCATACACGGTAAATATTTGTGATAAGAAGTGAACTGACCATAAATACTACACTACCTAGAAATGTTCAAATAAATATTTACTTGAGGAGAATTTAGAGCTTCTCCATCATTATCTTGTCGACTTCGCCATTGGATTGTGGTTTTAAAGCGTTATGAGCTCATCATTACTACTTAGTAACAAATTTGATATGTCCTCCAAGGAATACTATAGCACTTTCTTCACAAGATTTAGACTACGTCGGACCAAATAATTTCTGACCACTTGGTTCCTCAGAGACTTCAACACGAAATCAAAGAAACCCGTGTCCCCGATGTAATCATCTCTCTTTCAAAACTTTTCTTTGATCTCTATGACTTCTAATGTCATAGCCATGTATGTAATCCACTCTTGCAATTTAAATAGTATACCCTTTAACTAAAAATAAAAAGAACCTCTTTGTATGGCTCGTATCTCTTTGTAGACTTTTTTATAAATCTCAAAAAATAAAATAAATGTGATGAAAATTGTGAAACAATTACAGATGATAAAATCAGGGACATCTATACTATATAAAAGTTGAAGTTATAAACTTTTGAGACTGTCCACCTAGGATTTAATTTAATCTATAGTAGCATGCCACGTCAAATATTTAGAATTATGTTAATTTTGTTTTGTTGATAATAATTGAAAAATAAGACATGTTTTCCTTATATCATTAGCTCATAATTCCAAGTAATTTTCAAATTTTTGTGGATTTAATTTCCTATTTCAACTTTAGATTAGGAAATTTCTTTAATTTAAGAGTCTTAAATATTTAAAAAAAGGTTATTATTTCAAGTTTACGAAAAATTTAGGAAAAGTATAGATATTCTGTTATAAAGGCAAAATTAATATCACATTCTAATCAATTATTATCCCAATAGAATAGGATATTACATTCATTATCAATTAACTACAAAAAAGATTATGAAAAATTCTCAACGATCCACAAAAAATAATATGATTACAATAGAAATTAGAAAATTTTACAAGAAACTGAAAAATATGGAATGTAATAAAAATGAAGCTAGAAGGGCAATTGAATGATTACGTTGGAGCGAAAAAAATCGTTAACAAGACTAAGAATTGGTATCCTAAGCTTGATGGTTCAAACAATTATTGATAATGATCAATGTTTATATCTCTGCATCAAAGAACGAAAAAGGAGAAGCTAATTGGTATGGAGTTCTCGGTGTTGATCCTTTAACTGATGATGAAACAATGAAAAAAATACACAAATTTAACTCTTTTACTTCATTGGGACAAGAACAAGTGTAAAAACGTAGAAGATGCGTTTAAGTTGGTTTTAGAGTATTGTAAAAAAAAAAAGTGGTTGAATTTTGAATTATGGTGTTTGTTGCCTGATAAGGCTAAGAGAATGTGCTTATGATCATAAGAGGAAATCGAAGACCGGGATGCAGAAACCACCGAACGCTCATTAACCAGCTTCTACTAATGGGAATCAAAATTCAAAAGACGGTGTTGATCTGTGAAACGACCCGACCCAAAATTTCAAAAAAATTTCCCTCCAGATTATTATCATCACAGATAATAATCCTCAATGGGTCAACAACCAAGCAATCCGGAACAATAAAACATCAACGACACATTCCAATTTAAAATCTCATACTTTATTAAATATCAACCCAGTTCAACCAATCAACCAATATGAATAAACAATATCCAATGACTAACAACCTAACAATTCCATAGAAATACAATCCAAGTGAGACCCTAAATCATCTCTTCTTCCTCGCCACGATTCCACGATCATAATTTCTCTTTACCTGCAACACATGGCAAAAAGAGTTGCGTGAGTATTATCACAAATACTCAGCGACGCGGTCATCCCGTCTACAGGCTATTAATACAAGTATAAACAACCAACACAATACCAGGATGATCACAGAACAAGCATACACAACCAAGCAACAAAACCAGTCCAGAATACACCGTGTCGATCGACAGGACTCACTGTGTCGATCGACACAACCACTAGGTGTCGATGATCAGTGACCCGTGTCGATCGACACAACCACTAGGTGTCGAAGCACACAGGCCCCGTGTCGATCGACACACCACCTCTGTGTCGATCGACACGACGTCGCAGAACCCAGAATCGAGTCAATCCTCACACGACTCGAATCTGATGCGATCCGTCGAGTCTCCTGCACAAATCCACACACAAACACATGGAAACCACCAAGCAATCATATTCCATTGGTCCCCTATACTCATACGAGCCTACGGTCACGCGCTCACCTTGATTGGGATTGAAAAAGGATGAAGAACGCGAAGAACGAGCGAAGAACACCAAGACAGCCTCTGATTCTGTCCACACAGACCCGAAATCAGCACAGCAACAACCTCTTTCTCGTTCTATCTCCACTCACGATCAATCCTCCTCCAGGAATCTCCCAACAATCACTCCAGCCCTAAGATTTCTGATTCACTCTTCTCTCTCTCAGCTTTTCTTCTGAAAACGGCCAAAAAAGAAGACAAACCCGTCTGATCCTTTAAATATCCGAACCCTAGGGTTCCCTAAACCGGCCCGCCAAACCAGACAATTAAAACGGACCTGACGGTCTGATTTAACCCGTGTCGATCGATATACACCACCCGTGTCGATCGACATAACGCCCCAAACCCGATTTCTCCTAAGTCCAAAACACACATGTCGCTCGATACATCACACCTGTGTCGATCGACACCACCAAAAATCCACTTTTTGGTTCACGGGCGTTATAATCTGAGTGCTAGGCTAGAAGTAATAAGCCTACGCCTCCACCATCTCCGTTTTCCAATGGACTCCATCTCTTATCTCTGTTACTTCTCTAACGTCCGTTTCCGTTTTGGATCGAGGTAAGTAATCTCATGATTTATAATTAACTGATTTGTGCTTAATAAAGTCATGACAAATTTACGGTGCTTTAATTATGCTTCAATATTCAATATAGCATATTGATTCATGGTGTATACTATAGATCTAAGGTAGATTGACTTTTGTTTGGTCTGTTTTTGCATGTTTATAATATGTTGATTATTGCTTCATTAATTAGTCTCTTCTCATGTTTTACAAGTCATGCTTTTTTTATATGGTATTGTTCTATCTTATGAATCGACACAAGTTTATTGCTTTATTACATGTATCAAGTAAAGTATTTGTTTCACCGCACGATGATTTATTTGCTTCGTTTGATGGATTTTGCGATTAATAGGGTCACATGTACTTCTAATTATTTTAGGCGAGGTTTGTCTAAGCATGTGATGTTATTTACATGATCTTCAAGTTCCTTAATTAGTTATAATTAGTTAGCCATAAAATCTTTCTTCATGTTATATTTTGTTCTTTAAGACAATAACATATCCTTAGATCGCAGGAAAATGAGACCTTAGAAACAAGGTTTTACACAAGGGATGTATGAAATTTAATATAATACATAATATATAGATATCCTTTTTTCTATGATACTCAATTTCTTTTGTACTGAAATTGATTTGTGTACTAAAGCAAGATCTACATAAAGAAGCATATGCAAGTTCATTCAAAGAAAGCATGGATGCTTGAATGAGAGGAATATAAATCTTTTTGACTTTGGTTTCTGAATATATGCAATTTTGAAGTTCGTGTTGTTTTTTTCTCTTTGGATTTTACAAGGAGCAAATCCATTTTTCTCTCACCACAGTCTATCTCAGAAACTACATTTTAAGGAAGTCATTTTGGAGCAACATTGTGTTATGTCTATTTAGATTTTTTTTTAAACGATTTTTTCTACTACTAAGTATGAATGGTAGTTAACTATATTTTTGTGTAGCCATTTGAACATGAAAATTGAAGGTACATGTTTGTACAAAAATGAGAACTTTGGAAAAATTCTCTTGAAAGACGAATTCTAGAATAGATTATTTAACTTCAACTTTTATATAGTATAGATACGAGTTCTAGAATCTACAATATTTGCTCTTTTTCGTTTATTGTTTTTATCTCATCGGTCCTCATGTATTTTTCTCCATTCGTCTTGCTGTAGGTTTCATCTTGATTATGGTGAGGATCTTTGCTATCAAGGTTCGAAGATATACAGAGTCATATACTTTTATTGTCTTCATTGCCTATATTTTAGTTTAGCTCATGAATAGTTTTTCTCAATATTTATGTTTGAATAGTTTTTTTGATTTTTTTTAGTGTGATTTGTTTTATTGTATATGATATGTTCTGTTCATGATTAATTATTTAAAAAATTACTGCAATTTTAAACCTAAGTTGTGGTTGTGTCTTCTTTTGTTTTAGATTACAAAGAAAAAGAAAGCCTCTAACCAATACCAAAAGCAAAAACTATTAAAAAGATGATTAAAAACATGTAAATTTACAAAATTATTCCTTTTTTTTACAGTAGAATTTTTAAATACCAATGTCCTTCACATATAAAAAAAATCACGATGTCGAGATCTCTAGAACACGAGTTCTCGCTTGATAGAATATCAACAATGGTAAATGCAAAATAGTATACTCTTATTCATTTGATTTTATTTATATTTTTAATAGTAAATTTGTTATCATCTATGTTGTAGAAACACAAGAAAGATATATGACTCTAGTGAAGAAGCTCACTGATTTTCTCACTGTATATTTCTCAAAAGGTTTTGATTTAAACAAAACGATAATTGTATTGCATCCGTTAGTGTTCAATATTTCATAGCTAAGTAAAATATAAAAATACATTAAATAATATGATTGAAATTAAGATTTACGAATTTTTACTAAATTTAAGAGCATCAATTGTCAGATGGACAATCGTTTGATCTTTCGAAAGAATGTTGTGTCGGGTCAAAGATTCATCACTGGAGATGTACCCAAAGGAACGGAGAAAGCTTCCGGCAAAGCCTCCACAATGTTCTCATGGCTTACGTAAAGGTTCTCATGATTATTAGTTAATTTTATATTTTTAAAGAATTTATTTATTACAAATATGCCTTTAGAAATATTTGTTTACGTTTCTTAATGGGTCATTAATTTTACAAAACTTACTTTAGTATTAAAATTAATAATAAATTTATGCTAATGATACCCACTCCATCTTATTGATAATGATGCTCTTAGAATAATAACATTAAAAAAAATTGTGTATTAGTTTCCTTTTAACAATAACAAAAATTTACCTTAGACTGAAATTAGGAAATTTATTAATTCTAGGATAATAGTTTTAGTTAAATTTCTTAATTGTAAGGTTTCAATTATTTTAGATAGAGCAAGGATAAAATAGTTTATGTGTATGTGTGGATTTTGGAGATCAGATGATGATATTGTTCATGTGATTTCATTGTCATACAATCAACCTAAGTTTTCTTAGAATAATAAAACTGAAGATATACTCTTAGAAGAGAAAAAATGTATTGAAATGAATAAATCTTATATAATATAGTAAAGATTATCGCTAATAATGTGAATAACGGTATATGGATGGTTGTAGTTAAGAAGTAGCTAAAGATTTTTGGGAGAATTGCAAAAACCCTAATTCGAACAAAATAAAGATGAGTTCAATGTACTATATAAAAATGGTTTCTTATCACTTTATGCCAATAAAAATAAATATTGCAGAAAATATTTTTGTAAGTAGCCAAATCATAAACTTTTATTTTGTACAATATTTTGAAACGATATAGAAAACATAAAACACAACAGGAAGAAAATAAGATTTTCGTAAAATCATATGAAATCCAAAATAATTATGTTTAACTAAAATTTTTACGTCTATCATTTGTTTATTATATTTTAATCAAATTAATATTTATAAAAATATTCAATAAAATATTATTGAGTAAAACTTATCACTGTTTGTATTAATCTTCTTATGGTAATAATAACAATCAAGTATCTTGCCATTTTATTTTTTCATCCGTTCATGTCAATGTTTGACTAACTAAAAAATATTATGAAACCTGAAAATATATTAAACCTAATTTCTTTATTTCGTAACCTCAGTTTTTTTTTGTTTTTGGGTCAAATATTTCATAAGCTCATTATCTCTAACAATTTCTACTTTTTTATTGTTTATTTATTTTCTTTAAATATTGACTGTTCTTTTTAATGTAAAACACGATCAGTCACACTAAACTATCTAATTGACATATGTATTGGTCACATAAGCAATTTTACAATAATACTAAAACATATATGAAAACGAAAACACACTAAATAATTAGAAACAAATATAAATATAAACAAAAAATAAGAAAGAAAAATTAAAAAGATATATAATTAGGTATCGAGTTGATTTATCAGTTTGTGACAAAGACAACGTCGCAACTTTCATAATCTTTGACCGTGATGCAACAAAACTAACTGATATGAGATTCAAAGTTCATGACCGCAATGTTTGTTAGATTTAGGCCGCACTTTTAAGTTTAGTGACACTTATACCCTATAACTTCAATGATGCCCACCAAACTATCACAGTTACACACATCGAAGAAAAAATCAATGTTGGTGACGAAACTATCCGAGAAAGCGTCAATGGTAGTGGCAAAGCTCTCCAAGAATACGTCAATGGTGGAGACCATGACATTGATCGAAAAAACATAGCATAAACTTCTAGATCAATTGCTGTGTATGAATACAGTGACACGAAACACGATGACATGGCTAACATCAACCACAAAGAAAACATCATCATTCATGAGTGACTTACATACAACATCAGCCTTTTTAAAATTTAGATTTATGAATACTTTGTTTAAGGATATGTCATAACAAGATATAAACATTATATATTTATGGTAAACATTATATATAAGTCTCTTTACCGATACAAATTAGTATTTATGGTAGATTAATTATTCAATTCTCTATGATTTTTTCATTTTTTTATCATTATACTTTTGCATCCGTATATGACAATATCTGCTAATTTTTAATTAACAAGTACAAATTTATATTAAACCTATTGATAAAACAAACCCACGCATAGCATGGATATAAAATCTAGTTATACTAACTAAAAGAACTTGTTTGAAGCTCCTTAAGGCCTCCACATCAGCAACTTCAGAATTCTTCACAAACTACCACGTCAGCTTCAATTTCCATCTAATATGCTTTCATTTCTCATACACGTTTATGAAAAGATGACGCTTAATCTTCAAAATGTAATTGGGCTCAAGGTAATTAGGCCCACTTGGCATAGGTTAAAAAAATAAAAAGTTGCTTCCTAAGATGACTATCCAATTTTTAAAAAATCATTATGAACAAGAAAAATCAATCGTCAAAAGTTAAGATTTGGCCTTTCCTCTTCTTCTAATTTATTTAGATACTTCGATTTCTTTTCAATTCTGATTTACGTTTCTATTGGTAGAATATTTTGTAGGACCAAAATTTGGAACACTACGACCTTGGCGATAAAATCACCATAAGAGAAACGTTAAGGGAAGAGATGAACAGTGGAAGCGAGACGAATCTCTTTTCTTAACCCTTTGAATCACCCGTAATGTGACAGGATTTACATATTCCAAGATTCCAGGATACAACCACTAACAATCGTATTCGTAGAACTCGAACTATGATTATATCGAAATGAAATAAATCTACAATACTCTCGAATAAAGACTTACTGATAAACTTAAGAGAGATTGTTGTGTTTCTTTTAGTTCTAAGCGATTTCAAAGATAAATGAGAGAGAACTGCTTGGGGTTCGATGCTCGTGTGGGGTTTACTTAGGTTCTTCCATGGTGCATGTATATTCTTAATGTTTTGAACACTACTTATGCTTGCTCCTTTATATACAACATGACAATGTTTCCCCTAAAGGATGTGGGACATTTTCATGCATTCATTAAACCAAAACAAGAGGCTTTACCTCTTAGCTCAAAGGCTTCTACTCAGTTCTCATTCACATTTTTAAACCCATTTTTCATAAACCAAATACCTAATACAAAGCCCATTTGGTTAACCAAAAAAAAATGGTTCCAACATATTTATAGTCAGGTTGTCTTCTTCGTTCGAATACTCAATTTTAGGGTTACTCAGATCAGCCTTAAGTGACATTACCGGCAAATCACAACCACAACAATCGGTGTACAAGGCATCAACAATGGATCGAAAAAGTTGTCACTGGAGATATAAACATTGAAGTCTATTGATATGGTGTCAGTCTCATGTATAAGCCAATAAGATCGAAGAAGAATGGGAACGGGTCTCAAAAACAGTACGAAGCGGCAGAATACATGTTCGGTTCAAAAGCTTTGATTCCTTATTTTATTGCTCCGGTGGATGTTGGATTTAGACCACACGACTCCAACAGGAAGAAAAAAATACGAGGTAAATACTGATTTGTCTCATGCCTGCTAATTTCAAAATGTTGTAATGCAGATGTTCCTCATATTCGAGATTACTAGCACCATGAGTTATAATGATATATTGGTCAGTCAATGCAATTATGCACTTTTCTTTTCTATGGAAATTTTTGTATGAGTTTCTAATTTTAAAATTTCAACATCAGATTCAGATTCTCCAGCCGAGATTAGTTTTTTGTTGTTTAGCCATGTTCATGAATTATTTGGGGTGAATCTCATCAAATTAAATGTTCTCAACATATTGTTCAGCAAGCCCCGGTACGTCTACAGCTTTGAAGCTCAAACTGCTCAAGGTGAATGGTAGTTGGGTATAATAGTTTTTTTTACTTGGGGAGAAATATTAATTAGTCCCATAGATTTAGAATTCTCATGTTATGAAATCAGTATAAACATGAAGAATTTCAATAATAACAATTTTGAGTCTTTTGTTTTCGTTCTTTTAGCTTTATTTCGATTAAGTTATGACATAACCTAGATAGGGTTTTCGTGTTTAAGAGATAATATTTGCTTTTATGGATGTTAACAAAAATTAGAGTTTTATTATATCATTTGCTTTGGTAGTTCTTCTTTGCTAATCATTTGCTAATGTTAATAATTAAGTGGTGTAGATATTAAGATTATAGTTTCCGTTTTAATAAAGGTCATTTCACACTTATATACCAACTATGTAGCTATAAAAAACAGAGAAGTCCAAGGAATATTCATTTCCAAAAATTTATAAAACCGTCAGAGGTAAACCATTTGTATGTTGCTAATTCTCAAATCTTCATGGTTGAATCGAATTCATATGATGGAAAGAGGAAGACTCACCACTGAACGTAAAGATCCAAACTTTGGGGGTTTATAATTTATGGGTTAATTTGTTGTTTAATGATATTCAATGTTGTGACCTCAATCAAGCTCCAATGATTATTTCTATATTCAAATTTTAATTAGTTTTGGTTGTGACATGAGTCCTAATAGTTCTTTCGAACTAGGGTTTAGTAGTCTACTGTTTACATGACTTCAGTTTGAAAAACATCTTCTTAGTTGCTTTCCAATTATGTCTTCAATCTCTGTTTTGTTTGTAAGTTTCAGGCAATCCGTTTGACAAACAAATGCGGCAGATTGGTACAATATGAGTGACAGCTTTTGTTTTCGGCAAATCAAGAAGGCTCTAAATTCATGTAACGATCATGTGAGCTTTTGTTAAGCTCTGAAGTTACATTATGCACACACTTTCTTACTGAGTCCGAAAACCCGAAAATGTATCGATCTCTTTTGGTTTAATGAAATAGTTTTTGCGTTAAGAAAAGGACAACGAAAATATATAAAGAGTTCTTTTTGCAACAGAAAAAGGTACACTGATTGGAACAAGTTAAAACATGATATGAAACCAAATTGAAGAATCAGAAACAAGAGAGGATTGATCAGGAAACAATCAAATAAGAGAATCCCACTTTTACTGCTCATCATGGTTTGCATTAAGAGAACGGGTTTTGCTTCCTCTGATTAAACTTATTGAATCTGCTGTTCTGTCGCAGATATTAGCTTTAACTTCTATACTGAATCTTAAGTCCACCATGCTTATTCAATCTATTAGAACCATTTGCATTATTGTCGATTGTCTATGGTTTTGGTGCTTTTCATACACTAAAGGCACGAGTAAGGGTTTATTGTATAAAAAATTGTTTGCTTTCCAATTTGTGTATCTTAAAGTTTGTTAGATTTGTACGATGAAACAACAAGAAACATTCAACAAAAGATGCTATTATGCAAAAAAAGCGATCAATTTGTACAATATTCTAAGTAATCCCATAATAAAATATACAAAGATCACATCAAAAATATTGTTAATTTGTTCGAGTATCCTCTCTCTCTTGCAAAGTTATGATTCGATTCAACGTAAAAACATAAACTATATTAGCAAAACTTCATGTAAGAGAAACCCAATTACCTCTTATTGTCTTACATACATACCTCAAGATATATTTCAACTCTACTAGATTTTAAAATATGTATTCAAAATAACTAAAAAAAAAAATACAATGCAACAAGCCATATACCTAACTATATTCTAAAGAAGAAGATATATATACTTTTATAGTACCATCTATGGTGGAAGAGAAGGAGATAACTTTGGGTTCAAGTGGTGAATATAATAATAGCTAAGAGACCTACAAAATAGAGATAGATCGTGAGGAACTGTTGTTGTTAGGAGATGATGACCGCAGAATTGGAACATAAATTGGTGACCACGGGAGAGTAACATAATTGATGTTAGAGAGAGATATTGGACAAATAGGAGCCGTTATGTAAAATGTCTTAGCAGAGAATTGAGAGGGGGAAATAATGGCACTGATCTACCATTTCACTTTTAATTTAACTATTTTTTTCTTTTAAAGCATATCATACAAAATTTATGTAACACAATTTTGAAACCAACAAACCCCGGCGTAGCCCAGGACAACCCGTAGTTGTTAATAAAACAACAAAAGCAAATCATGAAAGATAATATAAATATAGACATAAATTTACGGAAAAAAAAATCTATTGAGGAAAAGAATGATGATAAATATTGAAAGAATGCTAGATAACTTTGTAAAAGCAAACATAAACATGGTATTAGATATGAAAAACAAATTAGTAGATCAAAGATAGAGGAAAGTATAAGAATTTGAAATCGAATAAGATACACCAGGTTCGAAGATAGCAGATGTTCAAAGAACATCAGATCATAAAAATTAGAATACGTTGTTATAATTGGTTTATATATAACTTAAGCAGTACTTTGTTCGTACTAATTTTAGCAAAAAAAAGAAAGTAAGATATGATATTAAACAATAAAAATACAACAATTTACTTGTTATTAGGATGTTCCCATGCGATTTCCTTCCTTTATAGAAATTGAGAGCCATACGAATTCGATTACAATAAGCAACCTTCAAAACAATGATTAAAAACATATTCTACCTTTTGATGTTTTTCTACTTCTTTTCCAGCTCTTCGTCCTCTTCTTCACCCTCTTTCTCTTACATCCTCTTTCTCTTACATGAAATAAACTTCAATGATGAGTTTCTCCCCCACCATATATCCTTTTTACAGCCTCTTCTCGTCGTTGAACCGCTGGTTGGTTCTTGTGTATAGAGAGATAGATCATAAACATAAAGGAGATCATATAATAAAGTGTAATGAACACAAAGACGATTCGAAGAGTGACATATTTACTTTTGACTAAACCCCTATAGAATCCTTTCCACCCATCTTGTGTTATCAGATCCTTCACCACTTGTTTTGTTGAAGATCTATTTGCTTGGTGTCCCATGACCTTCACCACCAAATTTAAACCCTAACTAAAAGATATTTAAGAAAAAAAAAAAAACTTAGATATATAGAAAGTCACTGACTTCTAGGTTTTTTTAAGTCCAAGTTTTGTAATCCTGTCGAGGACCCAAACACTTTACCTCTGACGTTAAACCTCCGGGCATCGGAGACGGCAAAGAGCACTGCCAAAGAAGAGAAGATGCTTAAATAAAAACACACTTTCATCGACATGTTTCAGAAGCCGCTAGATATGAAATTAGGGTTTTGTATTTTCGTTTCATGTGTGGAGATAATATTCAACCAATTTTGAATGATACAATTTGAAACCTAAAGTATTATATTTATAGAGTAGGGCTTTAAAATCCAAAACCATTAGGCCAAAAGTCTAAAAAATTAAACGTAAATCATTATAAACCCACCGAAAATATTATACAAAACTCTTTAAGGTAATTATGAACTTTAACATCTCAACTTTATATTTCATCGGCACCGTTGATTGTCTTTACACTTTAAGAGATTTACAACCGTAGGATCTCTCGGATAGATCCGAAATCTAAAAACACCGACACGGATTCTGGGTTTTGCCCCGTCTATATAAAAAACCTTTAGTCACGCGTTGATCTCTTGTTCATTCATGTGAGTTTCGATTTCCGATTATCTTTCTCTCCTCAGATTCTTTGTTCGTTTCTTTGGTTTATCCTTGGAATCTCCTTGTTTGGTCGATTGCTTTGAGATTCCGATTCGGGTGGCGTCGATCTTTAGCGCCGATTTGGGATCGAGGTACTTTCTTTTATATGTCTAGGGTTTCTTGATCTGCTTATATGTTGTGTAAAATTGGATTACTGGATTGTATTTGGTTCGTATGAAGTCGGATTGATAGATAGAGCTAATTTACTTTTTCGGATTAGTATTTCTCTAGGGATTGATAAACGACGACGGATCAAACAACATCTGGAACGATCAATTCTCGTTGATCGACAAGCATAAGTCCTGATGATGACATAGGAACGATCTTGGTCCGGTTATTTGCTTAATGCGTTATCTATATACTCTTTGCATAGATTATGTTTGGGCTTTTAAACTCTGAGGAAAGAAAAATAATGTAGAAAAGGCATTAGTTAGGGGATGTATATGACCGTTGCCATGTCAGGTGCGCTTGCTTGGCAGGTCAAAACCCTTTATGAAAATATACAGTTGGTTCTGCCGAGGGACGGGAGATGGCCCGGGGATTCCTTCTTTGCCCGGCTCTCCCTCCCTCCAGACTGTGTCCCCGCGTGTGTTTATTGCTTATGCTTCTTGCATACCACAAAGAGGGTCACAGATTCAATATTGAGCATCACTCGTGCTCCCTAACATCCTTCTTGCATACCAGAAGGAGGATCTCACACCCAATATTGAGCATCACTTGTGCTCTTTAATATGCTTCTTGCATCTCTCTTAATTTTTCTTGCTCTTTCATATGCTTCTTGCATACTACAAAGAGGATCACATATTCGTTATTCGATACTGAGCATCACTTGTGCTCTCTAATATGCTTCTTGCATGTGCTATCATCGCAACCAAATCACAAACATTGAGCCTCTAATGACCAAAACAAAGGTAATGTTTGATCTGTTAAATTCTTTTTTCAGAAACAGAATGATCTTAGTGGTCTTAGGACTTAGAGGGCCTTGATCTATTAATCATTTCAGAATGATAATATTACGCATGTGGAAGAATAAAGAGTAAAACTTGTCAAAGCCTAGTGATCTTGGGACTAGGCAGTTCGCAATCTTAAGTTTATTTTTTGTTCTCCAGCTACTTTTAATTAAATGAGGTGAAGTTCGCAATCTTGGGACATGCATATTTACAACTTAATTTAGATAAGAAAGTGGTGTGATTAACCAGAATATGTTTGCAGAATATTATTCTGTTTGTCTAACGCAGTCATCTAGGTTGCACTTACGCTCATAGTTAACAAGTTTGCATAATACTCTTCTCCATAAATTCTCAATCTATCATGGCGAGGCCACTTCATATTTAGTCATTGAATATGGATTGTGGATTTGGTATATGGATATGCTAATAAGGCTATATGTATATATTTCGATAATCCAAAGTGTTTGCTCAAGTCATTCTTGTTACATTGTCTGTGGCGTGGTGTTATACTTATTGTAAACTATGCGGTTTGGCGTTTTACCCTCGAGATATTTGAGAGTGATACATTCCAGGACTGATGCTTCTTCAAGTGTTGTTCTACTTTAGCAAACCTCAAAGAACTTTATCATGTCTCATTGTGTCAAGGAAATAATCTCTTCCCAACCAGAACAATGGAATCTGAATGTAAAACCTGAAGAGTTGTGAAGAGGTTGGTCACTGTATCTGTGGATTTGCTAAGATTCTTCGTAAACACCATCTTCCCGTACGGCTTTTTGGTAATTATTTACTGTAGTTGTATTGGGTTCCCTAATTTCCTATAATCTTTTAGCCTCTGTCAGGATGACTTATCTGAATGTTAGTTGTCCTAATTGCATGGACGTCTAAATATTTGCTATTCTTGTCAGGTACCTAGTGACAATCTACAATCGACAATGACAATCTACATCCGTGATCTACACACGAGAAAGTAAGAAAACGGATCCATCACCTCTAATGTGGAAGAGCAATCTGCAAGAAGTATAAAGTGGTTGTGGCTTGGATCTGTTTGCTTTTCTTGATTCTCTTAACATCAGAAGATTAAATGAGAAAAACCTGTACACATAATGGCCTAGATCTTGGAAAATAAGGATTCGTGCTCTTAACATCATGGTATTTTGTTTTCCACAGATTTCCGTTTTCCTCTTAAGTGGAAGTTGTTTGCTCCCGAAGGTCCTCTAAGTGGAAAAGCCTTAAAAGCTGTAAAATTCTAGAGTTTGATGATTAGCTTCAAGAGTACGAGGTTGTAGGCTTGTTTCCTTGTAGGTAATGTTCAACATGTAGTAAGATCTCTTCAACTATCTAATAAAAGGATTTGAGTTTAATATTCAAACGCATATATAGAAGTCAAAAGCTCAGTTATTGAGCTATGAATTATTTTATGTAGAGGAAAGTAAATATCAACAACCACACACACACCACTAGAGAGAATGACAAAGGCCTATCTATGGCCAAAAACGAGAAGCTTTTCAAACATTACAGGAGCAGGTGTTTAATGAGAACAAACGTAACCACAACAATATCCAAAGTACAACAAATACCAAACCTTTAAAATAAGCATTAATTTTATTCAGGATTATCTTCCCTCTTTCACAGTTCACCATGTGGGACGAGGAACCATTGATTCAGCATCTGACGAGGAAGACGAAGCAATAGTACTAGGCACTGGAGCAGTAACACCACTGGTCCATGAATCAGCTATGCTAATCATATTCATTCCTTCTTCCTCTTCCTCAACACCGTCGTCATTCTCAATCTTTATGTCTGGAGATGAATATATCTTCTCTAACTCGGTAAACACTTCTCTCATATATGGCCTCTTCTTTCCCTTCGAATTCAGACATCTCCTTGCTAGCTTTGCCACCGCCATTACTTGTTCCGGTTTGCAGGCATCTCTTATTCGAGCATCCATGATATCAAAGAATTTATTCTCTTTCATTGCAGCTCTGAAATGATCCGCTAAGCCTCTTATCTCTTGAGAATCCGGAAGGGTTATTACAGGGTTCTCTCCTGTAATAAGCTCAACGAGGATGACTCCAAAGCTATAAACATCACTCTTATCGGTATATTGGCTAGATCCGTAGTACTCTGGATCCACATATCCAACTGTACCTGAAATAACTGTTGTCCAGTGAGTATGATCCAGGGTTACTGATCTTGAAGTACCGAAATCAGACACTTTGGCTCGATACTTCTCGTCTAGTAATACGTTTGTTGACTTGACATCTCTGTGATAAATTGGAGTAGACGCAGCAGAGTGCAAATACGAAAGAGCTCCCGCTATATCCACAGCAATACGCAAACGCACTCCCCATATCATTGTGTAGTCATCAGATTCTTCATGGATATGTTGAAAAAGGTTACCATTGGGGATGAACTCATAAACCAAAACAGGAACTTCTGTCTCAAGACAACATCCCAAGAGCTTGACGACGTGTCTATGGTTGACTTGGGAGAGAATGACAACCTCGTTGATGAACTCTTCGAGTCTGTCTTCATCTACAGCTTTGGATTTCTTGACAGCAACAGTTTTACCATCAACAAGCATTCCCTTGTACACAGTGCCTTGTCCACCCTGTCCAAGAATCCTGTTATCGCTGAAGTTTTCAGTGGCTTTTCCAAGCTCTCTCGAGGTGAATATTCTTGTCTTCTCGACGTTGCCTTCTCTTGTATTTAGTTGTTGTTGCAGCAATAGTCCCCCGTTACGTTTGAAAAACTTCCTTTTCCTCTTACTCATCCTTCTATTCTTAAGAAACTTTCTCAACAACCAAATCCCACCTACTAGGACTAAGATGCCAAAACCCGCACCTACTCCTGAAAACCGCACAAAAATCTAACAAATTGAGGATCTATTAGGGAATATTTTTCTATATCAGAATTTGGAAAGGATCTTAAGCAATATATAATGAATATGAACGCATTTACTCATTACCAATTGGTTTTGAGTTGTAAGCCCATAATCTAACAAGTTGATGACCATCACATGTTTAAATTGGTGAGAGTATCTTCATGATGTTAACTAAATGTGAAGATACATTCAATGACTTACCTATCAATATTGCTCCAGTCTTATCGCCTACGCAACGAAAATCTCCGGGCACATTCACGCAAGTGTCGCTATCTCTACAGTTCCAGCGACGCCCACTTCCATCAGGATCGCGTTCTAGGCACTCATTAATATCTAGATAATGGATATGAAAGATTTTTAAATCCTCACATGATGTTTACACAAAGAAAAAGAGAGAGTTCTAAAACCAATTTACTAACCTTTGCATCCGTTAAAAAGGTATGGATTGCCTCTATAACCGCGGGCGCATCCACAATTTGCATAATTGGTCCCAGAATTGGTGATACTGTCGCATCTACAACTTGTTTTGAGTTGAACATTAAATTTAAGATTCTCATACTCTCTTGTGGTTTTGCAGCCCAAGGAATTTATGTAAGAAAAATTCTTCGTCTGAAAGACCCATCCTATCCTAATTGTAGCATATCCCTTGGCAAATAATTTTTCTGGCTTGGTTGCATTTGATAACGTGTTGACGTCATCTGTTAAGAAAGCGACTCTGCAATTTCGGTTTGTCGAGTTTCCATGATCAAAGCTCTCTATTCTGACACCGATCACCTGTTGAGCGTCAACTTCCTGTGCGCTTGCTAGGCAACATCCGTTACCGTCGCAACTTCTTTCTTCTTCTCCTTCGTTCGGGGTACAAACCGGAAAGGTAGTGTAAGGCAATGCGTTGCTTGAACACCCGGTTTTGTCGAAAAAAGGGATGCTTTTGCTCGGTAAAGTCTCTTTGCTTGTTGTGCAATTTAACTCGCATCCCACTTTTTCCGGTTCGATGTTAGTCAACGACGCTTTGCTGTTGCAACCAACCGCTATGAGGTTGTTTCCACCCCCAAAGAAAAAAGGACTATCCGTCAAATTCAAATCCGATCCAGATTCTTTCCCATCTCTAGAACATCCAACGGATGTTATCGGATTTTTGACACGAATTGAACCGAATAACGGGTTACCAGAGAAATCTCCGTCACCTGGCAAAGAGATATTCACAACTTGTATGCTCATCTTGAAGAGGAACGGAAAAGTAGCGTTTTTGCATTCGATTTTGTACCACTCGTTGAGATAGCAACCTTTTTGGATTCCAAAGGGGTACGGGATCTTTACATTTCCACAGGATTCGGTTTGACACGACGAACTCGAGAGAGTGACAACTTGTGAATCAAGGATGAGAATTAGTAGAAGCGAGAGAGGAATCGAAAAGGAGTGATAATTGTCATAGCACCCCATGACGTTGCTTCCTTTGCTGGGCTGAATTTGTTTCTTGCTAAACAAGCAAGCAAGCCGACTCACAGGTTACTTGCAACACAGGTTACAAATTAACTTCAAATGTCTCGAGTTTCACAAGAAAGAATCGTAGGAAAAATCGTAGGGAAACAGTTTTCGTCCCTGAATATATCAACCAGTAGAGAATTTCTGATAGCTCAATGTCCAATAGTCAACTCTATTGTTTGATTAATAAAAACGCAAGTAACCATTTAATTTTCCTCCCTCCCGAAATCACACTATCTCTTAGTCCCAATACCTTATTGTAAAGTCTTAGTAGCATTTTATTTAAGCATCAGAGAGTCACTTCTTTTATTCTATGATAGATCAATTATCAATGATTGAGCTTCCCATATAATCCAAGTGGGTAATGACTTGATTAAACAACCTGACCGTTGACTTCAAAGTCGTCGACCGAAAGTGTAGGAAGCTCACGTTAAAAAAATGATATTGACTCTCAATTTTCAGAGTTGAAAACCATGTGAAAGCAAGCTTGAAGCTTGAGGCTTTAATGGAGAAAACAAAATTGAAAGCTTTCTCCTTTTATTTTTCTTAAATGTTTCGATTACATGACTTGTCTTATTTATACATCAGATTATACCTAGGTCACTCTGACACTTGTCACCTACTTACAGGCTATTCCAATCATTGGCAAAGTGCCAAAATGTACTGCATTGACAGCCATATCTTGAGCAAGTTTACCTTTTGTAAAACAGATTTTGACCGTTGGGAGGAGAAGGCATGTTGCAGGGCTTCGTGGGCTTTCCTTCTGTTGGGCCTGAGGCAGGTTTGATGTTATTAATGAAACCCTGCGTTTTGGCTACTGAACCCAAAGACTCTTGTTGGTTCAGAGGTTTCACCATATTTGTGCTTTGTTTCTGATCTTCACTAATACCATGCACACATAATCATCCTTATCGTCAGAAATCCAAGACACTCAATGGATGACAAATTTTACATTTATAGAAATCTAGTGCTAACTAGGCTAATCTAACTTCTCTGGGCGTTGGTCTAGTTAAACAAATATTCAAAAGCATTGGCGCCATAAATTCACTTAATTACAATTGAATTTCTAGACTCAGTTTATATTTTTCAGAGAACATTTTTTATTACTCAAATAAAAGGTGATGTGGTAATTGAATTCGATGAATGTTTCTACTTTTTTTTTTTTTTAATTATTTGGCTTTAACCACTTGAATTGCTAATTTCATTGGAGGATCGGTTTTGATGGTTGCAAGTTTTGTTTCAGTGAAGTTTTAGGCTTTTAGCTAGAGAGTTTTGATTCACTTTAGGTTTATGTTGATGTGGTTCTAACTATGTACTCTGACCAATGATGCAGAGACTCCATGTGCTAAGCCTTCTTCAACCGAGGAAAAGTGAAACGCCCCGACCCGGTTTTCCTTACCGCGGATCACTCTGTCTCGGCCAGACTTGGCCATTTATATATTAGACCAGATTTACTATCCGGCCAAAGCCGTGACCGAACCTCTATCAATTTTTGCCTATTTCCATAAACTCCTCGAAGAGGTTTACCACAACAACTCCAATAGTAACATTAATAAAGCAAGCCAACCACTTAATATTTACGCTTACAAACACTTAAGCTGTCATAAGCAACAAAACGTTAACGCGTACCTTGTCCCTTGCCGATATCGGATCGCCCATTGAACTGTTCTCGCAGCTGCCTAGCTCCTCTTTCCCGAATGTACTTGCTTATCCTTTCCTTCCCGAGCACTCTCCACTTCACCGCCTCACCTTGTTACTTAGTCACTCAGCCAACCATCCCCACATGACCGCGTAACAAGAGAGGTGGTGTGGATCACTATTCCATGCACCACAGTCCACAGTTTCGGGTTTCTCCGCAGAATACTCGCAAGCCCTTGCTGATCTCTCGACACTTCTCGAGAATCTCTTGGAAACTTGCCCAACGCTGTCTAATCGTCGACTCCCATCATCAATACTTGACGATGTCTCCCGATGTCTCGGCCATTCTCAGAGACTTCGCTTACCGCTACTACTCGATGAATACATGACGCCGCTCATCCAGATTCGTACAGACACGGTCACCGCGACCCTTAGACTTGATCGCGGTTCCCCAGAAACTCGAACGATCAACTTGATCTCGGTCGGTCTACCCACTGACCCGCGATGTACCCACACACTTCGATCACGATCTACCCACACGCTCCAATCTCTCTCGGATCCACTCTAGGTTTCCTTATGAATTCCCCTCGAATTCTCTCACGAATCTCCCTTTCAGTTCTCCATGCGATCCTTAGACTCGTTCGCGGTTAACCATATTGAACGATCAACTCGCATCCGATCGGTCTACCCACAGACCCGATCGATCTACCCATAGACTCGATCGTCGACACGCACCGATACGATCACTGTTACCCACACTCGGGTCTTTCCAGAATCTCTCGAGCCTTTTCTCTTTTTCTCTCCGCGTCCTTCCGCAAATGGCTTAGTTTCGCGCATAAAAACCCAGTAACTGCCGCAGAACCGCCCAGAAAACCGCTCCCGCTCATTCCCGCGTCCCCCAGACCAGAAAAAACCGTTCCCGCACTTTCTCATTAAAAGTCACGTGTCGCGTCACGAGCCAGTAACTGTTCTCGCGCAATGCTTTAGAATATTTCCCAGCTCAGTCCGACAGTCTAACGTGTAACTGCCTTGTCTGAAATGGACCACGGTAACCATCCTGTCCGAATCCGACAACGGTAACCGTCTTGTCTGAAAACAGACCGCGACTCCAAAAACTCCGCACAGCTCGGATTCAACCGCCAAACTAAGTCTAATCTTGACTTTTCATTTCTCGTTGACCCAACTGCCCCTCTTGGCTCATATACAGCTCGATCACTTCGAGCATTTCATTCCAAGGTGGTCAATCCGCGGAACACGGGTGTTACAAAAAGCCTGGTTAGTGCATTTACTCATTTTTACTGTTTCTTGATAAGTCTTCCTTTGTTTGATTTTGCATCTGTGATGGGTTCATTCGATTAATAGCATTACCATATGGATTTCTCCCTCCGGACTGTGTGCCCGTGTGTGTCTCTCTCGCTTTTCTTCTTGCTCTTTCATATGCTTCTTGCATACCACTAAGAGAATCACATAGTCAATATTGAGCCACTGGTGCTCTTTAATATGCTTCTTGCATACCAGAAGGAGGATCTCACACCCAATATTGAGCATCACTTGTGCTCTTTTATATGCTTCTTGCATATGAACCATAGTCAGGAGAGTATTATACACCTAGTCTTTTGAGCATCACTTGTGCTCTTTAATATGCTTCTAGCTTGTGCTATCGTCGCAACCAAATCACAAACAAACAGAGCATCTAATGACCAAAACAAAGGTAATGTTTGATCTGTTAAATCCTTTTTTCAGAAACACATAATGATCTTAGCGGTCTTGGACTTATCTATTAATCATTTTTTCCAGAAACGGAATGATCATATTACGCGTGTGGAAGAATAAAGCTTGTCAAAGCCTGGGTCCAGTGGTCTTGGGACTAGGCAGTTCACAATCTTAAGTTCATTGCATTTTTAATTAAATGAGGTTTATTTTTCGTTTTCCAGCTACTTTATAACTGCATATGTACTACTAATTTATATAAGGAAGCTGGTGTGATTAACCTGAATAAGTTTGCAGAATCCTGTTCTGTTTGTCTAACGCAGTCATCTAGGTTGCACTTACTCTCATAGTTAACAAGTTTGCATAATACTATTCTCCATAAATTCTCAAGCTATGATGGCGAGTCTGTGACTTCATATTTAGTCATTGTCATTGAATATGGATTACGGATTTGGTATATGGATGTGCTAATAAGGCTATATATATATATATATATATATGTATATATTTCAATGACTTGAGGTGTTTGCTCAAGTCATTTTTGTTATAATGTCTGTGGTGTATGGTTATACTTATTGTAATCTCTGCGGCTTGGCGTTTTACCCTCGAGATATTTGAAAGTGATACATTCCACGACTTCAGGTGTTGTTCTACTTCAGCAAACCTTAAATAATCTAATCAACTCTCTCATTGTGTTGAGGAAATAATCTCCTTCCAGCTAGAACAATGGAATCTGAATGTAAAACCTGAAGAGTTGTAAAGAGATTGGTCTCTGTATGTAGATTTGCAAGGATTCTTCATGAACAGTATATTCCAGTCGTAAGATTATCAGAATATGATAGGATGGCTTTTGTTTGATAATTGCATGCACGTCCAATTTTTTTCTTTCCATGCCAGGTACTTGGTGACAACCTAAAATGAGCAAAGCCCCCATCCGCCGTGGTATATAGTCTTTTGAATACATGAGAGAAAGCAGGAAAGAGGATCCATCAGCTTAAATGTGGAGTACAATCTGCAAGAAACTATATGAATCTTCAAGTTGGCTGTAACCTGAAATAGATCTCTTTATATTTGAGGTAACTCGGATCTTTTTGCTTTTCTTGGTTCTCTTAACGGAAGAAGTCCAAGAAAAGCTTGTAGACTCGACGGCCAGACCTTGCAAAAAACAGACTCATGTACTGATTTTTTTTCTTCCTATTGTGAAAAAACGGATGACTCCTCAAAGTGGAAAAGTCTTATCAAGTTATAGAGTTATGCCTTAACGTACGATGTTGTAAGCGTTGTGGGTTGTGTTCAACATGTAGAAAGATCGCTTTAACTATTTGTGAAGGATTTGAGTTAATATTCAAAGGCGTAGAAGCCAAAACTTCAGTAAATGAGTTTAAGAATTCTTTTATTTACAGGAAAGTAAATAACAACCAACACAAACCAAGTGTTGCATTTGCAACTCTGGTTCACGTTAAAGCTGGGGAAAGCATAATTCTTTCAATATTCTAAAGCAGAAAGGGAAGAAAAAAAAAACCACTAGAGAAATGCAATAAGGAAGCCCTCTGGCGAAAATTGAAAAGCGAAATCATTACAGGAGAAGTTGTTTATTGAAATCATTAAAGTAAGGCAAGTACCAAACCTTTTTCACAGTTCACCAAACAATGGTTTAACATCTGAATTACCAAACCTTTTTCACAGTTCACCATGTGGGACGAGGAAACAATGGTTTAACATCTGACATGGATGACGAAGCGGCAATAGTAGAGGCTGGAGCAGTAAAACCAATGGTCCACGAATCAGCGATGTCTATTGTATCATTTCCTTCCTCTTCTTCATCAGCACCATCGTCATTTACATTATGTGCCAGTACCTTTGGAAATGAACATATCTTCTCTAACTCGGTAAACACTTCTCTCATATATGGCCTCTTCTTTCCCTTCGAATTCAAACATCTCCTGGCTAGATTTGCCACTGCCATTACTTGTTCCGGTTTGCAGGCATCTCTTATTCGAGCATCCATAATGTCAAAGAATTTGTTCTCTTTCATTGCAGCTCTGAAATGATCCGCTAAGCCTCTTATCTCTTGAGAATCCGGAAGGGTTATTACAGGGTTCTCTCCTGTAATAAGCTCAACGAGGATGACTCCAAAGCTATAAACATCACTCTTATCGGTATATTGGCTAGATCCGTAGTACTCTGGATCCACATATCCAACTGTACCTGAAATAAATGTTGTCCAGTGAGTATGATCCAGGGTTACTGATCTTGAAGTACCGAAATCAGACACTTTGGCTCGATACTTCTCGTCTAGTAATACGTTTGTTGACTTGACATCTCTGTGATAAATTGGAGTAGACGCAGCAGAGTGCAAATACGAAAGAGCTCCCGCTATATCCACAGCAATACGCAAACGCACTCCCCATATCATTGTGTAGTCATCAGATTCTTCATGGATATGTTGAAAAAGGTTACCATTGGGGATGAACTCGTAAACCAGAACAGGAACTTCTGTCTCAAGACAACATCCCAAGAGCTTGACGACATGTCTATGGTTGACCTGGGAGAGAATGACAACCTCGTTGATGAACTCTTCGAGCCTATCTTCATCTACTGCTTTGGATTTCTTGACAGCAACAGTTTTACCGTCAACAAGCATTCCCTTGTACACAGTGCCTTGTCCACCCTGTCCAAGAATCCTTTATCGAAAAAGCCTTGTGGGTTGGTCGCATTCGATAACGTATAGACTTCATCTGTTAAGAAAGCGACTCTGCATTCTCCGTTTGGCGAATTAGCATCTTGGAAGCTCTCTAGTCTAACACCAATCACCTGCTGAGCCTCGGCTTCATCCGGTAGACTTGCTCGACAGCATCCGTTACCATCGCAACTTCTTTCTTCTTCCCCTTTGTTCGCTTTACAAACCCCACTGTTAGCGTAAGGCAACGCGTTGCTAGAATAACATCCGGTTTTGTCGAAAAAGGGGACGCTTTTGCGAGGTAACGTCTCTTTTCTTGCATTGCAATTCAACTCGCATTCCAACTTAGTCGATTCCATGTTAGTCAAGGACGCCTTGCTGTTGCAACCAACCGCTACGAGGCTGTTTCTTTTCCCAAAGAAAAATGGACTACCCGTAAAATTCAAGACCGATCCAGTCTCTTTTCCATCTCTTGAACATCCAATGGAGGTTATCGGGCTTTTGACACGAACCGTCCCGAAGGTCGTGTATGCATAATAATAGAAGCCGTAATTAGGAAGAGAGATGTTCACAACTTGTAAGTCCATCTTGAAAAGGAACGGAGAGGTACCGTTTCTGCATTCGATTTTGTACCATTCGTTGAGATAGCAACCTTGTTGGATTCCAAAGGGGTATGGGATCTTTATGTTTCCACATGATTCGGGTTGACAAGACGGACTCGAGAGAGCGGCAACTTTTGAATCAAGAATGAGAACAAGTAAAAGAGAGAAAATAATCGAAAAGGAGTAATAATTGTTTTAGCTCCTCATGATGTTGCTTCTCTGGCTAGAACTGAATTTCTTCCTTGCTAAACAAGAAAACCGACTCACAGGGTTACTTGCAACACAGGTTACGAAACAAGATCAAATATCTCGAGTTTGATAACAACTCAAGTTTGGAAGCTGCACGTCGGAAACAGTTTTTGTCCGAGAATAAATAAACCAACCAGTGGCGAAATTTCTGATAGCTTCAAGGTCAATAGTCAACTCCGTTGTTTTAGGAAAAGTGGAAAACGCAAGCAAACCATTTTGTGGTATATGATTGTTTGTAGCACATACCTAAACATAAAAGTTGGAAGATGATCTAGATTTAGGAGTAGAGAAACAAATTCTTTCATGGTTAAGATGATGGGTGTTCCTAAGAAGCAACGATAGGGCTGTCTAATGACAAAAATATTAAATTAAAAGAAGGTTTACTAAAACAATCTTGAAAAGTTGTTTTTTTTACCAAAATGATGTTTATTTTTGAATATTACTCAAACAACTTTTTGTACCTTTTTTACCCTTATTTGTTTTGAAGACAAAAAATGTATTTACGAAACTGTCATTAATGAGGCAGCAAAGATTTTCCCGCCAAAAGCAAATAAATCTACTGATCATGTGATGGTAGATTTATTTTACGAAAGGTAAATTTATTAAGTGGTTGGTAGAGTTAATTCAAGTCCGTAGATTTAATCGACGAATGGTATAGTTAATATTTGAATGGTAGACTTGTTGTGTAGACTTATTTTTATTTAGTGGTAAAGATGTTTTGGAGTGGTAGACTTAATGCTAATATTGATAAATTTGTTTTTGAGTGATAGACTTATTAGTCGACGATTTCCTTGGTATGGTATACGAGGATTTCGGCTTGGATCAACGGTTTTTTGAGGTAAAGTTGAATTACATGTTATCAAAGAAATATTTGTCACATTTACCTCTAGATATACCACCAGTTTTTGTTGGGAATTCAAAACAATTGAGTGGGTTTTTACAACAATTTAAGAACGAGACATTCGAATGTGCGTCGAGATTGAAGAACCAAAGCCAAAAAATGTGGTTGGTGGAGATGAAAACGTCGTAGATGACAAAGACGCAACCAAAGCATGTGATGAACATGTTGAAGAGAATGAAGAAGATGATTGTAGATTTGACTACTGCGACGATCCGGACGGTGCAAGTTCAGACGATGACAAATACGGTAGGTGGTAGATTTACAAATGACGAGGAACCCAGGGGAAATCTACCACATAAGAAAATGGTGTATCATCGATTCTTGAATTTGTGAAGTTGCAAATGCGGTCAGTAGACTTAGCTGTCGGGCAACGTTATGATACAAAAGAGGACTTGGAGATGAGATTTTTGATTCTTTCGGTTGCACATCAGTTTGACTATAACGTCGACTACACAACACCAACGTTATTGACGGTTAGGTGTTGAGTTGAAGGATGTACATGAAAGGTTCGTGCCTCCACAATCGGACAGAGTCCCAATTTTCATGTGAAGACTTATGTTGGAAAGCACTCGTGTTTTATTACAGAACATTTAACTCGTGCTTGTAAAGCAACGTATCAGTTGCTAGGACGTCTTTATAAAGATTTCATTGGTGGTGTTTAACCATCAATGTTGCCAAATCATGTAGCTGAGACTATAACAAAACGATTGAGAATTAAGGTATTTTGTATTGAAGATTTTCTAATGATGGTAGATTTATGTTCTCATGATGGTAGATTTATCTTCTGTAATGATGATATATTTATTTTCTAACATGATGGTAGACTTATTGTTTAAGCATATAGTAGTAGATTTAATACTGAAGCTACGTATTTTAATTGGTTCAGGTCGATTATTGGAAAACCCATCGGGCATTAAAGTATGCACGAGAATTAGTTGGGGGAAGCTCCGAGAACGGCTACAAAGAACTTCCAACGTACTTATACATGATTAGGCGAGCTAATCCAGGGACACTTATAAAACTTGAAGTCGACGGGGAAGATAGGTTCAAGTTTCTTTTCATTGCATTTGGCGCAAGTATACATGGTTTCCAATTTATGAGAAAAGTAGTTGTCGTGGATGGGACATTTTTGAAAGGAAAATATAAAGGTACATTGCTAATCGCCACAACGCAAGATGGAAATTTTAACATATTTTCAATTACTTTCGCTATAGTTGATACGGAGAATGATGAATTGTGAGAATGGTTCTTTAGACAACTACACCGAGTTATCCCAAACGATGAAGAACTTGCCATTATCTCTGAAGGCATCAATCAATAGCAAATGTGATTGCGATGATATACCCGCTTGCTTCTCGTGGTATCTGCACATATCATTTGCATAAGAACATTTTATTGAAATTTAACGGTTGAGAATCATTTGGACTAGTGAAGAAGGTAGAGACCGCATATAGGCTTCTAGAGTTTAATCAGTTATTTGGGCAGAATGAGGCTTTGTATCATGCTCTTCATAGCTATTTACAAAAAACCGACATTCGTTTGTGGACTCGTGTTCATTTCCCGGGCCATAGATACAACTTCTTGACGAGCAACATTGCGGAAACGATAAATAAGGTCCTCTCTCCTGCTCAAGGATATCCAATAGTGTAACTTTTGGATACAATCAGGTCAATGTTAACCAGGTGGTTCGCTACAAGAAAAAAAAACGCAAGTCTAATGACCACAACCCTTACGAGTGGGGTGGAGAAGCTGTTGGAGGTATATATGATTATGGTAGATTTATTTCAACGTGTGGTAGATTTGATAGCGGTTTTTAAGCGGTGTTATGGTAGATTTATTTGAACGGGTGTAGATTTTTTATCGGATATTTAGTAGTGTGGTGTCTTGGTAGATTTATTTTGTCAAGTATTTTTACGTGTTGTTGTTGATTAACTTATGCTTTTAACGTATATTGTAAGCGGGCTAGGGTCATAAATGCTAAGCTATAGATTGTCCCAGAAATAAATGAGAATCAGATACAAGCAACATGCGGGTCATCATTTTATGTCATCAATTTGATAGCCAAAAAGTGTATTTGCCGAAGGTTTGACTTGGATAAAATATCTTATATCCATGCCATTGCAGCAGCAGCAAAAGCGAAGAAGTCACGGATCACCTTTGCCCATTCATACTTTTATTAGAGCTACTTGTACAACGGTTACTCTCAAAGTGTTATGCCAACAGATGTTGCACTTCTCACGCCGGAAGATGTGGCCTCGAAAGTTTGTAATCCGCCTGTGGTTCGTGAACCACCCGGTAGACCAAAATTGTCAAGGATAAAAGGTGCATTGGAGATTGCCATGGAGCGAAAGCGGCCTAGGAAAAAACACAAGTGTTCTAAATGTCTCCAACACGATCATAATCGTTTGACTTGTGATGCTTAAATATATGTTTGTAGAACTATGTGTATCTTTTCCATATGACATGGTTCTTTTATTTAAAAACTAAATAGTAGTAAACCATCGATCATGTTTAGACTACAAATAGTTTGTCAAATCATTACATTACAAAAAGGATCATATAAGTCTACCATACTTTCGAAGGACCACCAAGTTTACCATCGTGATACATACAAAACATGGTCCTTTGAAAGTATACACCTAGTTAAATCTAATGGTCGCGCACTTAGTCAATATGTCTACGACAACAAAATATACAAGTCTACCGTAATGATTTAAATGTGTATGATAACAAAATAATTAAATCTACGATCACAAAAGGACTTGTCAAAATAAGTCTACCATCACCTTGCAATTCACTTTACAGAATCCGTGTGCAAAGGAATCTTATCATCTGATGGACGACGAGGGTTTGGATCGGATAACTGAACAATCTCATCTTCTGGTAACTCGTCCATCATCTCAGCTGCAAGTTTGAGACGAACAGCATGCATGTTGGAATCACACAAGTCATCGTAACTATGGCATAGTGCTAAACACTCGATATACGTCAGCGTATACACACCACAATCATCTGTTTGGTAGTTTTGTGGTATATTTTTGATCTTGTATACATTCCAAGCTTGCTCATTCATTCGCTTCCTTTGATCAAGGGGTGCAGTCTACTTGATCAACATCGAAATCATCTTTGCGTATGGCCTGCATATTTCTTTGATGTAGTCGTCGATGTATGCAGTGTAGATGCTATCGTAGACTTTCACCTTATTTTTAACCAAGTCTACCACAACAGTGATCCAGTGCTCGTTTTTGATATTATGAAGAATGTACAAAGTATCCACATCCTGAACCCATTTTTTGTTCATGGCAGTGAAATGTGGAATTGTACCATTGTAAAGACTAAAATATCCTGACGGAAACACCCAGCTTTTCTCTCTTCCGAGGAAGTCCGTAGTGTATTCTAGAGACCAAAGGCCCGCAAACAACGGATCGATAAAAGAAATCCTTTCACTTTTAAAAGGACTTGGCTTTTGCAAAGACCTATGTCGGAGCATATTCATGCCAGCAACCATATGCTGAAAATTAAGAAATGGGTGGTTTTTAGAGTTCTCGAAGAATAAATCTATCACAACAAATAAATAAGTCTACCACAACATATACATTAATCTACCATAAATAGCCAAAAATCAACCATCATTAAGTGTATTGTCATTTATCGGCGTATTCAACCACCCATACTTGGGATTGTCTTTTGGCCACATTTGTTTAGGTGTCATCATTTCCAAGTAGAATTCTACTCCTACGAGGCTTTTGTCGAATGGGTTTTCCCTAAACAATGGAAAGGGTAAAACGCTGAGAATGATGAAAAGAGGTTGTACATTGTATAAGATAGATTTAACAATAAGAAGGAGAAATAACTTACAAATCAGTCTTCACGTACTCAAGCAACCGATCCAATTTACGCTTTTCTACCTTTGCAAAAGGATCATAGATAGCAGGAGAAGGAGTTTGACGATACACTATCCGTATAGTTCCAGAGCTTCCTATGAATGGGTCCACTTGGGTTTTTGCAAGAGTTAGTTTGCGACGTTTGAGGACACCGAAATCATCATTCTTTGTCAAGTCAAGAAGCTTATCTAATGCACCTCCCAATGCTTTGTTGATCTTCTCTTCATATAGGTCAGAAAAAGATGGCACCAAAGAGGGATGGTTACCTTTTTGAGTAGGTTTCACATCTTTAGTCATATCGACAAAGTCAACAGTAGCCTTTTTCTTCTCAACAGCAGGTTTCCGATACTTTTCGGCTTCATTCTTCTCTTTCGGAGCAGCCGATTCATTTTTCACATTTCACAAGACCATTGCCCCAACTTTCCGGTTTCTAACATGGTTAATTGGGAACTCGGCCTGGGATGTTACCTGCTGCTCTACCATCCATGACATCTGTGATGATAACATAATTAAATATAATTCAATACGAAAACCAATATAAAGATTGAGTGAAGTGGTTGTAATAAATAAACTGAAATTTCATAAATAAGTCTACCATAACACAAATTAAATGTTCCATAACGTTGGAATATAAGTCTACAATAACGTATCCATATAAGTCTACTATAACTGACAACATATTTAGAAATTGAAAGAATTCCTAACATCATGGTCAAGTAAGTTTCCAGTAACTTCCACAAGTTACTTGCACTAAAAGAGAGACCTACGTACCAGATCTTCGTCCTTAGACCCATTTCCTTCATCTTCCACCATCGAATGTGCATCTAGCTCTACCACCAGCTCAGTCACCTTGCCTTTCTCGTTCTCTAGTGATGCAATCCTAGTGTCGATGCCTTCGTAATTCTTGCCCAATTCATCCACTTTACCCAACAATGACTTAAGGATCGAAACCACTTCACTACTCTCTTCCACTTTCTTCTTTTCAACCCTTTCTTCACCACTACGACTCTCTTGATGCTCCTTTCTCTTTTTCTTTCTATTAACGGGATACTCATGTCAACATCCTCGCTTTCCTTATCACTTTCTTCCTCGGTTTATGGCTCAATGTTTGTAGAGGTCAAAACCAACTCAATTGAATTTGTCAAGGGTTTTTAAGGAAACGAGATCTCTGGAAAGAATCACAAGAACAACTAAGAACAAAGACAAAAAACACGAAAATTGCGTTAAGAAAGCTTTATTGATTTGTTGCTAAGTGTTTGTGCCAAAAGTTGCGGATCCCCCTTACAAAGTAGTTTTAAACATATATATACAAGTCTAAGTCGGGTAGGTCTAACAAGTAAGAGATAAGGAAGTTTTCAGTATTCCTCGGGATTTTCTTTTATCATAGTCGGCGCTAGCCACGGGTTTCGTTGTCATGGGCCGGACTTTGCCATCTTGCCATCTCGCCATCCTGGGTCTATGTTCTCAGCACAACGCCTTGTTAGTCGGCCCATCTCCTGTGTTCTTGGCCCACTCTTTGAGATGGCGACATCGTCGAGTTGTCGAGCACTCCAAGAGGTGATATCGCCGAGTTGTCAAGCACTCCGGACGGCAACGTCGGCAGCTATAATCGGCAGAGAGTTCTCGACAAGGAGCGTTCAACAGCAGTAGTCGGCACTTTCCATGCCTTGCGACAAATGGCAGATTGGCGGAAACGGGCATTTCTGGCGAGCTGCCCAGGTCCCCGGAGAGTACTCGGTACTTTCCATAAATGCCCATTTCTTTAGTTATTTTATCGAAATAACTGTCGGAGGGAGTTTTGACCCCAACAATGTTTTTTCTCCTCTTCTTGTCCTTCTTCTCACTCTTTCCATCCCTCTTCTTTTCCTTCTTTTTCTTCTTTTCCTTTTCTTCGAAAATAACTCTCGGAGGGAGTTTTGACCCCAACAGTTAGCCCCCCAGCTTGGTAGTCCCTGTTAAGGGAGTGCCGAGCTTGAAGAAGCCGATGACGAGATCAGCGTTGCGAGGCTTAGTTTTTGCGTTAAAATGATGCCAGGTTAAGACACTCGCTCGTCGTGCCGAGCTAACATGCTTTCGCAATAGTAGTTCCAAATCATATTCGTTTTCCCGTTTCGATTAGACTTGTGTCTGTTGAGATTTGTCGTCCCATTAACCTTGTCGAGCTTACATGTTTCAGAAAATGCTTAACCCGACAATGTTTTTGGAACTATTTCGAGCTTGTTTTGTAAAAGCTACGCAAATTTGCGATTTGCGACTTGTATCGTGTTCCGTCTTTGCCAAGTTTACATGTTCTGGAATGCTTAACTTTGACAATTCTCCATACTTAGTAAAAATTTTGAGATTTGCCGAGATTCACATTGGCGAATTGCCGTTTCCCGAGATGTGATAATGATTTAGTTTATATAGTCTCCATCCTCCTTCTTCTCTTCACAATTCCACTTATTCAAAAAAAAAAGGTAAAAATAAAATCTTCTCTATCTCTCCTTCTTTTTTTTGGTTTTCTGTGTGTTTTTTTTTTTGGTGGCCGCCGAGAGTCATTACCGCGGGGTCCCTCCGCTGGTTTTGCGAGGAAATCCGCCGAAGCCCCTTGCCAAGCTTGAGGAGCAGTCGACTAGCTGCAAAGATTTTGCCGGGATTGGCGACGTGAGTAGTCGGCGTAGATTTGAGGATTTCACCGAGTTTCATTTGCGGGCGTAGTCGGCGGGCGAAGATTTCGCCGAGGTCTATTTCACTCCAGTAGTCGGCAGAGAAATCAAGGCTTCCGCCGAGATGGGCCAAGGGAGTTGTCGGCTTTATTCTGAATCTCGATCCGGCGTGGAGATTTGAGATTTCGACCGAGGTCTTTCTCACTCTAGTAGTCGACAGGGAGATCGACGATTCTGCCAAGATTCGCCGCGGTTCCGGTGTTGAGATTTTCTGGGATTTCGCCGAGATTTGCGACGTTGAGTAGTCGGCATTGCCAAAATTTTGGTCGAGGTTGGTTATCGGCTTAACGAGATATGTTGCGTAGACGAGGTTGGTGGTCGGTCGAGCTCTCTCTCTAGAAGCGTTGAATTTGAACTCGTGCCGACTACAAATCGCTTGAACCCGAAGCCGACAACGCATCGATTCGAATTCATGCCGAGTACCCTTCGCATTGTTTGAATTTGTGTCGAGTATTCTCATTCAATTTAAACCATAATCAACTTGTGCCGAGTACTCCTTGCGTGTTTTGATTCGGAGCCGAGACAGTTTTTTGCCGAGGACATCACCATAAACCAAGGTGAAACCAAAATCCTCTTGCCTTGTTTCTTCGTTGAGTTCGCCTTAGGTGATTTTAGCATTACTTGGATGAATTTGTTGTGTTTGTAGAAATGGAGAGTCCTAGCTTTAGCGTTTATGTTTCTGATGCTGAGTCGAATTCCGTAATTGATCCCGATGCCACGGGTTCGAAAGCTTTGGAAGGGTTTTCCCGTGAGAATGAGTTAGTTGACGAGACGTTAAGCCCGGTTGTGATTAAGGCCGAGCTAAACATTGAGGTCGACCTGGCCTATTTAGATGCAATTGCTTGTTGGAGTGTTCATTCTCCGAAACGCACTGTGTCGAGCTTGAGGAAATGTGGAACCAAGAAAAAGCAAGCTCCCGGTCCCCCAGGTTCATCACTCTCTAACGAGAATTCCTTGGGCACGTTGAGACAGAAGTTTAGTATTTCCGAGGAAATCAAATTTCGCGTTCCTTCGCCTGCAGATCGTGCCGACAATCCTCCGGATGGGTATTTCACCTTATTCGAGCGATTCTTCTATGGATGCTTCTTGTGGTTCCCCATTCCGTTTGTGATCTTATCGTATCTGGTGCACTATGGCATCTCTATCTCGCAACTCACTCCTCGGGGACTCCGTCACTTGATTGGGATTTTGGTTCGGAGTTACGAAATTGACGAGGAGGTCACGCCCCTCCATTTGATGAAGTGGCTGGATCTCCGCAAATCCTCTCTTAAAGACAAGCTAGTCTACTTTGCAGTCAACCGGAAAGGCTATCGCATCATCACCGGGTTCCCAAGCAAGGATCGTCAGTGGATGGACTACTTCTTTTATGTGCCGACTTGTGTGGAAACTCTGGGTGGCGGCGTTGGTTTCTCGACTCGGTGGCGGAGAAAGGGTAGCCGACAACTTTGAACGTTTAGAGGGCTCGGCGTACTCAGATTTTCTGTGCGCTATTCAATTGGTTTTTATCAGGATTCTAACTTGAAATTTTTTTTTGATTTTTCTTTTTTGCAGTGATCTACCCTTTTCCGAGGCTCCCTGAAGATTCAAGGACACTTTGCAGCGCCCTTGCATCTCAGAAGTGTAATTGGGAGAGACACTTTTCTCTGAGGCGTGTAGAGAAAGCGCGATCTCACCACACAGGAATATCAGCATCGAATTCGTCGGCGAATTCTTCAGATCACGGGATGGTGACTTGGAGAGAGAGAGAGAGAGAGATAGGGTTTCAAAGAAATCTATCATTGAATCAGACATAGATAGGGTTTTATCATATGTTGTTTTCACCTATCGTTGAACTCACTGCTTAGGCTAAATTGATCACTTAGTCTCTGATCTAAGGTTTAATCTATTCATCAAAAGTGTTATAGATTGCTTGATAGAACATAGGTGAGCAAATTGTCTTTAGCCAACGAAAGCTGATGCTAAGGCAATTAGTAAACATATCAAACCTGCTCATTAATGTTAGTCTAGAATTCTAGGTTCAAACGACAGTTTATAATTGTAGGTTGCTAGATAAAGTCTCTGATACCACGACAGTGGATTGGTTATATCTTCATGTTTGAGTTCGAAACTGCGCTTAATTGTTCCCTGAATAATTGTCTGGTTCATGATCTCTGATTTCCTACGAATATCCTAAAGCCTAACGCTTTTAATCCATAACTTTACATCGATTTATTTGCTATTTTTGTTTTCAATTTGCAATTCAAAATCATATTTTCGTCTTAGCTATGTTTCACTCTTGAGATTCGTAGTGTGATACTTGGTCCTCGTGGATTTGATCCCTGATTTACTACTTCGATTTGCTGTGCACTTACAGTAGTTATATAGGGTTAAAACTCTGTGTTATCAACTAAATACTCTTGATAGATTTAAATTCCTCGGTGGTAGACTTAAACTTCTGGTTAGTAGACTTAATTTTGTGACGGTAGACTTATTTATAGTAGTGGTAGATTTATAATATGTGGTAGACTTATTTCTAGTAGTGGTAGAATTAATTTTGTGATCGGTAGACTTATTATATTTCTCTTTTCTCAAAAGAGTTGTTTTAGTGATTATTTAGTAATTAAGAAACTTTCTTAAGTTGTTTTAGTAATTATCTATCTCTTAAAAGACACTGAAACCAAAATTTCTAATGACAAAGATAGTTTGCAAAATCCTCATCTGCCAAATACTGAATACAAAAAAAAAAAGAGCTACAATCTCACTCGTTTATTTACACTGAAAATAGATACCAACAAAATCCACAACAAAGTGTTTGATTCACACAATGATCACACCCAAACTACAAACGGTTAAAAACGAGGATTCTTTCAAAATTTCAAAGTAAAAAGGTGTGCAAATGTATATATTAAGCAAACTAGAGAAGCCTCCTCCTGAAATTTCTAGTAGTTGATTGATAAGTACGCACGAGAAGGCCCACACCAATCCCAAGACCAACACAAACACCAAGTCCAATCCCAACACCAACCCTTACACCTGCATTGAACCATGACATCTCTCCATCAATGCACTCGCTTCTCCAATACATGTCTCCTTCGTATTCCTCTTTGTAGTTCGCGTAATCTGTTGCCTACGGACAAAAATAAAATCATACTTTAAGGACATCAACTATACAAATAATGACTCTTTCAAGAATCAGCTTTGCTAGGTACTTCCCATATTGGCTTCTGTGCAATAACTTCCATTGTCTATTTACTATAAGGCTCTAGTCCCTACCACTAATAGTAAATGTTGAATAAAAACACCCTTAAGCCTACAGTGATCCAAAATACATGTCCATGTGGGTCATAGAAGCAGCAGACAAATGGATAAGAGCTCAAAGATAAAGGAGACTCCAATGGGATATCATATTTTATCTCTTCAATCGTAAACTGTGTCTAGCCACATGCCACATTCATCAGAAGGAGACTGGTCCACTTCAATTCTTTAAAGGATTTTTATCTACCTAAGACTACCAATAAACATATCACAATAGGGAGAGGAGATCCAAAAACCATCACAACATGTTATAGATTCACAAAACAATGTGTTCAAGAAAACTGTGACACACTGAGAAGAAATAAGATTGTATAAGCAAATGCTATATCATGAAAAAATGAAGAACGAATTTAGATAATGATTACCTGAAAACCAAGCTCAGAGGAGATGTTTTTCTGAGACTCTGCGGTTTCATACTCGGGAATTGAATCCAATGCCATTCTTCTACTCTGCTTCTTTTTCAAACCAAGTTGAATAGTCTTGGTTAAGATGATGGGCGTTCCTGAGAAGCAACCAGTGACATAAACCTCGATAGTTGGCAATTGGGACGATAACTCTTGACCGTTTATACTCTTCTCTTTTAAGAAACCAGACCCTGCAGTGACCTCAGCCTCGCAATTCATATTCCATCGATTCTTCGATTCCCCAGTGAAGCCAGTACTATCAGACATCTCAAGAGTTCCAGACAAAACTAGCTCGTTCCTATCATAAACCTCAAACTTTATGCTACCCGTTAACCTGATATTGTCTGTGCTAACATAAGTAGCTTCTTCAGATTTCTTATCAAGCCGATCCCTCCTAAGCTGTGAAGAACAACCTTCTGAGTACATACTCATTCTAACACCGTTTATCTCCAAAAGCGTATCTGGATCCAGAGGAATGTGATTGATGGTGAGGACTTCAGGTGTCGAATCTTCCACCAAGAAATTGCTTATCCTCACATAGAACACTCTCAAATCCAACCAGGGTGATGAGATTCTGGAGCTGTGCTGGTTACTATAGTTATGATATCTAGATATCGGATAGGCTTCACCATTGTCAAGTGTCTCACAAGCTTCCTCCATGACCAATGCTCAATTCCGATGAAAAATCCCAATTTTGAGGAACAGAAAGCCTAATTATAGAGACAAGAAATAAGGAATACTTAAAACGGCAAAAAAGAGAATCATTCCTTCTCAAAAGGGAAGATTGCCATGGAACAACACAGAAGAAGCAATAACACAACAACTATACTAAGATAAGTAAAGATTCAAACTTTTGTAGATACACACGCTAAGATAATCTCTGTTGTAAAATCTGAAACTTTCGAGATTGACCTAGATATGAAATTGAAAATGAAACTGTTCCTTCAAACTAAAGGAAGGACCTTTAAAAACACTCAAAGCTTCCCAAAACTATGAAGATCCAAAAGAGATTGAAAGAAATAATATAAAAGAGGAAAAACTCACCAAAAAGAAGAAATTTTGCATCCACTAAATCCTGTAAATTGACTCGACGACTAGTCTCGGTAGTGTACGATATTAATCTTCTTGTCAACGTCTTATAAAAAAACAAATCAAAATTTATAAGGAAATTTTGTTTATGGCCAAGATTAGACTTCTCGAACCCACCAAGATCAAAGCTTTTTCTCAGTCGATCTATCGAAATCGCAGCGCGTGTCCGAGAACTGAGACGGACCCAGTTGAGTTTGACAGTTTATATGTCCTAGTTTGATGAAAATCAATTCGAAAATTAAAAAAAAATCTGGTAGTCTATTTAATTACATTTATCAAAAATCCGATAAAATTGCGAAAAAGTCTACGGTGATGAAGCCGGAGAAAAAGAAAATATCAGAAACAGTGATGGGAATAAAAGGGTTAGGTGGAAGATGATGATGATGATCAAGTTTCTTTTCTGACCTAACGATAATTTGATCTTATCCTTCAAGGGCTAAAACTATTCGCTGTTTAATACACACGAAAACGACGTGCATTTTGTCATCAACTTTCATAAAACGGCTTTAAAGAAAATATTCGTGTTAATTTTTATTGGTTATTCCGTAACCGTCATCTTTACCAACAACGGTTATGACTCGCCTCTTTCAAACTAATCCAAAATTTGCATATGTTTAACAAACTTATCCTGATTATTAAAATATTGATCAAAATTTCAATTTCTTACGAAGACACCGTGCCGTTTTCTTCTAGCTGTCAAATAGAACGCCTTGCCGTTTTCCAACCACAAAGATGATGTATACATATTACATACAGACAGTAACAAAAGTAAGAAACAATGAGATCAAGGACGCCATAATGTCTTTTGTGCACATAACATTCCTTCTTTGTCTTGAGCATAAGTCATACGAATCTCCCAATGCAAGCTTCTTAATATCTCTTCTAATGGCTCTAATATCTCCACTTTGTCACGCACCACGACCCAACCTCCAGGCCTAGTCAATCTATCCATTTCCACTACGATCGAAACCGGTTGCTTACACCTTGCCACAACAAGAAACAAATTTTGGAGATTTTCATGGTCAGGTTTCTCATTTGACAAGCAGATTTGGATTCTAAAATATTATCACTTTACTTTATTGTACCTGTTCTTAAGCCGTGAAAAGAGATGATCAGCATGAAGAAGGTCATAAGATCTTGGATATGTTCCAAATGCTTCACACCAATCATGGTATATACCGAAAAGACCTCTTTCGTATATGAAAGGTAGCGTATCTGGCGAATGAACTGGCACTACATTCATTACCCACACGTTCTGCTTCACGAGTGAAGCCGCAAATCTGATTTTTGTTGTTGTTGTAAGAAATCAAAACCAGTAAGAGTCACCATATTAATACAACAGTATTAAAGATCTACTTACCCGCCATAGATAGCTGTCATGTCCATCACATTCCGGATATGTGACCAGTTGATGCCTAATCCGGTGAGATAAGATTTGTTTACCATAGCTTTCCAGTGGTTTGTATCTTCAATGGCTTTCTCTTTGTTTGTTAACCACTCTGGATATGTTTCAAGTCTCTTTGGCCATTCTTCAGGCCACTCAGCTCCATGCTGTTCTATAGCCGATGGTATTTCGTGTAAACAAATTTTCATCGGCACATACCTATCCAAAAGAGCACATGAAAGTTCATAAGAATGGACATAAAAGAATGAGAAAGTTACGCATTTTGGATTTATCACCATTGCTTTACTTACCAGGCTGCGTCTGGGTTTTCGTTCTCTTTGCAAAGAGGCGGAATTTTCTTCCTTCTCAGTTCGTATATATCATTTGATTCTGGTTTCTGATATATTCTTACTCCCATTTCACTTGCTTCGTCGGTCTTGTGTGCCAGAATATTCCAACAAATAGAAGCTATCAATGCAGTCATCGCTGGAAAAACCCACAGCAGAGACAAACTATGTCACAAGAGAAAGACAAGAAAACAAAAAAAAAATCGATAAATACTAAAGTCACAAGTAGAGTTTTGATATTACATTAAAATTAGATCCCAAATGATTTTAAGCTAGATATTCAGTGAAAATTAAAAGATATATATACCTTCATCATCCTCAATCTTTTCATTATTACTTGACAAAATGAAGTATCCATAAGGCCTTAAAAGCCTGTTCATCTCCAGTAGAAGTCTACCACCTGAGATTGCAAAAAGATGAAACAATCAATGACTCAAATAGCATATCGTCAGTAATGACATTGTCAAAGGAACACTTACCATGAGAATGCCAGTGGATGCCGCAAGCAGCACAATGAATGGTATCAAAGACTCCACTAGGAAAAGGAAGCCTTCTACTTGCCAAAGCGCTAACTAAAGTAGGAAACCCACGCTCAAGAGCAACCTGAGCTAAGTCAACTAGATCGTCCTTCAAGCCTAGAGATATCGTCAAAACATCCTTATCCAGCAATGCAGATACAAAACTTGAATCTGTGCATCCAATGTCCAACACTATACGAACATTCTTTCCCCATTCAATATCTGGTACCATCTACCAAACACCAATCATGTTTTAAACAATTCTCCTTTCACAGAACTTGCCTCCAATAAAAAGTCAATTTCAGAGAGTAACAAATGATGCTCACCTCTTGAATGAATTCAAGGTACTGAATAACATTGCCGTTGAACGCAGTCTGGTTCTGTGGAAAAGTTAGGTATTCACCGGTCTCATTCACCCAATCATGCTTCTTAATATATGCAGCTAACTTCGGATGCGCCACATTTTTATACAAAATCTAATATTAATAAAGAAAGGCATTAGATCAAAACTAACTTATGCCATATAAAAACCAACACAAAGAAGCTCAACAAATTTAAACCTTTGATTTGCTCTCAGGCCAAGAAATAGGAGGATCATAGCCATCATGTGGTAGAGGAACAAGACACATAACAGGTTTCTTAGGACAACTCCTCTCTCTATGTCTATAACTTTGAAGTCTCCCTATTAACCCATCATTATCAATACATGGCATGTAATTATGCTTGCTCCTAGTGTTACACAATCTCCAGCTATAAACAGCTTTAGGATCAAACACCGGACCTTTCCTCTTCCTCTTTTTACCTATCTCGGTTACGGTTACTTCCTCGTTCTTTTCTTCCACTTCTTCATCAACTGATACATTTGAATCATCCCCATTTCCATTACCATCAGTTTCTCCTTCATTGCCATCTGACTCAATTCCTTCCTCTCCATCTTCCTTATTAGACTCGGAATCCTCAGATTCAACTTCTACTTGTTCTTGATCCTTCTTAACCACAGTTTCTTCTTCTACTACAGGCTTTGGCACATCCTTCTTCTTATGTGGATGAGACACAACATGCTCTTTCTTTTTCTTGGTTTCATGTTTATGAACAAACCCACCAACTTTTTTCCCCTCTTTTGATTTCGAACCAGATTCAACTTTACTTTTCTCATGTGATTTGCTAGATTCAGATACCTCTTTATGAGCTGACTTAGTACGAGATGACACTGGTTCAGCTATATCGTCGAAGCTTTCTCTTTGAACATTGAATGAAGTAGCAGAGGAAGATAAGAAAGACCAAAAGAAGACAAAGCAGAGACCCAAAACAACTATAAACGCCATTTTCACCCAAAGACCTCGTGGCTGTTTAATCCTTCGTGCGAAATAAGCAATCCCCATTTCTCTTTTTCTCTCTGACGTTACAAAAATCTCACCAAAGAAAACACTTTTAACGCATCTGAACAACAGAGATCTCCAAAGACCACTTTAACCAAACTTGGGATAAGCTCAAGAACCAATGATTTTCTAAAGCTTAAGCAAACACTGGAGCTGTAGTTACAAGATCTACGCGAGTTTCGAAGATGCTTGAGCACGAATTAGTGGGAAATTCGCAGTACCTAGATTGAAAAAGCTGCACAAAAAAAGGAAAATTACAGATTTGGTCGAAATGAGCCAACAAAATCTCAGATTTCTCACCGGAAAACGTGAAGAGAAAGAACAAAACAAAAGTAGAAATTTGTAGTACCCAAATCGAATCGTAAAATTAAAGCTTTAAAAATAGATAATCACAACACCGAAAATTAGGACTCTTTTATTGAGCTTAAAGACAGTAATATTATCCTCAATGCCTTTTCTCACTTTTTTTCCTTGTCTAGTTGAAAGTTGGAAACGAAAGAAAAAAAAAAAAAACTAAAGCTTTCCACTTTTGGTAATAAAATGAGCAGTGGTCAGAGCTTTGTCCGGTTTCGGGAAGGCGAGACAATCGGAGGTGACGGAGATTTCAGATCAGCCACTTTAAGCCCAATGGGCTTCTAGTAAATAAGCCCATTTCAGTTTATGGGCTAATGCGATGTAATACTGTGGCAAAGACCATGTGTGATCTATAATTTCATAATCATTTTTACAACAGTTTCATAGCGAATTTAAAAAACAAGCTACTGTGTGACTTGAGGAAATACCAACTTCCAATGAGATTTTAGATAAGCACTTCCGTAAGATTTGCCACATTTTTAGATTGCTCACAAAGTCAACACTTCCGTTAACTTTTTTAGATCACTTTCTTCAATCACAATAGTCTTAGAAGACACTTATTCATTACGAAATCGAAATAATATATAAACACTAACATAAACTATTTCGTTACAAAAATTTCATTTCATACATGTACAAACATAGAGGAATGATTTCTTAACCAATCTTACCAAAATAATGTTTATCAAAATGGCAAGAAAAAAAAATCGTTTTCTTCACGTATGAGAGGAATATGCGGTCATTTTAACTAGGAAAATAACATAATTTTTTATAAGTATCTAGCCAGTTCGAAGAAAATTACAACAAAATTAAATTTCTTAAAAAAGAAAAAGGAAAAAAACAGCTCATCATGCCTCACGTTTCTCAGTTCTATTTTGCTGTGCTTCGTCAAGATTCGTTTCAAAAACGTGGACCCTCCTCCACTTACCATCTTTGGTTTCCGTTTCTCTCATTGATTTCTCCAAAACCCTCCAAAAAAAAAAAAAAAAAAAAAAAAATCTCAACTTTCTGGGTTTTCTCCTCTGTTTTATAAAGACAAACCCTAGTTATTGTTTTTCTCCCTTTTGTTACTGACATTTCTCTTCCTGGGTTTCACAAATCCAGCTCGGTTAAATCCCATTTCAAAAAAAAAAAAAACTCTGGGTTTTGGTGGGTCATCGTCAAAGTTGTCTCCTTAACGGTCCTTTTCACCACCAGCACAAGAATTTAAAGGACTCCTGAATTTAATAATCACAACACATTCTCCGACTTCCGTATAAAAATCAGACCTTTTTTTTTGTGTCAGTGCTTGATCATGGACGGTGCCGGAGGGTCACGAGTTAGCGGCGGCGGAAATGGCGGTGGTGGTGGTGGTTCAGTTGGTGTTCAGATCCAACAAACCCGGATGCTACCGGATTTTCTCCAGAGCGTGAATCTCAAGTACGTGAAATTAGGTTACCATTACTTAATCTCAAATCTCTTGACTCTCTGTTTATTCCCTCTCGCCGTCGTTATCTCCGTCCAAGCATCTCAGACAAACCCAGAAGATCTCCGACAACTCTGGATCCATCTCCAATACAATCTGGTTAGTATAATCATCTGTTCAGCGATTCTCGTCTTTGGGTTAACCGTCTATGCAATGACCCGACCCAGACCCGTTTACTTGGTTGATTTCTCCTGTTATCTCCCACCTGATCACCTCAAAGCTCCTTTCACTCGATTCATGGAACATTCTAGACTCACCGGAGATTTCGATGACTCTGCTCTCGAGTTTCAACGCAAGATCCTTGAACGTTCTGGTTTAGGTGAACACACTTATCTCCCTGAAGCTATGCATCATGTTCCACCGAGAATTTCTATGGCTGCTGCTAGAGAAGAAGCTGAACAAGTCATGTTTGGTGCTTTAGATAACCTTTTCGCTAACGCTAATGTGAATCCAAAGGATATTGGAATCCTTGTTGTGAATTGTAGTCTCTTTAACCCAACTCCTTCGTTATCTGCAATGATTGTCAACAAGTATAAGCTTAGAGGTAACATTAGGAGCTTTAATCTTGGCGGTATGGGTTGCAGCGCGGGAGTTATCGCGGTGGATCTTGCGAAAGATATGTTGTTGGTACATAGGAACACTTATGCGGTTGTTGTTTCTACTGAGAACATTACTCAGAACTGGTATTTCGGTAACAAGAAAGCGATGTTGATACCGAATTGCTTGTTTCGAGTTGGAGGGTCTGCGGTTTTGCTATCGAACAAGTCTCGGGACAAGAGACGGGCTAAGTACAGGCTTGTTCATGTGGTCAGGACTCATCGTGGAGCAGACGATAAAGCTTTCCGTTGTGTTTATCAAGAACAGGACGATACGGGTAGAACCGGGGTTTCGTTGTCTAAAGATCTAATGGCGATTGCAGGGGAAACGCTTAAAACCAATATCACAACATTGGGTCCTCTTGTTCTTCCGATAAGCGAACAGATTCTCTTCTTTATGACACTAGTTGTGAAGAAGCTTTTTAACGGTAAAGTTAAACCGTATATACCGGATTTCAAACTTGCTTTCGAGCATTTCTGTATCCATGCTGGTGGAAGAGCTGTGATCGATGAGTTAGAGAAGAATCTGCAGCTTTTACCGGTTCATGTCGAGGCTTCGAGGATGACTCTTCATCGATTTGGGAACACATCTTCGAGCTCGATTTGGTATGAGTTGGCTTACATAGAGGCGAAAGGAAGGATGCGTAGAGGAAACCGCGCCTGGCAGATTGCGTTTGGGAGTGGATTTAAATGTAATAGCGCGATATGGGAAGCTTTGAGGAATGTGAAACCTTCAAAGAACAGTCCTTGGGAAGATTGTATTGAGAAGTATCCGGTAACATTGAGTTATTAGCTTCTTCTGAGGAACTGTTACTTTTTTCTTTTTTCATGATATTGTAACTTTGAGACTCATTATCCATATGGCTGTTTTTTTCTTAAGAAAAAAACCTTTAGATTTGATCTCTGACAATGTCAATGTGCTTTGTTGTTTATGTTAATGTGTTTGGGAGATTTTGTGAAATTTGAGTTACACTGCTTGAGCTCATGTGTTTCAGATCTTTTTTGAGTATTAATGGCCAAACCAGAAAAACATGAAAAAGAAAAATACAAAATAAAATGATGCATGCTAAACGAAAAGATGCTTTTTTTTTTTCTTAAGAAATTTTGGATCACAATAATTGTATTTTATTCTTATATACTCAATGATTTCACTGAAAACATCTATGTCTGATGAAACCAAAAATTCACTGAAAACAAGTAAAATTTGTGTGACTATTACTGATTACCAGAAGAACGGTTACTATGAAAAACAACTTTTGCAGATTTGAATCATTTTGGTAACGGTCTTTCTCGTTACTTCTGTACATTGGTTTTATAATATACTGTATCACTTTAGAAAGAAAGTGACCTTAATTTTGTTTACTTCGTTTTTAACGAGTTGTCAAATTGGACCGTAGAACATACCACTAATTTTTCATATATAAAATTGTTATTTAAGTTCTTCATTATATTAGTATTAATTTATTTGAAGTTTGCATTGGAAATAGTCCCTTCATATGCGCCAAACGACCAAAGTCCCAAAGCCAATAGCTATCATCATCACATGGTTCCTACTGTCATTTGGATCTTTCACTTTAATAATTCTTCTCTCATTTGTCTTTTTATTACTCTAAATTTCTTTTTAAAAACATAAACGTATACATTGTTGGATATGAATATATTGCTCTATTAATCTTAAGAATCCGAAATATTACACAGAAGAAAAAAACAAATTTAAAAGTAAAATGATATGCTTGTACAATTGAAAGACACATAGAAGGAACAAAGAATGAGCTGTAATGGTGAAAAATGTGTGTATTTGTGATCTTCTTTCTTCTTCTTCTTCTTCTTCTTCTTCTTCTTGTTGGTGTCTTGAATCATCTGAACAAAGCTTGAATCTCTTCAAGAGTTTTGCCTTTAGTCTCAGGAACCCAAAGACTCACAAAGACCACAGTGAATCCACAAACCAAAGCATAAAGAGTAAAAGTTCCTCCACTGCTCCAAGCTAAGAGCATATTTGCAGTCATTGTGACAAACCACGAGACGAACCAATTAAGCAATGTTGCTATACTTCCAGCTAAACCCTTTATATTCACTGGAAGAATCTGTTTTAACAAAACATTAATCAGTCAAAGCTTATATTAGCCAGTTCTTATTCTAACACTAAAAGTAGCATTTATTTTTTTGTTATGTAACATATTAACCCTTTTCAATATTCAGTACCTCAGACATAATCAGCCATGGAATTGGTCCCATTCCCAAAGAGCAAGCAATAACCATAGCCTGTAAAAAACTCTGCAAGATTTAGCACAAACACCGCTGATTTTGTAAACAAGAAAGTTTCGTTATACAGAAAACTTACCACAACTCCAACTACAGAGACCATGCTTAGAATGTTGTACATGTCGGAATCGGGTGATACGAATTCCTAACAAGAGATTACAAACTCAGGATTAATGTGAAACTCTACATTGCAGAAAGATTTATACAAAAAGGTTAACACAGTACCTTAAGGTAAAACGCGACTGCTACAATCACGAGGCTAATTGTCATCCCGATAGAAGAGATCTGCATTTTAAGAGGATGAATTAATATTTTGTTTTCATACATAACTTCTTCAGAGTTTGTAAGGTAATATATGAGTCTCATATAAAACTCCTCACCATGAGCAGAAGTCGACGACCAGATTTGTCCACCAACCATGTCGCTACTGCAGTCGCCACTACCTGGTTTCGAATAAACAAAACGGTTTAAAACCAAATCTAGTGGCTCCTAGATTGAAGTTATATTGGTTGAAGTTATATACCTGAACGACACCAACTCCTAATGTTGCCACATTACTCGATGAGACGCCTAAGTGAATAAAATGGAACAAACAAGCATTATATGAGATCTGTTTATTCTCTCTTAGGAACATTCCAACAATCAAGACAAACATTTGACTTTACCTGCAGATTCAAATATTGTACTCGAATAGAACAAGACACCGTTAATTCCTCCAAGTTGTTGAAGAACAAGCAGTCCTATACCAACCTGTAACACATATATTACAGGGGAAACATGTGAGTTTCTTTCACAGTGAGACAAAATTAGTTCCAGGAGGTAAGAGTAATTGTACCATCAATGGGAAATAGTATCTTCTACGCTTGAGGTCTACAAACCGAATTGCAGAACGTTTGCTAGATGATGCCACAGATCTCTGTATATTGGAAAAGTAACACATTTAGCATTCCTAAACTCGTCACATAGTGAAACCAGCATGCTGTTTTAGCATTTCTCAGTTTAGTAAATACCTTGATTTCATTAACTTCGACGGTAACATCAGTATCGAATCCACGAAGAACTTGCAATGAAGTTTCGAAATCATCTGTGAAACCCATCTTTGCCTACATTTATGACACAAAATGAAGAAAATAACGAATAATGCAACAAACTCAACAATATAAGCAAATACAGTTTGAAGGCTTACCAGCCACCGAGGAGATTCAGGAATGAAAAATAGACCCGGTATCAATAATGTACACGGCAACACTCCTAAAGATAAAGAAGAAATTCAAGAACGTGATTAGACCGTATCGCTAACAAAAAGAAAATATCAGGTATAGTTTCTCTCAAGCCAAGTCGAAATGTTATGAGAGTTACCCAAAACTGCGAGTATTCTCCATGGAACAAAGAGACCGAGTAAATACGCCAACATTATCCCAATTGTTACAGAAAGCTATAAAACAGGAAACATCAATGTTTAATGTTAATATAAAGAACAACTCACAAAATGCAAAAAGAATAGTGAACATGCCAAACCTGGTTCACTGAACCTAAGGCTCCTCTCATGTTCTGTGGAGCGATCTCAGCTATATATACAGGCACCTAAATCGCAAACAAAGTTGTGTAAATACAGTGATTACATTATTCCAAACAAACATTGCTGAAATCAAAGAACTACTTGAGTAAACATTACTCCAAACAAACATTGCTGAAATCAAAGAACGAGTTGAGTCTAGTTTTACCGTGTAAGAGATTATCCCAACGCCGAAACCTTCTAACAATCTTCCCATGTAAAGAAAAGAAGTATCCTAAACAAAAACCAAGAAGAATGACTTTAGAGTTTAGATAAATAGGCCAACAAAATCAGAAACTCGAGAAGACCGGATACTCACTTTTGCGAATGATATCGAAAGCCATCCAATAATATTGGGAATTGCAGCAATCATCAGAGACTGCCATAAGGAAAAACAAAAGCAATTAAGATACAACAAGAAAGAAGAAACATTGTTATATTAACAATATTGTCACAATTTTAGAATCAAGAAACAAAAGTGTTTTACCCCTTTTCGTCCAATGTATTCTGCAATCTGACCACTTGCAATTGCTCCAACCATAGCACCCACATTGGATAGAGACCCAAACACAGAGTACTAAACATTCAAACATGAAACCTAAAAAGTCAGAGAAAAAAGAGTCCTAAAGAAACCAGAACAGTTGTTAGATGAAGGTGGGACCTTTATACCTCGGATACAGTTAAACCAAGATCCTTAGTAATAGCAGCTTGAGTTGGAGAGGAATAACCACACTGAACAAAACAGATTAAAGAACCCAAAATCAAAACTTTCTCAGTTCCATTATTGACCAAATTAAGAAAGTTAAAGACTTTTGATGTTTTCGTTTGTCTTACAGTGAATCCGAATTGAATAGGACCAAGAGCTACGATCAAAACACAAGCTAAGACAGAGATTGAGCTGTCTCGAATTACTTGAGAGGATTCCAACATACTAGATTGTCTTGAACCCATCCGATACCAACTTCCGGTGTGTAAGAAGGGTCGACGAATATCATTCCTCCCTTCCTCCGTATCATCCCTGAAACTCATCTTTTTGAATCTATACAGAAAAAAGGCAAAAAGCTTTGAATGGGAAAAATGTCGATCCTAAAAAAAAGAGAGAACTTTCTTTTCGCTTTGATTTTGGGATGATTTTATCAATGTAAGGAATAAAATTTGGAAGGATGTTTTGTTGTTTTGTTAGAAATGCATCTTCATGGGTTTGTAATGAAACGAAGACAGTTTCCATATGGTTATTTATATAAATCGGGAACAGAAATCGTAAGGGGAGATCTGTTGTTTTTTGTTTTTTGTTTCCTTCTGTCGACAAAATAAATAAATAAAACCATTTCACATTTATTCGTCGACAAATGTTCTTATATTCAATACAATCCACTAGAAGTTTTATTTTATAAATCGTTTTGGATTTTTTTGTTTTTATATTTATTGAATCATTCACGCATGTTCACATATACTAATCATATTCATACTAATAAGTGCTTATGTTAATTTATCAATCGTCTACACATGAATATGATTAGTATAATGTGATTTTACAGAGTAACTAGTTCCGTAAAATCTATAAAATGAATAGTTTACCTATTTATATAGTCACTAATTCGTGAATGCTTAAAAGACTACGTTTTTTATATTCTTAACTCCATTTTCGGTTTAGGAAAAAATCATTAAAAAATTAAGTTTCGGTTCAAAACTCTTCTACTAATATATTTTTTTTATCACGAATGTATGCCACTAGTTGTAATTTTTTTTTTTTCAAATGATTTCGTTATTCAGATAAACTGTCTATTTCAAATATATTTTTTTGTTAGTAGTAGTAATTAATAACCTTCCTAGTATATTACAAGATAATACGAGCCCACTAGATATTCTTTTCTTTGATAAAAAGGTGCAATCGCGGGGTCATCATGATTTTAGATTTTAAAATATCAGAATATCATACCAAAACAAAAATATCAGAATAATCGTGACCAACAAAAATAAATGGTCGTGGTGGAGAGTTTAGATAGAAACTTGCCAAACTTGGATATGATGAAAAAAATAACATTTTTTCTTAACATTAAAAAATAACAATTGTTTCAATTAAATTAGGTTGATAATGTTATAAATCAATTTGTATGGATGTCCATTATAGGTTTATATTTTAGAATCTTCTAGATTTTTTTTTTTTTTTAAGTTATACTTTTTTCCCAAACTTTGTATCTCTATATATTCTTTGTGTTTTTCATGGAATAAGACAACACAATTCTTTCTCTCTTTTTCTTATTTATAACACGTTATCAGCACAAAACCCTAGCCGTTTGAGCACAAAATCTTAACCGTCTGAACACAAAAACCTAGTCGACATCATCTCGTCTTCGTTTATCCTCCATCTTTCACTTCATTTTCATCAAGATAAGCAAAACTCTAATCCACAATATACTCCCATCTTTGACGCCACCATTCTTTCTCCCATCTTTGACGCCACCATTCTTTCTCTGACGTCTTCGATCTTTCCATATTTGTCATCGATCGAGATAAGTTTTAATTCAAATCTTAAAATCATACTTATAAACTTAAAACGTAAATTTATATTACATAAAATCGAACAACGTAAATTCACCATGATTCGATTTCTTTGTTGTTTGATGGTTCATCGTTGATTATTTTATTGATGTATAATATTGAGACATGCTATAGTCATAAACTATCTTCTTATTTGTCATCGAGACATAGTTCATAACAATGAATTTTGCTGATCGATACTATAATGGAATCATGTTGTCACATATTTTGTTTTATAATTTGTTTGATCCATATATCTTGATTGAGCACCCATAGTAGTCACAATAAGTTGTTTATCGAAAATCATTATCGTAATATTTTTATTACTTGGTTTGATGATTCGTATATAAGAAAGTACTTCCTAATTAACATGTTGGTCTACAATTATTTTGTAAAGCCTAGATGATGTTAGTAGAACTAATTAATTGTGATGAGATGATTATGATATATTTTTATGATTTGATGATTGGTAGAAATTATTTTGTTTTCCTAATTCATCACAGTATAACATATATTTTTAGTCGGTTAACTCTCTAATTGGTTTTCAAGAATCCTAGCATCATATTTTATCATAGATTTTATGTTGTTTATATGTCATATCCAATCGGTTCATAATATATTTATGCCATAATTATAGATCGGCTAATGATTTACTTTTGTGATGATTTATCTTAGGTCTACTTTCATGCTTAATCCATATCTAAAAAGAAGAGGATAATGTGATTGTTGATGAATATTTTCCGTCTCCAACACGGATCAGCGAAAACGTCTCCAATTTCCGTCGACGACTCTGTTGAGGTTAGTATTACCATGCTTAAGAATCATAATTATCATCAAATAAGAATTCATAATATATAATGGAATCAAGTTTTAATTATCCAATTCGATCGCTTAATTATTGTTTCACTAATGATCTTGTTTGGTATATCGTTATGGCTTATTGCTTTATTACCGATCGCTTGATTATACATGGCTCATGCTTTGGTTTGGTTGGTATGATTCATTGGGTTAAATTGGTTTGACTTTTGATGCTTAGTATTCTTTTAGTACTCATAATTCCGATAATTTATAATGATCGATATATGCTTCCGTTACTAGCGGTTAATACATTCTTTCATGGCACGTAATACTCAATTATTGGCATCATGAATTTGTTATACAATGTATATATGATCGATTCATTCCTATTAATTTGGTTGATTTATAATTTATGAAGTGGATACTCGTTTTGCATAATGATTAATCGATCATGTAGTATCATGTTATTAGAGTGAATTTGGAATTAAGTTCTAATGCTTAATGTAACATATTTATATTCTCTAATATTGGATTTTTGTAATGAAAATCACATTGAGATGATTATGATCCATTCCCTGGAGTAAATGTGACAATGTTATATAAAAAAAGAAAAGATCACAATAATAATACTAAGCCAAGAAAGTGGCTATAGATATTGTCTTGAATGGTCAAGATCAAGATCAAGATCAAAAGTTTCTTTCAAGAACTTAGATTCTCACCAGAAGTGAGAAACGAAAAATGGTAATAAGCAAGAGATATTCCAATAATTTGGAAATTGAAAAAAAAATTAGTGAGAGTACAATACAACAAGAAACGTATTGAATGTTCAAGAAGAGCATATATATGAATACTCCTGTAGAGCACATAAAAGTTATTGCATATGACCTAAGTAGGGTATGTTATTCTAAATGAGTAAATTCAAGATTGATAACCCTACAATACTATCATCTCGAGGGAAAGAGTTAAAGAATCTCATGTAGATGATAACTTAGAAGATTATGTTCACTGCTTGATTATTAATATTCACTACAAGTGATATATCCAGAAGATTATATTCACTAAGTTCTTTGAACAATTCTCAAAGAAAAAGTGTGATCACCAGAATGTGATATTTAAGACTACAAGACTTGAAGGCTGTAAGTGAATTTAACTCAGTTATGTTGAGAGAATATATCTAATGCAATAAATCGTAAAGCAATCATTTTGTGATGTTGCCTTGTCGACACAAAGTCGTGAACAATAATTTCAAAAAGTATTTTGGAATTATCGTGTCTCCTTAAGGCTTAAAAATAATGAGCAATTAATGAGAGATCACTCATGTCTCCCTAGTTTTGCTTAATTCCCTGAAGTGAATATAATATCTTTTATAGCAAAGAAAAAGACCAGACAAATAAAATATGCCGAGGAAGTGGCACTAAAGTGATCTCCTTAGTCTCCATCCGTTCTCTGATAGCTCCCATCACTAGCTTTGGATTTTTCAGAAAGCAATTTTAATTATGATATCCTTGAAGGGAGTAAGTGATTAGCGATGCAAAGTAAACCAGAAGTTTACTAAGTATCAAAAGTAGACCACAAGTTTACTAAGAATTTAAATGTTTGGCTTAACCGGATTGGTCATCCTGGTTTAATAATGATGCGAGAAATTACAAAAATTTATGTGGACATTCCATGAAGATCTAGATGATTCTTCTTAATGATTTATCATATGTTACTTGCTCAGAAAGCAATATGATAATTTGGCTTTCACCAGATAAATAATTTGAAATCTAATAGTTTTCTGAAATATATACAAGGAAATGGTTATGGGCTGATCACCCACTATGTGACATTAGATACCTTATGGTAATAATAGATGCATCGCTTCAATGGATGCATTGACTCGATTGACACATCAACTAGAAGATCACGTTTATCTTTGTTTATAAATCTGCAACCTGAAATTTGCAATGTTACTTTGTTGACTAAATTACAAGAGTATTTCAGAAGTCATGTTTGAAGTCTGATTATTGGATATCCATTAGAATAACTGTTGAACATCCTAAGCTCATGTTCAAACACAAAATGGTTTAGTAGCATTGATTTGCATCAAGCCAATGAATATTTAATTATTCTCCCCATAATTATTGGTTTATGGTCAAAAACCAAATAGTTCTCATCTTAAACCTTTGAATGTAAAAAGTGTTCCACCACAGCGCTCTAAGATGAGTCCTCAATGGAGGATAAAAATATATGTTGGATATGAATGATACTAAGTATCTAGAGCCATCTAAGAATGATTTATTTAAGGCTCGATTTGAAGACTCATTTTAATGAGTCAGTTTTTCTAACATTTAGGAGAAAAAGTAAAATAGCTGGAAAAAGATATAAGTATCTATAAATTATCAATGATACTCGGACTAAATGATGAGAATTAGAAGTCCAAAAGATAATTCTAAGTAGCATATTGATTGCCAGACGAATTTACTGACCCAAATACAGTGATGTAATCACCTATACCAGCTATATATGCTCCAATTATAATTAATGTCACAGAAAAACAATATCAGACTGCTAGTGAGTCTAAAGATCGCATGAAACATGACAAACTTATTTGGTTCCAAATATAAGAATCCTCGTAAAAGAAAAAAACAGATAATTAGAATGACCAAATCGAGAAAAGAAAGATTTTGAATGATCTCCAGAAGAGACCGAATGAATTCTAGAAGAGACATAAACATGACGAATAAAAATTCAAGTACTTGACAATGAAGAGAGCTGCCTAGCTATGTCATGTTTGAAATAAGATGGAACCAAAAAGCAAATCAACATCGTAGTATTTTGCATGCTATGAGCAGTTGATTTTATAAATAAGAAGAGGATCATGAACGTCTATTGAAAAGTATACACAAAATAATGATTGGCCAAATGGAATGGAAGAAAATAGACGTATAATCTCTTGCAGAGAATTAGACCAGTAGTCTATGCACGTGAAGTGTAAAACCAGTGGAAGATAAATGAGTCTTTTTGTGAAACAATAGTGAAATTGTCACAAAGACAAAGAATATTTTATGAAGGGATATGTTCTCTTGTGGTGGATGCAATACTTATAAGTATGGAAATATGTAGTTGAACACTGGATAATTACATATGATTGCAATCCTTGAAGGATGTAAAAGATATAATCTCCGAAAGATTAAGGGTATTAGAATTATGTTCCCGGAAACTCTACTCAATCGAATGAATAGAAAATATGTAACATGGGGTATAATCATGTATTTATCAAAATATTTTGATAAAGTGATTCTTAATTAAAGATCATTGAAACTTCAGCATAGTTATCACAAGTAATACGATGATAATAATATATGATAAAAGATCACTGGATAATGATATTTATGAAAGTCCTAGAAGAATTCAATGTAAAGAGATTTCGTACATGATTTGTTATAATAGCAATGTATGTGATGATTTGAACACCATCAGAATTTCTTAAGAGATTAATATATGAAGAAAGAATTTGAGAATATACCTTGGAAAGATAAATTTATCTTCAGATATCTCAAGTTGAACATCTAGCGCAAAAGATGTTATTTCAATAAATCCTTAGAGGATTTTAAAGAAAATGCTCATATATGTTTGGTCTTGAAGTACCATACATAAAATGCAATGAGATTTTGTATGATAAAAGAAAAGATGGTATGGACCTGAAGTCCAATCATTTGAGATATTATATGACAATTTTATGAGTTTTAAGGTTATGTTTATAGTAATTTCGAAAGATCGGAATTCATTTCCCGAAAAAGATGTTTCCGAGGGAGAGATATATAATGATGAACGTGGATGTATTTTTTTCCCTTAACATAGTTTTTTATCCCATCAGATTTTTCCATGAAAAAGTTTTTAATGAGACATCAAAGAACACGCAAATGATAGACACAGTTAAAGAGAAATATTATCATTACAATGATTTATGAAAGTCTATCAATCTCCAAAATGTATATCATACATTAATGATATCGAGAGAAACAAAGAGAATGATTAAGATAAATCATCTGAAAAACCCATGAGTTGCAGAAGAAAGGCGATGTACATTTTCTACAAATTCATTCAAGTGAAGCTTTGGCAGACTTATTTTCCAAGACACTTCCAGTTAGTACTTTCAAGATGCAAGTTCAGCATTTGGGTACGTCGTCACAAAAAAATCAAGTTATGCACTCATCAGGGGAAGAAATAGCGCATTGCACTCTTTTTCCTTTAACTATGGTTTTGTCCCAATTGGGTTTTCCTGATAAAGTTTTTAATGAGGCAACATCCTATGCGCATTAAGAATATTTTTACTATAATGGCATCCAAGGGGGAGTGTTATAAATCCATTTGTATGGATGCCCAGTATAGGTCCATATTCTAAATCCTTCTAGACTTACCTCTTCTCCAAGTTATACTTTCTCCCCAAACTTTGTATCTCTATATATACTTTATGTTTCTCATGGAATAAGACAACACAATTCCTCCTCTCCTTTTCTTATTCATAACCAGTGTTATAAAAAGCGTTCTAGGCGTTCGCCTAGGCGGCGCTTAGGCGCTAGGCCCCTATAGACTATGGTGATTACCGCTTTTGCCGCCTAAAATAATATGGTATTATAACAATGAAATAATATAAATTTTCTTATATATAAATAGTAAAATTTTATATATTTGGCCATAAAAAGATGAATATTAATATAAATTTTATTAGTTATAAATTTTGGTCTTTTATATCTAATATATTATGTATTTTTGTAAAACGTTTAGACCACATATTAAATCGTCTAGGCTCCGATTAGGCGTTCTAAGCACTAGACATTGGGTCACCGCCTGCTTAGCGTCTAGCGCTTTCTTGAACATTGTTCATAACAGATAATTAATTTTGATACTTTTTGTTAAATATAAAAACTAAAATTAAAACACAAGAGAGTTTTGAAAATAAACTAAGATATGGTGTAGATAAGCTCGAATAATAATGATATTTGTTTCCTAGTATATAAAAAATATAAGGCTGTAGAACAAATGTATATTTTCAAATACGAATACGTAGAGTATTTATTTAGATATACAACATTATTTATGATTTTTAAATACTTAAAACCTTCGAGAAAATGACATATTATTACAATGTTTCCAAAAAACATGGCAAAATGATTTTAAACCGTGTCGACAAAATTTGGTACTACTCTCCCTCTGTTTTAAAAAACATATTAAAAATTTATTTTATTTTTAATTAATACAATATTTTATTTAATATAAATAATTAATAAATTTAAAAGTACGGATAAAAATGGAAAAAATAGTCATAAATATGTATTGAAATTGTAGAATGATAACTAATTTAAAATAAAAAAATAAAGTTAGAATGATAATTATTGTAAAACAGAGAAAACATATTAAAAGTCTATTTTACCCCTAATTAATACAATGTTTTATTTGATATAAGTAATTAATAAGTTTAAAAGTAGGGATAAAAATGAAAAAATTAGTCATAAATGTGTATTGAAATTGCAGAATGACAAGTATTTTGAAACAAGAAAATAAGGGTAGAATGACAAGTATTGTGAAACGGAAGGAGTAATATTTTTCAAATGCATTTATGAACAAGGCATGTACGTAACATACTAGTAACATCGGAAACAGTGGTATAGTTGTCTTTAAGACATGCGTGATTGAGGCCACAAAATCTATGAAATTAATTAAATAGATTAAAAGTTTATATAATATAGTATAAAAAAATTTTAAAGCTGAAATCTAAGGTCGATGAGGCCACGACAAAAAAAGACAGTAGAAATCACACCAAACACGTCTGATTGGGGTTACGATTCATTGGTTCTGATTCATCGCTTAACTTATAATAATATTTTGTTGACCCAAAATGTAGATTCGTATATATTCTCTGATGACACTGTTGTAAGTCTTTTGTCTCCTTCTCGTCTCTCACGTGTAAGTGCTTATGTTTCTCTATAACCGTTTCCAGATCCCGACATAAGTGTTCAGTTTCATTGTCCCCACTCTACTTAGTAATTGGTATATTTTCCAGCTGACGATGCTCTTGAAAAACAATTTCAGGCTTATATTTATGAGTTAATTATCGAGTATATATGTGTAAAACGATTGTGCATGTTATATTTTTACGTAGTAGATCTACATTATACGTAACACGATTGTACATTGAAAATTGGAAATTAAAGATCAATAATTAAAGATCAATACTAGTAGTTTCCTGTTTCCGTTTATTGAGATACGAGATTGGATGATTTCATACTCTTTCCGTTTCAAAATAGTTGTCATTCTAATTTTAATTTTTTGTTTCATATTACTTGTCATTCTGCAATTTCAATGCACATGTATGATTAATTTTTTCATTTTTATTCCTATCTTTAAACTCATTAATTACTCATATCAAATAAAACTTTATATTAATTAGGAATAAAACAGAGAGTTTTAATATGTTTTCTTAATTTGTGTGAAAAACTCCAGAATGACAATTATTTTGAAACGGAGGGAATAGTTTTTAAACTTTTTATTAGTATACTACCAACATCACAATAGCATCGTTATAGACATATAGTTAATTAACAGAGCCAATTCATGCTAGTGTATTAGTTGAAGGATTTATCTTGGGATTGTAGTAGTTGAGTTCTTACAAGTTTTGGAAATTAGTGTAAGTAAACCACAACAATTCAATTATAATTAATCACAACGATAATCATATTTTTGTACTGAAGATTAGTTTAGATAACAACAGTTTAATTATAACCAGTGAACATCTGATAATAGTACCTAATTTTTCTAATTCTATAAATTAGTTTAGATTTTGGCATTTATTATGATCCTTAGTTATAAAATGTCCGTATTACATGTAATGTATGATTAGTCCCTAAACAATATTACATGTAATGTGTATTTACTAAATAGATTTTCGACGCAGTGAAAAAATTAAGTTTCTTTCAATATTGTATTTATCTAAGTTAAAACCTTTTTGAAAATCAAAAGTTTACATAAACTTTACAAATATTAATTATATGTTGTTTTCTGTTAGCATTATATTATAAATTAGATGATTTTATCGGATGTCTCCTAAAGAACTTGTAAATTAATGATAACATATTAATACTACGAGAAAGTAGTTCATTCACAAATCTATGTAATAACATAGATAACTATTAATATTCTAAAACTAGTCAATCCAGAAAATTATGTGCTAGTATTTTTTAATTAAAATACCTTATCTTTTTAAAATACGTTAATAAGTTTGAGAAAATATTGACCACGATAATAACTCAATGGAACAAATCATACCATTCAACTGAATACAAACCAAATCCCAAATACTCAAGAAAAACACCAAAACATTATTCGAAAGTTTAGACCATACAATCTTTTACTTAAGGAATGTTGCTTTTAGTTCATGTGACCAACGGTTAAACATGAACCAAAATCATCAAAAGCACTCAATAATAAGCTCTTTGTTACCTTTTGGAAGTTTTATTAGTTTGGCTACTGCTGCTTGTATCTCCACGTTTTTGTTTGCAGGATTCGACGACGTCTTGATCATCAACTTCTCTGTCACTGTTCCTCGTGTCACCAAAAGTGAAGCTAACACAAATTCCTCTTTGTTAAAACCATCAAAGTTATAAATCCATACAACTTTCACGCGGAAATCATCACTGAGAAATAATTTTTCCTCTTTTAACTTCTTCTTTTGTGCTCCCCCAAGAGAAGATTCGCCTTCTTCATTAGGAACATTATTATGCTATATACATAAGAACATACATATAAGCATGCATCATGGTTTATAGATTCTAAGGAAAAGTGATAAAAGTGAGAAAATTGATCAACTTTATCTAACTTAAATTGAAGAATAAAATGAATGTACCTTAACGAATATCTCGAGCTTTCTCATTTCTCCACCCCACGCATCACAAACTTCCTTTAGTATGTAAAGTTCTCTAGGATTCCTCAAATCCACATTCACCGACAAAGATTTTAACCGCATCAAGCAGTAAGTATCTCTAGTCACCACAAATTTATGCCAAATGTTTTCGATATTCTTTGATTCATATAAGAAAATTAAACATAAGAAAAATATATTAGTACCATTATATACATATATACACACATAAATGTAAATGATTGTACTTGTACCTGAACATCACAAGAAATATTGTAGCAGATGTAAGGTATACTTTCGTCTGTAACCCGATAATGCTTCTTTAACCCGGTTATTCTAGGGGCTGTCAGGACGAAGTTACTTCTCGTAACAAAAATACAATGAATCGCGAAGATATCGAGAAGAGTTGCGAACACTTCAATGCGCTTAATACAAGTGCAAGCCAGATGCAGTAGCCGTAGATTGTTGTTATAGATCTTTAGACAACCAATTTGGCTATACCAAGTGATGTCTAGTACCAGCACCTTGAGGGAAGGGCACGATGCAATAACTTTGTTGAACACATCAACCTCGGCGCATATTTTATCAAGTTTAAGAGTCAGTAGATTATGACATTTATTGAATGAATGCGCAAAATCTAAATCGTATCGATATAGGCTGAGCGATGTAAGAGATGGATGAGGGAAAATGTTTGGAGACAGTTGGAGCACACTGCTACCTCTCCTACGATGACTACGAATGTTTAGAAGTACGAGACATTTTGTATGTTTCACTTCAGTTAATGATTTGATCCAAGTTTCTAGCGTACCGTCTTTACATTGGTGTGAGAAATGTTGGATTTTGCAACATTCCAAATAACCATTGTGATTCTCTATAACCTTCAAAAGAAATACAAGATTAATGATTAAAAGAACAAGTATATATACACACACATATACATACATAGTATAACTTTTCAATAAAACACTAATTTTCTATATCTAATAACTTGGAATTTTATTAAAAACATATGCTTTAACAATTTATATGCTAAACTCTGGTTGATGAAATACTCTAGTTTATCAATTGTTAATATCTTGATAATATGCTATAGAGTTTTTATATGCGCTTTGTATGTGAAGCTATAGTTTATCAATTGTTAAATTCAATAAATTGATATATATTATCATAGAACTATGTTAACAGATTATATTTTGACAAGATTCTCATTAACTATAAAATTAATACATTCACAATCTATACTCACATTCAGATCTATTTGATCAGAAACGTTCAAAATTATAATAAACTTTGTAAAAAATATCGTTAATTATTGGCTTCGCGCGCAAAATACCGTTATTTGTTTTCGTTCGAAATAATTGGTTGAAAACATAAAATTATAATTATGAAAAAGAGAGAAGAACCTTGGTTATCAGTTGTGCAATAAAATCAGAACGATCGGCTATAGGTTCCCCAAACTTGATAGTGTTTTTCATATCGAAGATGAGACAAGGCATTTGCCTCCAAACATGCTCCCATCTTTTGGACAGCACACTTGTCTGGAATGCCTTTTCTATGGGAATTCTCTTTAAGATCATTAGCAACACATCGTCAGGGAGTTTGCTAATGGAATCAAGCTTTCCGATGAAGGTCTGTTTGCCTTTTTTATCAGACGATGATGATGTAGACATGGATGGGATTTGTGGTAAAGCAAATGGGGTTTGAGGGAAAGACATGGCGAAAAGAAATGATTTTGACTTGGACACTAAACCATAGAAGAAAGGATGTGATAGATTCTCTATGACTTAGGAAAAGAGGAGAAAATGAAAAGATACGATGGATGAAGACAACCAAATTATCTGGATGTGATTGTTCTTACAAAAATTCAAACCCTAATTTTATTTCCATTAAATCAATTTAAGTTTATTTGTTTTTTAAATATCCTTTGACATTTTTATAAAAATGGAAAAGAATCTAACATTTTGTGCCATTCCGTTTTCAGATATAATGTACAAAATAAACTTTCCTTTCTGCTTTTTGTTATAATTGCCAAACATTAAAAAAAATCTACTATATATTGGTTTTAATTAGGTGTGACAAGCTGGATTAAAACCCACCCTCTTAAGTCTTAAGCATGCTCATTGGTAGACCTGTAAAAGATCGTTGGATTCTTTTATGTTTTAACTTAATTTTTTTTTAAGTCAATGAAATTGTTCTTATTTCTGTATATACAAAATTATCTTCTTTTTTTAATTATTTGACATGTGTTTTGTCGTTGTGTGTCATTTATGTTTTCCGCTGTATACACGTAATACACTTTTGAATAAAAGGAAACCTATTTTAAAATAAATAAAACAAGAGTTTTAGAAGTTTCACAAAAAAAGAAAAGAAAGAGTTTTAGATACATGAACCAAAAGAAAATTATGTGGTGTGAAATGTGCTACAATTTTGGAACCTTTTTTCAGTCAAAAGATCATTTTTAATATTAGCTTTTATGTCACCAAAATAACTATTTTTCCATATTAGCTGTAAACAATGTTAAGTGTTAATTATTTGTTAAACGCATGGGCCTAAACATTAACTTATTAAGGAACCGAATTTGGGCTTTGGTCCATAATTATTGGCCCAAAAGTTATGTGTTCGTCGGGGCGTGAGTACCACTCTCGTAGAAGGCGCGTTAGAGATTATACAGCGTCAAACCGTACCGGACCGGGCTCAGACTCTTTTTCTCTCTCTCTCACAAAACGTAGCTCTTCACTCGGAGAAGAAGATCAATTCTCCGCCGTAGTTTTTCTCCGATTGAGATTATTCGATTATCTGTTTCTGGAGTGATTCAAACCCCTAACTTGATCCTTCTGATTCTGATTTCTACATGGGCGAACAATCCCCTTCTCAACCATCGACTCATACCCAAACTCGACCACAATCTCCCAAACCCGAAACTCATAACCTAATTCCGCCGGAATCCAGCGATGTAGGTGGCGATTCCGCCGGAGTTTCCGGCTCCATCGTTTCATCTACCACCATAGATGATCAACGGATCACAGAATTAGGTAATGTCTCGTCTCCGCCTTCTAAAATCCCTCTCCGTCCTCGGAAAATCCGGAAGCTTACACTCGACGGAGAAGCCACCGGTGATTTGACTCCTCGCGGTGAAGACTGTAAAGCGGAGGATATACCCTCCAGGTTAACCTCGCCGCTCTCGACGGCTGGAAAATCCGCCGCTAAGGGTAAATTGTCGCAATCACGCGCCATAACTGTGCCGAGGATCCAAACTCGGTCACTCACATGCGAAGGAGAGCTCGAGGCAGCGATTCACCATCTCCGTAATGCGGATTCGTTGCTCGCCGCGCTAATTGACGTCCATTCTCCTCCGACGTACGAGTCATTTCAGACTCCGTTCTTGGCTCTGATACGAAGCATACTCTACCAACAGCTTGCAGCTAAAGCTGGACAATCCATCTACACACGATTTGTTGCTCTCTGCGGTGGCGAGAACTTCGTCGTCCCTGAGACCGTCTTATCCTTAAACCCTCAACAGCTTCGTCAAATTGGCGTCTCGGTAAGGAAAACGAGTTACCTTCATGATCTTGCAAGAAAATATCAAAACGGAATCTTGTCTGATTCAGCAATTGTGAATATGGATGATAAGTCTTTGTTCACGATGCTAACGATGGTTAATGGAATTGGGTCATGGTCTGTTCATATGTTCATGATAAACTCACTTCATAGACCCGATGTTTTGCCGGTTAATGATCTCGGTCTTAGGAAAGGCGTCCAGATTCTGTATAACTTAGAGGAGTTGCCTCGGCCATCGCAAATGGAACAGCTTTGTGTTAAGTGGAGACCTTACAGGTCAGTGGCTTCGTGGTATATGTGGAGGCTCATTGAAGCTAAGGGTACACCAACGAGTGCTGTTGCAGCCGGAGCTGCTATGTCGTTGCTACCATTAGAGGACATCCAACAAGAACATCAGCAGCAGCAACAACAGTCACAGCTTCTTGATCCTCTTAATAGTGTGTTCAGTATTGGGTAAGTATAGCTTGTCTCGTTCTGGAACTTAAAAGATTTTTTCTAAGTGCTTTCGAGTGCAAAATTTGGCCTCTTGCTTTACTTAGCTTTCTGTTTCCTTAGCCGTGAGCAAGAGTGTACTTAAAGTTAGGTAGATAGAATATTTGGTTTGGATCTCTTAAGATTAATATCTATGCTTTGTGGAATGTGCTTATGGTTGGTATACTACTGTCTCTGAGAGTAGGCCTAATGTTAGTTGTTTACATTCAGGTATATAGTAGACTGATATTGAGCTTACATGTGGTGTGACAAAAAAGTAGTTGCTTGGAATGACTGATGTTCCAACACAAGCATCTTATGGGTAGTGTGGGTGTTTTTCATATGGATCAATGCTAAACTGATTAATCTGCAGATTTCTTCCTTCTAATCCCTTGCTTTCCCTCCATGTATGCATGATTTTTTATTAGGTTTGGTCGGGCTTGAACCATTTTCTTGATTATTTTGACCAATTCCAAGAAGCATGATATATATCGATACGAGATAACATACTACATTGTAATTGTAGCTAATCAATTTGTCTTTTCTGATTATCTTTCCATGACTCTTGAACAGGGCTTGGGGACAATCGTAGCCTGGTCTCCCACTTTGTTGTCCTTGTTCCTGGATGCTTTGACGGTTTATGGGAGTTCTTGTTCCGATCTTGGGCTTTTGTCTAGTAAAAAAGTCTACCAGAAAGACTAAAAGGAACTTTTTTAGGTTGGGTTTCTTGAGACACAAGGTGAAGGACCAGAGAAATACATACATGATTTCTTAGCTGGAGTCAAAGAGTGTAATTTTCACAGTATCTAATAACAAGCGTCTTTTTATTTTTTGGCTGCAGACCTAACTCTAGACAGAGCATTCCTCTTCATGTGTGTAAAGAAACAGAACCACATTTCTCTATATCATCCTTACTTGGTCATTTTAAGTGTGTAAAGATCCATCGCTAACAATCAAAATGGGGAACTAAGATTGCAGAAGTTAGTAAGAGTTGCAAGAAACTCCTAGATTATCCGACGCCGTTTTTGGTATAGGTAACATCGACGTTTTTTATAGAAGCCATTAATTTTGGAGAGGAATATCTTGAAGCCCATTAACAGCCCAATCTCTAAACTAAAAAAATCTTATAGGAGTATTTGTAAATCTCAATAGTCAGGATTCGATCTCTGGACGACGAGAGGAAAAAGTATCCAAGAGTAAGAGTTGTGCCCGTCTTCGCCGCAAACCGTCGTTCTTGTCGCCGGTGAGTTCTGTTCAATCGTCTTCCTAATCTGTTTTTCCCTTTCCCAAGGTCCTTTTTTCTAGATCTGTTTTCAAAGTTTCTGAGCAACTTCATTGTTGCTAACCTTTTAAACCCTAGCTCTTCTCTGTCTGTATCTGCTTCGTCGAGATTGAAAAAAAAAACCTAGTTTGATGAAACAGTTGAATTCCGCTTCGGGCATAGTAGAGATTCAGCAAAACGTCGATTGTCGTTGGGTACTAATAGATTAATTCTTACTTTGTGTGTTTTCAGGAAGGAGTTGTGGACTAAAAACAAGCAGATCAATGGATGAAGAAGAGCTTCCAAGAAGTGGTGAAGAAGAATGTAGAATATCACTGTTTGATTATTCGGTTGAGAATCATTTGAAGGCGGTGGAATCGATCACTGATCTCTGTGGTGAAGGTAGTACTGATATTGATGAGACTGATATAAACAGACTATCCTCATCAGTTACATTCTTGAGGTGCGTAATGAGTAAATTATGTATCTATATAAAATCTGTTTGTAGTTTTCTTCCTTCTCCGTATGCAACTGAGCTTAACCATTTGAGAAAGCAGCTGATCATTGTGAATTACATTGTTATAGAAAAGGTTTCTCTATGTGGCAGTACGAGTATTCTATTCTATTCGTTGATATAACACTCACAAATCTAATCTCATCTGCCGGAAAAAAAAAAAATTAGGGAATGGAGGCATTTTAATTTTGAACCAAAAAGTTTTAGATTCTATAACGAGGCTGAAAAAAGCCGTGAACCAACCAACAGTCAAACTTTGCCTCAATTTTCTTCAGCACGAGCTCCTAAGGTGTGTCATATCTATCTTTACACTAAAAGATTACTTTTGTCCTTGGTTATTGCCTTATGCTTCTTTAATTGCTTCAACGGCAATGCTTGAATCAGTATTCTTATTGGTGCAGGATTTGATACATGACGATGAATCATCATCATCTGGTGAACTTAGGTAATAATAAAAAATTTATATGAGCTATAATCATTTAAAACGTTCAACGGGTTCTGCTATCTAGCAAAAATAATGCTTCACTTGGAGTTATAGAAGACATACAATTAATCTTGACGATGGGAGGTGATCATAGGTTTTCCCACTTCAGTGAATGAATATTCGCAGATTGCTAAGTCTTAGGTTCAAATTTATGGTCACGTATGGAACTTTGGTGATTGAATTAAGCTGCTACATACCAGGTCTTGGTTAAATATTGGCTAGACAGGATATTGGCAGTGCTTTATTGTGTTCATATCTCTGATCTTGTCTATTTTTAATTATCAACGAGAATTGCTCTAGTCATGATCGTTTACGTGATGGATCATTCACCTCTGCAGCAAGGATTTTGTAATGCATGTTGGAGGCTCTGTTTGGGCATTAGAGTGGTGTCCTAGAGTTCATGAAAATCCAGATGCTCATGCAAAATGTGAGGTGATTAGGTCATATTTTCTATTTTCTTGCTCTGTAGAAATGAAAGTCTTAGATTTTCATTGTTATGATCTTTCATTGTTGCAGTTTCTAGCTGTGGCTACTCATCCGCCTGGATCATACAGTCACAAGATAGGTGTTCCACTTACAGGCAGAGGCATTATTCAGATATGGTGTATTATAAATACCACATGCAAGAAAAATAGCACCCATTTTTCAGTGAAGAGTCAAATGTTGATAGGAAAGACTCAAAAGAAACCATCTGGTAAAACTATTGAAACAACAGAGCCTAAAAAGCCGAGAGGCAGGCCCAGGAAGCATCCAATAGAGACAACAGAGCCTAAGAAACGAAGAGGAAGACCTACAAAGAAGAATACTTCTGAGTTACCTATTGAGCTTGATGGTGACGTTCTATATGTTGAAGCTTTGTCTGTTCGTTATCCGGAAGAGTCAGTTGTTCCCGCTACTCCTCTTCAGATTCTAAGAGAAACTTCAGTTAGAGAAACTAAAGTCAACAATAATGAAAGCACAGAACAAGTGTTGTCTGGAAATGCAAATATCAAACTTCCCGTACGGAGAAAGAGACAAAAAACGCAAAATACTGAAGAAAGCTGGAAACCCATGATATCAGAAGATAGTGAAGATGTTGGAAATGTACCATGTGAACCGTCCTCAGATATTTCAGAAGACATTGCTCTTCCAAGGGTTGTTTTATGCCTGGCCCACAATGGAAAAGTTGCCTGGGATATGAAATGGCGTCCCTCGTGTGCAGATGATTCTCTTAGTCAGCATAGAATGGGATATTTAGCCGTCTTGCTGGGGAATGGATCTCTGGAAGTGTAAGCTAGCTACTTCCTTTCCTCTTTCTTTCTCCTAATGCATTATATGCCCTGTACGATTTTCTCCTTTTGCTTTGATTTTCTAGTACTGCCACGTTTGTGAACGCCCCCTTGCCTTTCTTGTCAAGCGCCTTTAAATATTTTGTTTCTTTTGCTATGTGAAATTAGCTTGTGTAATCATATTTGCAATCTGCAATAATGTAGCACCTTTCTAGGCTCCATGTAATATGCAAAATGATGAACTGCCTTATGCAGGTGGGATGTTCCAATGCCTCAGGCAATATCAGCGTTATATTTATCTTCAAATAAAGCTGCGACTGATCCTCGTTTTGTGAAACTGGCTCCGGTTTTCAGATGTTCGAAATTGAAGTGTGGTGACACTCAAAGGTTAGTGGGTGTCTTTCATATACCCCATTTTTCCTTGTTTGGTGGTATGGAAAACAAAGCAGTCGCACATATATTATCAAGCATATAATTGATTTTACTTGTTTTGATACGTTCTCAATATCTGTCTCTATTGGGTTTCTTATATGGTGCTTATCTATTATCGTACAGTATTCCTTTGACAGTGGAATGGTCGACTTTAGGGAACCCTGATTTCTTACTGGCTGGTTGCCACGATGGCACGGTAATTACTAAATTATTTTCCCTTTCTTCACAATCTACATCCTACTTTTATCTCTTTTTTCTTTCATGTGTGAGTGTTTTCAAGAATAAGAATTGTAGTGCTTAATTTCTTGACTCCCTGTTTCTGTTATCTTGCATCAGGTTGCTCTCTGGAAGTTTTCTACTACTAAATCTTCAGAAGGTACTACCTGTGACATGTTTATCTTTCTTTTTGCATTGTGGCTACTGGCTACAGTGGGATTTCGTCTAATGATTTTTACTGTGCAGATACAAGACCTTTACTTTTCTTCAGCGCAGATACAGCTCCTATTAGGGCAGTTGCATGGGCTCCTTGTGAAAGGTAGTGACTGGAAATCATACCCATAGATGAATAATTATCCTTTTCCGCTTTTGTGTTCATTCAATTGGAGACTAAGTAGAATAATTGTAACGGGGAAATCAAGCTAGATACTAATTGTAGGGACTTGCAATAGATTGAATCATAGCTTTCACAGTTTTTCTCTTGTATCCTCTGGTGAGATGTAGGCATGTAGCTACTCCAGGAGCCGCCTAGTCTCTTTGTTTGATTCCACTTCTTATGTGGTCTTGGTTTTCAAGTTTGGAAGCGATTAGGCTTTGTCACTGGCTTGAATAAAAACCATTGTTCTGTTTTTCTTTTTGTTTGGACTCCAAACTACTTCTACACAATCTTCCTGTACTAATTAAAGTAACTTCTGAACAAATTTCAGTGATCAGGAAAGTGCAAACGTAATAGCTACTGCTGGACATGGAGGACTCAAGTTTTGGGACTTACGGTACACCTCAGGGATTCACTACGTTTCAGCCAACATTATTTTAAAAAACTTTTGAGGCTGATTTTAAAACATTGTTATGTCTAAAGTTTATTTTGTGTTTTATCTAATGCCATAGCTTATTGCTTGCTTCCTATGTGTTTTCTTGCAGTGATCCGTTCCGTCCTTTATGGGATTTGCATCCAGTACCAAGGTTCATTTACAGCCTTGATTGGTTACAGGACCCAAAGTATCAATCATTTCTCTATGCTCAGTTTATTACTCTGTCTTTAGATCGATCGTTGAAGTCCTGATTAAACCTGGGTTTCAAATATCTGCAGATGCGTTTTGTTGTCCTTTGATGATGGAACACTAAGAATCCTAAGCTTGGTGAAGATTGCGTACAATGTTCCCGCAACTGGAAAACCTTATCCCAACTCAAAACAGCAAGGGTTAAGCGTTTATAACTGTTTAACTTTTCCCATCTGGAGTATTCAAGTATCACGACTAACAAGTATGTAAATGTTCTTTTATAGGTTTTGTGTTTAAATTTAATTGCTCTAACTCATCATAACAAAGAAAGTCACTATGACATCTCATGAATTACAATTTACATCAGCTCGAGACTTACCTCTTTCAACTTCTCAGGCGAAGCAGCTTATTGCACTGCAGATGGCTCCATTTTCCATTTCCAGGTCTGTGTCTATAAAGCGATTGATATCGCACTGTACTATTACTTCACCTCATCTGTTCTTTGGTACTTATTTTTAATTGTCCTTTTGTCTTGTCGGACTCGCAGCTTACGACGAAAGCAGTGGAAAAGGACACAAGATATCGGACTTCACACTTTCCCTGTGGAAGATTCACAATGAAAGATTCTACCTTTACAGTTCATCGTCCAATGCCTGTACCAGTGAAGAAACCGGTTGGTGAGACCGGTGAAAAACAGAGATGCCTTGGAAGTCTCTTGAATGAATCTCCTAACCGATACGCATCTAAGGTTTCAGATGTTCAGCCTCTGGGTCAGTTAAAAACTCTGCCATGGACTTTTAATCTCTCGAGTCCCTTAGTCTCCTTTAGTCCTTACCTGGGGATTGGTTTACTTGAATTTTTGCAGCTTTTGCACACGACGAGGATGTAGGTTTAGAGACTAAAACCGAGGAAACAAACGACAAAGCACCAAAATCAAAGGCTGAAAAAGGAAAAAGCAATACAATAGACGAGGAGGAAAACAGAGGAGCACTGGTGTGTGTTAAAGAAGATGGCGATGGTGATGATGAAGAAGGAAGGAGAAAGGAAGCAAGTAGTAGCGGAGTGAAAGCAGAAGGATTTCCTCCTAAAATGGTGGCGATGCATCGAGTGCGGTGGAACATGAATAAAGGAAGTGAGAAATGGCTATGTTATGGCGGAGCCGCCGGGATTGTTAGGTGTCAAGAGATTGCTACACTTGGTTTGGCTGCTAAACCAAACAGGAGATAAAAGTAGACATAGTTGGATATTACGCTCCTTGATGTTGTACAAGATATTGTTGGTACTTTTAACATCTACAAATTTAATCCAAAATAAATAAATAGTGTCTTTTTGTTATATGAAAGGATTGAGGACCCAATTTATAAACACTGATTCAATCCAAAACCGTTTTGAGTATGCCATAAAAAAAGGAACAAACCCTGAAAACATGGTATAGAACTGATCAAAATCGGAACCGTAGCTTCCACTAAGAAGCAAACAGGTTCCGTACGTTCTTACAAACTGGCATTTCTTAAACTTGTGCCCTAAATCTTACAATGGTACAACATTTGCTCTTACCTTGTAAAAAACAAAAAAAACTCGAATACTAATCTTGGATGAGTATAATAGTAATCCAATTTTGTTTGTTGGATGAGTATGACTCTAGTGTTTCATCATAATGAAAAAGCCGAAACAAATGGAAAAATGTCCCGGACAACAAAAGGGATCATGAAGTACCTACCTTTAGTGTTGCAACTGGTAAGATGATGAATGTATGTGTAATGTTGTTACACTTGCATCCGACATTGGCGACCATGGAGGTTCTTGAGCCTAGTCAGTTCTTTCCGCCTCTTTCTAGCTTCGGCTGCAGCCAAAGATCCTTGCTTTTTTCCTGGTAGAGAAATCAAAACATGATGACCAGGCGGCACCGGTGCGACTCCATTAGTCGACTCATTGACATCTTCATGCTTGAAACTATGAGCTTGATGCGTTACAGGAAAACCATCTCCTCCTTCTGAGAGGACTTCAGTTGCAGATTCATTGAGATCATACAAAGGTCTGGTTTCAGTTGAACCAGAGTCCTCTTCTTTGATTGTACTTGGTATATGAGACCGCAGAGTTTTCGTGACCTCAACGGCTTTTGCAGAAGAATCATCGATATGGTGACCGTTTGAAGAAATACCTCTTTGAGTATCTTGAAACCCGAAAGGATCACCATTGCTTTGATCCGGAGGAGGGAGAAACCAAGGGCATGGTAGGACGTAGAAATGAGTTTTTTGCCCATTATCATCTGCAGGATTTTCATGCTCCTGCAAGGTCATGGTTTTAGCTGTAGCTCCTCCAGAGGTGGTGAAGGGTGCTGCAAAACCATTTCGGGTTTCGAGTGGCGAGACCATTGGATTTGATGATTGAGTTACATGGGGCCAACAGAAAAGCTGATATGGATTCTGGTTGTAGAAGTAGAACGGAGTTGATGATGTAGACATCTCACCTTCAGATGTCTTTGGCGATTCTTCAGCTTCTTTTCTATCAGGTTTTATCGACTTCGTTACCTGTAAAAACAACTAGCACATGAGATATAGCAGAAATGCTCCTGATACTGATGTGATGTTAGATAGATTGTGTAACCTGTTCCTTTAAATGCTTGTTGATTGTTTCCAATGACTGAAACTCTTTCAAGGCCCAATCTTTTTCCTGCCAGCAGGAATGTCATTAAGCTATAACAACAATCTCACAGGTTCGCTATAGCTCGGCCGAAAAGAAAGTAAATCGAACGGTTTACTAACCCTCCTAAGATTCTCATTCTCATATGTCAGATCAGCTGCTTTTTTACTCAACTCCTCACACATTGCCTGGATAAATAACGAATAAATACTTATTATGCAGCAAACTTGCCGGATATCGACCTTAATGATTACATATTCAAACCAAACCCAAGTGGATGCTAACTATACCTGTCTTCGCCGAATGGTCTGTCTAGCAGATTCTCTGTTAGCTAATATTCTTCGGATTCTACGCTCCTCTCTTTCAGCCTAGACAGTAGTAGTAGTAGCAAAGCACATAAATACCCCAACAAAAAGAGACACAAATGGAAATAAAAAAGAGCAAAATTGTGGACTTGTTATAACAAATACCTCACTTAAATTCTGCCTTGATCTGCCACAACCACTTGATCTACACTTTAAGGTCGAAGCAACATATGATTTAGGCTTTTCATTATCTACTTCAGTTTTAACCAGAACTTTAGTTACTACTTCTTCTCTAGTAATTAGTTTAACTTCTTCTTCTTCTTCTTCTTCTTCATCTTCTTCTTTCACTCCTCGTTCCTGTGATAGAAACATATTAATCAATAAGAGTATAGAATCGTTAATTGTATTCACCTTCTCCACCTAACCAGTGTAAGCATTCAAAAACAATTCACACTAAATTCGAAAAATCGATTATTTGGATCTAAAAACACACGAAACTTGTATAGTTCCAAACACAGAATCAGTGAGAGTGAGAATCCAGAATTTGGAAAACAATCTAAGCGAAGAGACGGAGGAGACCTCAGCGAGATCCGGAGTAGGTAAAGCTTCCGAGTCAGGGAGTTTCAACCTCGACTCACACGGAGGAGACTCCGTCTTGACTCGTTTCCTAACTCGTTTCCCTTTACTCCCCCAACTAGCCGCCGATTCGAAAACATTTCCTCGCATTATCGAAAGCTGAGCCAAATCCGCCAATGCCTCCGCCGCCTCAAGCTCCGTCATGTTCGCTACATCTTCACCGGAAGAAGAAGACGAAGAGCAACAGCTCGAGATATGTTCCAACTCCATGAACGCAAAACACACAAAGGAAAAAAAAAACACAAGAAGAAGAAGAAAAAGAGATAGAGAGAGGGAACTGTAAAACTTCCTTGAGGACTGACTAGTTGTGTAGAGCGAGAAAGGGAGAGGAGGAGCCCACGGATTGTGAGAAAGTGACACGTGTCGTGCCAGCTCATCGTCTACAATTGGTGGCTTAACTAGAGCCCATGTATCTGTGACCGCCACGTCTCGTTTAGAACCAAGTCAGCAAAATCGGCACGTGCCGAGTTAAAAGTCGTGCGTGCGAAGCCGAGTTTTGGGACCGCCATATCTCAGAGAAATGGGGTAGTAAAGGGCGCAGAGTTTAAGGTGAAGGTCGGTTTTTGGAGGAGCTCAGATTTTGACACGTGGATTGATTTTATTGGGTCTTTACGTGGCGATGTATTAGCCATGGGATTAAGTGGTGCTAACTGGCTTCGATCATACGGTTGAGCGTTTTAGTGTATCCGCCAACACAATCATTTTTTGGTCTTCTTGAACATTTAAATGGGCCGGTTTTATGAAGTTACTAAATGGGCCGGTTTATTCTAACAATTGGGCCATTCATATGAAACGCCAATTTTTTGGTCTTGTTGCAACATTTAATGGGCCCGGTTTTATGAGGTTTTTTAACTATAATCATTGGGCCATTCAATAGAAACGCCAATTTTTTCTTTCTAAAACTACATTTTGAGAAAGAGTTATACACGGACAATTTCACCGTTTTATAAATATTCATGTCCGATAAATCTACTTGTACCAAGTTGAAGATCTTATGTAAACTAGTCTTCGTTAATTTGTATAAATGATAATAAATCGCAATTTTTAAGATTTGAATCTCAAACTTCTTATTGAAAAAAAACAAATTTCCACTACATATCAATTCTTTTTATTATGTAGGAATTGCTTATTTTCAAATATGATTACCTAAAATATATTTAGTAAAATATGGGATCGAAGGTCATGTAGCATGAAGGATTAGGAAAAATTTTATAGTTAAAATTTAAGTAGCAGCCATTTAATAACTTAATTTACTAATGGACTGCTACCTAAATTTTCACTAATTTAGGTAAATATTAAATTTGCTAGGGATAGTTTGAATTATTTGGATAATTTTGAAATATGTAATGTTTTTAAAATTTTAAACTCAACGGATAGTTTTGATAACTCAAACCTATTTTCGATCCAAGTTTCTACTCGTTAGAATCTAATGCTACCAAATTGGTACACAGCCTAGACATATCTCATATATTTGAATGAGTAAACTGATTTACGGTATGATTAGAGGAATAATCGAGCTCATGCATTTTGTTTAAAGATATTACATATTAATATTTACGCATTGAAGATTAAATAAATAAATAAAATCAGGTACAAATATGCCGAGTTTTTCTTTTTGTTTAAATTGCTCCGATCCCAGCTTCGCTTTCTTTCGGTATATAAACACACCACATCTTTAAATCCTTTATTTATTCCTCCTTTTAAAAGTGGATTCCCCATTCCCTACAATAAAAAAAGTATAAATTAATGAGTAATTATGGAAGTTATTATAGGTATCAGAACAGAACCATATGTAATGTTTGTTAGTTATCCCCTTAAAACAAATGTTCAGATTCAGATCTTATAATGATCAACATATATGAGATACCTTAATTATTGGTTGGATTGAAAGTTACCAATACTGCACCACTTATTATATAAAATCATAGTATTACGTACTATCAAATGGATGTGTTATTAGTACCATTTTCGTTATTAGTATATATTATAAATTAAATTCAGTTTTTGTCATGAAATTTTGTAATTCTAAGAAATCGAAATAAGATGTAAGTACCGAATAGCAAAACATATTTACTAATTTCAATTAATCTAACGTATAAACAATGTTATAAAGAATCGTAGTCATACTTGGCTTTATCACCGAGCCATCCGTAAAAGGACTTGGCGGTGGAAGATACGGTGTCGACGGCTTCTGAACCGCCGTGTTCATTGAACGCATTGGTGACGCCGGTCACGGCAGTGTCTATTCTCTGTCCAACCGTCGGTTGTTGTTCCTCGGCCAAAACCACCATCGAGATCATCGAAACAAGTAGCATCACCGACAACACCACAACTACCGATGTTTTCGCCATTCGATCTCCCACAAACTTTTCTTCTTCTTCTTGATTTATATAATGGAACCAAAAGAATGATTTTAAAGCAAGAAGTTATAAAATAATTTAAGCTGTCTATATAAAGTCAAAAAGATTTTTACGTGTTGTCTTTGTCGTGATTTGTTGAGTTTTAAATTTAAAAGGTCCTTATTTATATGCGAAGGAGAAAAAACGAATAATTTAATCTGGTTTTATTTAACGGTGTAACGATCCACCGTTAATGACGGTTAGTCCGAAAATAGTACGACTTAAGGTGGCTTTAGTTTCATGCAAGTTCTAAATTAAGCAACAGTTTCATGGTTTTCGTATTGTTTTTGTTTTTTTGGTCCGTATAGTGATAAAAATATGTTTCTTTTATTCCTATGGTTTCCGTATAGTGATATTCGTATGGTTTTAAATTTTATAATATGTATTTAAGTAATGTATTGGTTATACACTGTACAAAGTTAATTCTAGAAACGTTTGATGTTAGGAGATCGTCTCATATTTTTTTTTTGACAAAGGGTTTTCATGCATTATAAAGTTAACATTGTGTTTTACAAACCAACTCTCATGCGAGACAAATCAAACAGATAAGGAAATAGATAGGAGTAGAAGCGGTGAAAGTGATAGAGAGTGGTGTTGGTGGATCATGTCCTCACGGCGGTCTAAAAGCGTAGCTCGACGGCCCATCCTAGTACGGTGAGAGTGAATTCCTGGTGGGGAACTTGTGCCACACAAGTGTAGACCATTGTATCGTCTCACGGGTATCCCGGGATACCGACCAATCTGTCCGTCGGAAACAGCTTAGTTTTCTTGTTGTGCCCGAATAGCACTCCAAGTTTGCCGTGAAGAGTAATTTTTTTGTACCACATCGTCAATGACCCATTGCGTTATGTCACATGTTGAAAAGAGGAATGCCTAGTGATAAAGGCCCGTCAGATCCTATGAAATGAATCAAAGGTCTAAAAGGAGTTCAAGGATCCCACCAGAAGAAAATATCATCCCAATTACCTATTTTGATCTTGATGAAACGCGACGGCAGCGATCTCAACTTCAATAGTTTCCGAAACATCCAAGAGAACTTGTTGTTCTTCTCATTAAGAGCCCAAAATGGAGAGTGAGAAACCGAGAACAACTAAAACCCATGAACCCGTCATGAAGTCAACCAATAGATATTGTTGTATCTATTATACTTCTATTTATTTTAGTTTTTAAAAGTTTTTAGTTGTAAAGATATTATTTATATATGAATTTGTCTCCATTTAAAAACCTTAGTTTTATTTCTATATCTATATAAATGTATGACTCTTGTAATTTCCTTTTCATAACAGTCAATAATATATATTTTTCTATAACAAACATGTTCTGTTTGATCCTATCCTTCAATTTGTTGACCAATATTACAACAATTTATGGTTCAAAGTTCTTCTTTTCTTTTCAAAATGGTTCAAAATCAGTGGAACGGCCATAGCGTATAAAAAAATGGGTGGGCGTTTCGGTTTTTGATTTGGTTACGGATCGGTTTTTTTTGTTTTTCGGTTTATCAGTTTTATAATAATTCAAAAAATATAGAAACCGTTTGTATTTCGGTATGGTTACGGTTCGGTTTTACAAAAACTCAAACCATATATAAACTGTTTGTATTTTGACTCGGACTGGTTTCGGTTTATTTCGGTTTTTTGATGATATTCGAAAGAAATAGTTTATATAAAATAAAAAATTATCAAAAAATTAAAATAAATATGAGTAAACAAACATAAAATTTTAAAGAACCGAGTCTAAATCACATTAATTGTAAACTTAATCTTATTAAAACTAGTACGTAGAAAAAAAAAATTAGAAAAACATTATTATTATCATTATCAGCTTGTTTGATTAGAAGAAATGTCAATACATACCTTGTAAAGACTCTATATAATTTGATGAAGATAACATTTGATTAATTAGTACACCACTATCTCATTAAGATTTCTTAAACTTATAATAATTATATAATTTTTTGAAAAAACCGAAAATCCAAACGGTTTCACAATTTTAAATCGAAACCAAAATAATTTTAAAATGGCAACCAAACGGGTTTGTAGATAAAACCAAAAACTAACCAAAAACTTAATTACAGTTCGGTTTGATTTTTTTGCCTATCCCTATAAAAAACTAATACACTGATATAATGTCGTTTTGGCTTTCGTATGTTATGTTAGAGCACTTCCAACGCTAAAGAAACTCGCCAAAGTATCTCACACATTTTATATTAATATTTTAAATATAATTAATTTATATAATTAAAACAAAAAAATTAAGCCAATTAGAGATGTATACATATCAAAAAAGTATCTCACAAATTTTTGGAAGTTTTGGGAGTCTCTCTCGAAAAACGCTTCTCCTTCTCTCTCCTCATTAATTCTTTTAAAAAAAATTGTCAATCATGATACTCAGTAAAAATCTTGCATTGGGATGCTCTTAGCTTCGCTGCGTACGACATAATTTTCTAGAGTTTCATATATCGGCATATCACCCTTCCAGGTAAACTTATGTTAACTAAAAATTTAACCATCGATAAAACAAAACGCAAAACTTACAAAAAGAAGAAGGAAATAAGTAATCAAACACTTGAAAAAAAAACAATAGCTACATGATTTGATGTGAAAAAAGATTAAACAAAGAAAAAATAAGTAGCACAATGAAAACTCAAAAGGGGTACACTCATCAGTAAGCAAGAAAAAAAAAAAATATATATATATATATCCCTTCGAATCTTTACATAGCAATCGTGACATCAATGTAACAGACTTCACTGGATTCTCATATTCTTCATTAACCTGTCCAAATAATCCATAGAGTAATTAAAAAAAGTTTTAATATAATTCACAACTTGACTCTAAGATAATACTTTTGTTGATCACCGACGAGTACAAAAGTTTGAATCACCTTTACATATTTCTATACCCTTATATCGAATCTGATGGTATACATATAATTATCTATAATATTAGACATATACTTAACATCTTATCATGCATATACATATATAAGATTCAAAATGGAGGACAATGTGCATGTGGTGATATACAAGAAGGATTAGATTTCATGTGACTCTTTCCCTTTTAATGAGAATGCCGGAAGTAGAAGGGATGGTGCGTGTGGTTGCATGTTTCTTATTATTATAAATATTTATATTATTTATCATATAATATATAGTTCATCAGTATATTAATATACTTCTACCAAAATAACTAATACATATTGGTCCAATACTTATCAAATTTTGAAACGATTTTTACCAAACATATTTTCTATATAATCATAATCACAAAACAAATAAATCTAAAGATTTGGGTCTAAAAATACAATAAATTTCCCTAAATTTTTACCTCAAATCAAAATCATTGTTGCCTATTGATTTACTTCCAACATTGACGGTCTTGTATTTAGGCAAAGGGACTAAGTCTTGTTCGATGTTCATGAGATCCTCCACGAGGATGTCGTAGTGACGTTTGACTTCCTCCACCGATTTACTACCGACGGCTTTGGCCACGTTTTGCCAACGGTCAGGAGTGTCTTTATCATAAACGGCTAAAGCCCTCTCGAACATCTTGTTTTGCTTTGACGTCCAAGACGAGCTCGAGCTCATAGAGCTTGAAGTCATTTTGTATTATTTAACTTCTTAAGGAACCTTTAACAAAAAAAAAAACACTTCTTAAGGAAAAAAAAAATATGAGATATATATAGAGGGAAACAATATATGAGAAACAAAAGGGATCGATGCTAAGTTACGAATACAAACGAATACCAAGATAGGCTCCTTATATGGAGGAAAGAGAGTTGAGAGATTCCGCAAGTTGTAGTATTTATCCCCCTTTTGGTCCATTTTATTTATCAATATAAGGAAGTAGTATAATGTTCTTATGGGTCTACATTTTTTTGGTTCCATATGGTTTTTTGGGAGAAAAGTATCGAGAAGGCAACCGTTTATATAACATAGTTTTAATAAAATTATTTGAAATTAGCAACTCTTTTCTTAGGGATTTATTTTGTAAAATTGTTTAGTTATAAAAATAACTTTACCCGATACTCGATCGATAGAAAATAATTGTTATACTTAAGGGTAGGTATACCACAATTTTTTTTAAAAATCGATTTTTTTTTTTATATCTTCATCATATTTTCAAGTTTTTGAAAAATAACTCAACTGAATTTTAGATAAACGAGTAATCAAACCTCATTTATTTACTAAACCTTTTTTTTTACGTTTTATGATTATCTGTTGAATCTTGTGAATGAAAAATAGAATATCCAGTAAAGAAAAGTTATTTGATTCAAAACTTTCAGCTGTTTTTTCTTTTCTCTCGGAATTTCACTATATATTATAGTCATCATATTTTAATTGGTGTATGATAGTAATTATAATGTGCCGTAAAGGAATCATTGAAAACGTAAAACATAAACAAAATGAATTCAATGGTATTCAGAAAATGGTAAGGTCCCATTCCGTCTTTCATACTCCAATGAATCAGATTCACCTTAGCTATAATGTTCATAGCAAAAAGGGGCTGATGCGTCTAATCTTTTTTCACATAATAAATGGTTTATATATAATCATCCTTTGATGTGAAAAGAAAAAGAAAAACAGTTTGATGCAAAAAAATATTGAAGATCGAACTGTGGCTTCGAAATGTCATCTCACGTACCAAACTTCATGGAGATTTCTGATAACTTTTTATTATATTTTTATAATCAATTATTATACACATACAAATAATAATAATTTGAAGGAGATGGATCGATATTCTTGGGCACTTTGAATCTAATAACTTATCTCTTGTGATGGAGGAGATCAAAATTGGACGACAACCATTTTAATAAGAGCCACTTAAAATTTGCTGAAAAAAGAATAATACCATAAGGGATATTATCATCTCCTTCGGGAATAAAATTCCAATATCACTATCGCATTGATTCTTACTCACATTTGTATTTTTATCCATTTTTTGTTTGATGGAAATGAATAATACTTATGATAAGATATATGTTTTCTTATTTTCCCCCAAAATTATATACATGTAAGACTGATATATAATGATACAAGAATTATTAACTAATGTGAACGTCTAATATATATTATTACTAGATTTTCACCCGCACTTTGTGCGGCTTTGTGCGGAAACATTTGTTGTATATGTTGTAAACTATACTTAGCTTTCGTATTGTGTCGTATATAATATGTTCTAAGATTATATATATATGGTTTTAGTTTGTAAGTATAATCGATTAGTTTAAAAAAGTATGATAGTTTTTTTTAACTTGAAAGTAGAGAATAAGTATGTTAAGTATTGAATTTTATAATGAATAGTCATTGGAGTTGGTATACATAAATAATAATATTTAGTTTTGTGCATGTTCGTATGTCTGTCGTATCAATTATTTAGTTTGGTAAAACGTTGAGGCGAATTAGATATTTCATATGAATATGGTATTGTGAATTCGTCGGGTTTTGTGAGTAAGATTTGATATTGTTGTTCTACACAAATAAATGCACAGATTAAAGCCCGATTTTGGAGCTATTTCTTGTTTTATTAAGTTGAAGTAGCAAATCATTGAAATTTATGTTTTTTTGGATGATCTTGTAGTAAATTTATCTACATTTATTTTATTTATTCTTCTCGGTTTCTATTTTTTTATCTTTTAATATTTCATTTTTTTTTCATCGTTTTCTTTGTCACTTCTTATTTTTTGTCTTCTTCTTCCACTACAAGAAAACATTCCAATTTTAACCATCAATTTGGTCTAAAATTGGTCAAAAACAACTATTTCTAACTAGTATTTGACCAAAATCGATTCGTCAAAAATTGGTGGTCGCAAATAGACTTTGGTAAAAAAATAGTCAAAACTTTTTGACCAATAAAAATGGTAAAAAATTTGGTTCTAACCATCAAAGTGGTCGGAAGTTTTTGACCAATCAAAATGGTCAAAATTTTGGTTCCGACCAATAAAGTGGTCGGAATTTTTTGACCAATCAAAATTTTCAAAATTTTGGTTCTGACTAATAAAGTGGTCGAAATTTTTTGATCAATCAAAATGGTCGAAATTTTTCGACTATATATTCCAACCAATTTTTGACCAACTTAAATATTTAATTTTAAAAAAAATTATATTCGAAAATATTGAAACTCAAATTAAAAATATTTGATTCATAATAATTAAATTAAAATATAAAATAAAACACAAATAAATATTCTTGTTATAACTCAATCAGGGATTAAAATATTTCAAAATTCAACTATTTGGGCTATGGTAAACCCATTTACGTTTTTTAGATGGAGTAAGTGTTATTTTATAGAGAAAGTCAAAGATTGATCCCTCCCATATTGTCGATGTGGGACAAATACAAAAGGCTATATATGATCAATATTTGGTCGATAATGTTGTGACCAAATTCTGACAAGTATTTGTTCGTCAAAAATTTTTGACCAAATTTTGTTTTGGTCGATAAATAGTAAGAATATTTTGACTATTTACTGATCACTTGTATTAGTCAAAAAATTTTGATCATATTTCGACGAGTTTAAATTTTCATAATTTTTTGGTCGAAAATTTGTCAATAAACTTTTGACCATTTTAATGGTAAAAATTTGGTCAAAAATTAATGTGTTTTCTTAATCAATTTTCAACCAATCTTCTTTGTCGCAATTTTTTTACCATTTTTTGATAAATTTACGAATTCGTTAAAAATTGGTTGAAAAATTTCGACCAGTTTTCGACACTTATATTTCGTCATATTTTTTTGACCAATTTATAACGAAAATAAACATTCGTCTAAAATTGGTCGAAAATGGTCAAAATAATTTCTGACCACAAAAAAATTGGTTAAAATTTGATATGTTTTCTTGTAGTGTTCCGGTTTTTATTTGTCTTCTCTGATTTCTTCTTTGTTATTCTTCTACTCATTTTTTTTGTTTTTTCTAAGATTGTTACTTGCACCCAAAATCGGTAGATTTTTTCATTCTACTCCAACTTCGTCTTTTTTATTTCTTTCGGTTTCGTCTATTTTATTTCTTACTTTTTTTATCGTCTTTGTCTTTTCATTTTTTTGTTATCTTCTTTTTCTCATTTATTTTCCTTCTTCCTCATATCTTCTCCTTCATCGTCTTTGTATTATTTGAATCTTTTTATATCTTTGTTACTCTATCTTTATATTATTTCACTTCTCTTTAGTTTTTTTATCGTTCTTCGTATTCTTCTGTTTTTTAAAAGGTTATTACTTGCGGCCGAAATCACTATATTTTTGGGTCTTTTTATTTTTCTCTGATTTTTTTCATTTGAAGTCGTTTTCGTGTTTGTTTTGTCATTTATTATTTCTTTTTTTCTTAACCGTTTTCCTCTACTCATAGTTTTTCAAACTTATTTTAACTTTGTATTCTTTTTTCGATTTTCTTCATCCTCTTTTTCCAAAGTTTTAGTTTTTTTATCCGATATTTTAGTCTTCGTTTTCTAATTTTTTTTTTCTTCTTTTTCTATTTTCTATTTTTTTCTTCATAATCTTTTTTAATTTGATTTTTTTTTCTTCTTCTTATGGTATTTCTTTGCATTTATCTTCGTATTCAACTTTTTTTTAGCTTTTTTATTTTCTAGTATTTTATTTTTTCTTCACTTACTTCGTCTTCTTCTTCTTCTCCACTAAAAAAAATAGAAACAATTGAATGTTGGTCTTATTCACTTTAATTTGTGATTTTCTTTGCATTTTTGTATAAGAAAAAGATCCTTAAGGCAATTCTATATTGTTATTCTTTTATATATTTTTTTAAAATAGGAAACACAGAAATAATTTTCACGAAAATCTTGTATTTATTATAAATGCATAAAAATTTAAAATCTTATATGTTGTAACAAATTAATTTGGTTTCTCAAAAAATAAAAAATGTTATATTTCTTAGGTGATTTTCTAATGATATTGTTTAAAAAATATTTATAAATCGGGATAACAAAATGATTTAATACAAAAATCTCATGTTTATTTCAAATGAATATAAAAGTTAAATTTTTATTGGGTGTAACAAAATAAATGATATTTTAAGAGTTGTTATTATTGTGGATTTTTTTTGCAATATCTCATTTTATTAATCAAGAGATTTGTTGCTAAGATTAGTTGTTTTCATTTTTTTTTCTTTTTTCGATAGTAAAAAAAATGGGCAAATTAGATGTTTTGGAACCACAAATCGCACTCTAGATGTAATGCATGAATGCAGTTTTTTCTCCACGCAAAGCATGCATTATTTTCCAACTTCCAATAACAATGCCCGTGAGTGAATGGTGCTCAATTACTCTATTTTTATCCTATTATCATTTCTGTTTTTTAATTTGTCAAATTTAAACCCATTTATCTAGTATAAAAGGCAATCATTATTAATGAGAAAGACAATTGTGTGGAAATAATACGATAAACAAAAAAATCTTTGAGCAAGATTGAGATCTTTAAAGTCGTCTAATGTACATGAGATACAAAATCATAAGAAAAAAACTTAATTTTTTGAACGTTTTGCTAATACCAAGAGCTTCGCTAGTAAGTATGAGAGATCAATTTATTTTGGATTGTCACACCGTAAAACCTAAAAAAAAAAATTTCATTTAAGTTTTTGTTTGGCTTTTTGAAATCCTAACATGAAACTAAAAAAGACCAACCAATAAAATTATCAAAGTCTCTGAATAAATATTAATATAAATACGGATATTAATTAATCTAATATAATATAGTAAGGTTTTTTCAAACCAAAGTTATGAGAGGCTGTCATGTGTCACCTACTCTTTTAACATGTGTTTTTTAAATTTATTTATTTAAGAGAAAAAGAAAAATTTATATCTATTTTTTTCTTTCTAATAACTTTGACAATCAATTCCAATAATTTAATAGCTAATTCTAATGTTAATTAATTTCAATAAGTTGTAATATATATTAGCCATTGTTTTTTTCTTGTTTTTGGTACCCATAAAAAATATGATTCCAAATTAAATGTGTTATTGTAAATTTTTAAACGGTTTGAAAAATATATATTTTATTTATTAAACCAAACAATATACTACATCAACAAAACTTAATAGCACATAAAAAAATTTTTGTGCAATTATTAAATTAAAACCCAACAATATACTACACCAAAAAAAATTAATAACACATAAAAAAATAATTAGTGCAATTAAAAAACTTTCTACTAGAGAAAGTATTAACCAAGAACTTTTGAAAGAAAAATCTACTCCATCACAAATTATGAATCCATAAAAACTCTTTTTTATTTTTATTATTCCTTCCACACTTTAATCACGACGATAAAAACATAATACAATTCACCAATGAGTCAATGTGAAAGATAAAAATTACATCAAAACGATCAAAAGAGAGACAAAAATATAATCAAGCAATAATTATTCTCTAATGAAATGAACATAGAGATAAGTTCCAACATCTATGTTGAGGTGATGCATATGTTCAAGCGTACTACAACTTGTAGGATCAATAAATTTTTTTTTACGAACGTGTTTGATGCAAGAAAAAAAAAAGACCAAACATATTTCTTAACTTTACTTTACATTTTTATTAACTTACATAATATATATCTCCTACAAGTTTATGTCAATTCATATACAAATTTTTATTAATGAACAATCTCTTTCTTTTACATATAACATTGTATCAATAATTTGGTATAAATGTTTAGTTTTCGAACCTAGATAATTATTTAGTATAAACATCAAAGTTTGTAATATTAAATTCATAAATAATCAATAAGTTAAAATATTATTGCATATTTTATAATTTTAATTTTTAAACCCACGCATCGCGTGGGCAATCTCTAGTAAACAATATTAAAGGATTGGTTAAGCATCTGTAAAAACATAAGAACCACATAAACAAAGAAATAACTAAATATATTCAGACGGAAATAGATGGTGACAGCGAAGGAGCTACAGACGATGATCAGCTTTTTCTTATCGAGCTTACCACCATAATCTCTTTTATATGTTCGATTGTTTCAAAAGTTTCATGATCACTGAGACCTATTAAAAAAAGAAAAAGATCGTTAACAAACACATATAGAGACAATAAATAATTAACAAAATGATCCTACCGAATGTAAAACAATTGTGTTTAAAATCTAAACAATAGTAAATCTTAGTAATTGGCAAATCTTTTTAAAATCAAAGATTTAGTTATTATGATTCTAATTTTAGTTTTAGTAATTGAATGCTGTCTATATACACACTCGGAATTATTATTGTGAATATCTAATTAATGCTATATATCTTTTCTTTCGAATTTTTTTTATAAATCTTCCAAACAATTTTTTATTTAAATAAAAAAGATATTGCGCAATCTTGGAAATATTAAAGACTAAATATATTAAAATATTGTTATGAATTCCATATTAATAGAGATATCAGTTTAATTGCAACTAATTATTTCATTGAATACTCGATTATAAATTTGAAAAATAATTCTCTTATTTCAAAAATGGTGTTTTTATTTGTTCAGCTTTATATACTCATACGTATCTCTATAATTGAGTATTCATTGCATTTACTTTGACTTTCTATGGAAGTTGTAGGATTAATGCATGATTTTTGTTATTATGGAAAATTAAGTTAATTGTTAAATTGTTACAATATATTTAGGAAAAAACTATAACAATATGATTTGATAAAGATTTTCTATCTTTAAAAGACATTATTTTCGTAATTACCGTTGGAAAATTTAATGATTGCAATTCCATAAATCTCTGAACTAATTGTTAATTTTTTTATCTTGTAAAGATTTCGAATCTCTATTTTCTCTATTATGGAATATTCATGCTAAATAATGAATTCAGATTCAAATAGAATATTCTTGAAAATAATATTTGAATTTTAACAAATATATGTCGATTAGCAAATAAAGCATTATATATATATATATTTCTCATAGATTTAGGGTTTTTGTCAATAATGAAAAAGTGGAGCCGATTTTAAAGCATTAATTAAAAAATAATTTTTATTAACTATTAAAATTGATTAGGTTAGTTTATAAAGATTTTCGTAATTCTCGGTGATGATAAAAATATACCAACAAAATAGGGTATATATGTTGCTAAATCTTCATTCTTAGATTCATTATGTAAATTCCATAATCGTACCCACACAAAATCATCAGATCGATCGATCCATTTTCCAGATCAATCGATCCATAATGCTCAATCAAAAACCAATTCATCGGGTGACCTCAGGATCGACATGTCCACTATGCCCCATAGGATCGATCGATCCTCTTAGCAGATCGATCGATCTGTCACCACTGAATAATTACAGATTGCCATTAATAAAAATGGGTCGGACGAACCGGGTCGCACAGGATCCGCGTGTCTGCAGTCAGATCCAATTAAAAAAATGTGTGAAATTAATCTGAAAATTACTGAAATTGCCATTGCATCTATCCAAAAGTACCATTTTCAATTAAATCAATTTAGTTATAATGGAATGACAATTTCAGTAATATTTGAATCAATTTTGGGCATTTTACTAAATGTCTCTTTTAATATTATAGAGATGTATGTGAAGATAATTAGTTTTTTTTTAAAGCATTCTAAGACAATTAGCGGAAATGGTTGGAAATAATATTTCCTTCAATTAAGATATTTTATTGTACAGTCACACATTTTGAGGATATTTTTACAAAAAGATTTGTTTATGGAATAGCAAACATACAAATATGTGAAGAGTCTTGGACACTTAAAAAAGTTTAATGGCCAAGTTTCACGATGAGACGATGAGTCTGGATTTGTGCACAAAAAAAAAAAGAAAAAAAAAAGACGATGAGTCTGGATGATCCATACTGTATTTTGATCTTTCTAAGTTCTTTTAGTTGTGAGATATAGTTTTGGTCAGTATAAAAATAGTTCTGGACAAAACTTTTTAGCATAAAAACTAAATAAGCATTTACTAGTTATGGCATATAAAGGGTGGTTATAATTTGGAAACAGAACTTTTCTTTCGAAATGCACACAGAAGCGGACCCAGTAAGAGGAAACATGAGCCACATGACATGGGTAATTTGTTTAAATATAGTTTAGTACATGTAGACATGTAAATACAGCAGAAATTATGTAGCATAATTGGTATTTGATTGGCAATGACACACCATAAACACACTTTTATATATATATTTTTTAATTGACTTAGGTAAAAATAAATCCTAGGTCTGAATGCACAAACTTTTTATTAGACAGATTTGTTTGCGTGTAAATTGTTTTAAAAATTGGGAGATTTTGATATGAGATCAAGGTTAGAGTTGAGCATAGGGTCTCAAAACAGAGATTTTAGATGTACAAGATTATTTAAAAAAAAATTCATAGAATTCTCTGTTATCTTCAAAAACTCCTTACTTTCAAAAATGCATAACGATATGGTCGGTTTGTGGGAGAGAAAGATCGGCAAGACCCTTGAGAAGACTTATGCTTCAGAGGAAGAATCCTCAAGAGCATCCAAGGTGATTGTTGTCTTCTTTGCTTCAATCACTTCCGGTAACGATAACCAAAGTTTTCATATCGAATACTCATCATACGTATTAAAGTCTTTCCTTCATTTTACTTGCATTTGCAGAGACTCAACCTCCATTGGATTTTGTGATGGGTTTGATCTGCACAATACTTGTCAAGAGTGATCTTACCTCCTTCGCTATCGACCCTTCTTTTGTACTTGAGGCTTCCGAGCTTTACCCCGAGCTCAAGTACACAAGTGTCGATGAGTATTTCAACCAGTTTGTCTAAAATGAAAACTGTTCTTTTTATGTGGGCATGTAGCTATGTCAGTCTAAGATTGATTCTTTTTTAGACAATTTTTATTTCGAACGAACATGTAGCTACTTTCAGTCTAAGATTGATTCTTTTTTAGACAATTTTTATTTCAAACAAAGGCTTGCCTCTAGTGGTGCGGAACAAACGGAAAAACAAGTACTTTCAAGGGTTGATCTTAGGAACCCAACCCGAGATCACATACTTTTCCTCGGTTTTTGTTTTCTTGAAAGAGTCGAGAGAGAACAGAGCTTTCATGTACTCACGAACATGGGGCAAGCTCCTAGGGACAGACCAGCTTTTGAAATGGCCAAGAGCGACTTCGAGATGGTAAAGCTTTGGTGCTAAGCTGAGATCCACAGCGCTGACTCTTTTCCCGGCGATAAAAGGACCATGGTGAGTCTTGAGATGATTCTCCAAAGCTACTAGCTCATGAAGCAACGCCTTTTCGGATCCGTCAGTGGAGTCTTTGCTCTTCAAGAAAGTCGAAAAAGTACTGAAAATGTTGGATCCAACAGAGGCAAACTGAGGAGGAGTCTTTAGAGATGGCTCAGGATACTTCTCCTCGAGAATACCGACGATGATGTCGGAATCAGACATCCACTTGTCGTCGATCTTAGCCACTGGTACTTTCCCTTGAGGACTTATGTCTAAGAACCTGCATCATATAAACCAAAGATAATTTAGTTTCCGGTTACAACAAAGTTCCGCAGAGTAACATTACTAGTCCAGAAGACTATACCATGAAAAAAAATAACAACCAATTTTGGCTAAGACAATCAAATAACGAACGAACAAGTGAAACAGCTTAGAAAGATTCATAGATTCACGAAACTGACCACTTGGGTTTGTGGGAGAGGTTAATGAGATGGAGTTTGTAGGGAACATTCTTCTCCTGGAGGGTAAGAAGAACTCGTTGGCTAAACGGGCCTGAAACGACAAAACACTAAAAAATCATAAACTTTGTACAAACGTTTCAAAGAGAAATTAAAAAGAGCAAAGAACCCTAAAAGTTGCGAAATCATACAAAAGCGTAATGCAAAATATAAAAACAGGGATCGTGTTTGAATAATAGAGAGGGACAGAGGAAATATTACAGTCGCCGAGAACATGAGGAGCACCAACAGCTGCTTTAACGCATACTTCGAGAGGCATCTTTTGATAGTGTTTGTTATTTCTCACGGCCAAGTCATCGGCCAAAACAGCCGTCGAGATCATCGAGACAAGTAGCATCACCGAAAAAAACACCACATCCACTGATATTTTCGCCATCCTATCTTCGATTATCTTTTTTCTTTCTTCTTTTGTTGTTGTAGTATACATTATGTATAATACATATATTTAAGTTAAAACGCTTTTTACGTGTTTTGTCTTTTGCTTTTTTGGATTTTAATAATAATTTCATTTGTTTTTTTTTTGTCGGCAATTTCACTGGTTTTATTTAACAGTGTCAAGGCAGGCATTCTCGTCGGTAGAAGTATTCAGTAATAAAATATTAATATATATTTATATGATTGAATTATATAATTATTATTATTTATGTTTTTAAATTGAATCCTCTATAGAAAAATAAATGTCTCATGAATCTTATTTGAGAAATTCTTTATGTGTTTCTCAATAAAAACAAACTCTATGTTTTTTAATATATTTCTTTATTTTGATAGTGAAATATTCATTGAAAGACATTTGTTAAAAATCACACATTTACTCAAATGAATTCCAAAGTAAGTATCAGTTTTTGTTTTTCGCATTTGTTTCTTTTTATATCCGTAAGGTAATATTCATATTCTTGTAAATTCTATAAAAAATGTATTTAGTTACATATACTTTCTTATCAGTTTTAGTACAAAAGAAGTTATTATTAAAGTGTAAAATTTAATTTGATCCAAAAAAAAAAGAGTATAAAATTTAAATGATCACAAGGTCAAAATATAAAATTGAGTAAACTGGCAAGGATAGCTTCATACGAATTGCGTTGGCGAAGATGAGTAATTTTCCATAAGATGATCACAAGGTCAAAACATAAAATTTAAATGTATAGGGTGTGGTTTGAGTAATTTTCATAAAACGGAGGGTTCTTTGTGCCAAATACCCAAATACCAATTAACGAAGAGAGAACGGAAATGCAGCCCTAATTCGAAGTTCTATTTCTGTGATCTTCACTTCTTCCTTCACCACTCACTACTTTAGGGTTTTTGCCGAGATTTATCTCCTTCTACCTTCGTCTTCTGTGAAAAATCATCGGAGAAGATGAAATCTTTCATTGCATCTCGACAAGCGATCCACCGTCTTTCACAATTATCTTCAAAAACCCAAACTTTCTCCAGAAACTTCTCCGCCATTTCATCGTCAATTTCTCGCTCTGATCGTCTTCCGAGAACCTACGACGAACAAACCCCTTTCAGAAATGTCGAAATCCCTAAACCCATTTTATCATTCACTCGGTATTTCCACTCTACTCGCGAATCCCGACTCAGTGAGTCCATTGCCTCTCAGATTGACCAGGAGGAAGATGACGATGAGGAAGAAGATGGGACCACGAACGAGTTTCTCTCTCGATTCGTTTGGATAATGCGTGGGAAAGTCTCTGAAGCTTACCCAGATTGTGATAAGAAGATGATTGACGGTATGCTTTTGCTTATCGTCGAGAAAGTTGTGGAAGAGATCGAAAGAGGCGGGTTTAACAAAGTTGGATCGGCTCCACCTTCGCCGTCTTCGGAGTTTAGCGATGATCTGTGGAGTACAATTTGGGAAGTTAGTAATACAGTGTTGAAAGATATGGAGAAAGAGAGGAAGAAGGAAAAGATGAAGCAATACGTTCAATCTCCTGAAGTGATGGAGATGTGTAGATTTGCTGGAGAAATCGGTATTCGTGGTGATTTGCTTAGAGAACTTAGATTCAAATGGGCAAGAGAGACTATGGAAGATGCAGAGTTTTATGAGAGCTTAGAACAGCAACGCGATTTGGATAATGCCATTAGGGAAGCTGAAGCAGAGGGTGGTGCAGGAGAAGAGGAAGAAGAAGGAGAAGGGTTTAGTGTCTCTGATGAAACTCAATCTCGGAGTATCTCTCTTCCTAAACGAAAGGGGAAATTCAAGTACAACATTTACGGGCTTGAGTTATCGGATCCGAAATGGGTTGACATTGCTGATAGAATTCATGAAGCTGAGGAAGAAGCTGATTGGAGAGAGACGAAACCTGTAACTGGAAAGTGTAAGTTGGTTATGGAGAAGCTTATGTCTCTGCAAGAAGGAGATGATCCTTCAGGATTGGTTGCTGAATGGGTTGAGTTACTAGAGCCTCACCGTGTGGACTGGATTGCTTTACTTAATCAGTTGCGGGAAGGAAACACCAATGTATACTTAAAGGTTAGTCTTTTCTGAAATTCGTAAGCAAATCATATTGATGCATAATGGTTTCGGGAAATGGCCTTATCCTTATAGTGCTGGTTCTTGACTGATGTCAAAGTTAAGCTTTCAAATTTCTAGTTGGAATGCTTCTTGTTAGATCCTTGTATATTTATGGTCAATTTCTGGCGTGTAAGTCCTGTGATTTGACTTCTTTAGTTAGGATCCTTGTTGTTTGATTCGGTAGTTTAGGTTGTTTGTTCTATCGAGATGGTGGTACTTGAATATGCATTTATCTAACATACGTCTGGAAGGTGAGCAATGGTGGAGGTGTGATCATGTTGTGTTTTGATCAATTTTGATGTTTCAACAGGTTGCAGAACTTGTCCTGGATGAGAAATCATTCAAAGCAAATATCTCGGACTACTCAAAACTCATCCATATCCATGCTAAAGAGAACCAGGTTGAAGATGTTGAGAGGATTCTGAAGAAAATGTCTCAAAATGGGATCTTTCCGGACATTTTAACCGCCACCGTGTTGATTCATATGTACAGCAAATCAGGCAACCTCGAACGTGCCATAGAGGCATTTGAAAGCTTGAAGAGCTACGGGTTACAGCCAGACATGAAAATCTACACAGCCATGATAATGGGCTATGTAAACGCTGGCAAGCCTAACCTGGGTGAGAGATTATTGAGAGACATGAGCAGAAGAGACTTGAAGGCTCCAGAAGAAGTTTACGTGGCTCTGCTTCGAGCTTATGCGCAAGTGGGAGACGACGCTGGAGCTTCATTGATTTATAATACAATGCAGGCAGATGTACCTGGTCCAGTGAGTTTTGAAACATTTAGTTTGGTGGTGGAAGCATATGCGAAAGCAGGGAAGGCAGATAAAGCGAAGCACAACTTTGACGAAATGAGACAGCGTGGGCACAAACCTGATGACAAGACCATAGCACATGTGATCCAAGCATATAAAAGAGAGAACTCATTGGATAAAGCACTGAGACTTTTGTTACAGCTAGAGAAAGACGGGATTGAAATCGGTGTGATCACTTACACTGCTCTTGTTGATTGGATGGCTAACCTCGGGCTAATCGAGGAAGCTGAGCAGCTTCTGGTTAAGATATCTCAGCTAGGAGAAGCTCCACCGTTAGAGCTCCAGGTGAGCTTGTGCTGTATGTATTCGTATGCGAGGAACGAGAAGAAGACTCTTCAAGCTCTCGGGGTTTTGGAATCTAAGAAAGATCAATTGGGACCTAACGAGTTTGAAAAGGTTATAACTGTATTGAAAAAGGGTGGGTTTGAGAAAGATGCGAGACGGATGTTTAAGCATATGGAAGCTCGGAAGTTTAAACCTTCAGATAGATTGACGATAGGTATGATGAGTGTATCACCTGGAGCTGGGTTTGATACAGTGAGACGATAGAAACAAAAAAAAAGGTGGTAAAAATCTTTAAATCTTGGATCATTTTCAAGTTCATTTCGAGTTTGTATTTTCCTCCCTTTGTTAAACTGTAGCTCTTTGTTCTGTAATAATCTTGTTCCTTTTTGCTCTTTTTAGTTGTAAGTTTTTTCTTGTTTCGATTTCCATTCCAAGCAAAAAAAAAAAAAAAGTACTCAAAGAAGAACTATTTTCCGAAATCAACTCTTTTTGTGTTTGGTTTCCCGATTTTTAAAGTTTCTTGGTTTCTTTTGTTATGTTTTCCAGACTTCGAAGAAAGCGATCAGTTTCATTCATCTCAAGAATGTTTAAGCATATGCAAATGGGACCTAACGATCATGGGTTAACCTTGGGAGCCCAACCTGCGATCACATGTTTTTCCTCATCCTTTGTTTTCTCAAAGGAGTCAAGAGAGAACAAAACTTTCATGTAGTTAAGGACATGAGGCAAGTTCCCGGGGACAGACCATCTTTTGAAATGGCCAAGAGCAACTTCAAGACGGTAAAGCTTTGGTGCTAAGTTGAGATCCACCGTGGTTAATCTTACCCCGGCTATAAAAGGACCGTTACTAGTCTTGAGATGATTCTCTAAAGTTACTAGCTCATCAAGCAATGCCTTCTCGGATCCGTCATTGGAGTCTTTGCTCTTCAAGAAAGTCGAGAAAGTATCGAATATCTTGGATCCTCTTTAGAGATGGCTCAGGATACTTCTCCTCGAGAACACCGGCGATGTTCTCGGCATTAGACACCCACTTGTCGTCGATCTTAGCCACTGGTACAAATGTAGATACGCCAAAAAATGAGGAAACATTACAAATGTAGATACGCCAAAAGATTAAAGAACCCTAAAATTTGTGAAATCATAGAAAAGCGTAATGTATAAACAGAAATTGGTAAGTTTACAGTCCCCGAGAACATGAAAAGCACCAACAGCTGCTTTAATGCATACTTCAAGAGGCATCTTTTGATAGTAGTTGTTATGTCTCCCCATTAAGCTATAACAAATGGAGGATATAAATGTTCACATTTAGATCTTATAGTGACTGACATAGGAGAAAGTACCATAGATACAATTGTTTTGTGGTAACATAAGAGGGTTGGTTTTTTTGTGCACCAGGTTCAAAACCTCTTTTGATACGGAGAGTTATTCTTTAAATCAGAATATCCAAAGACTAAGGAGATGATGAGCCAAAAGTTCGGAATCCCAACTGTTAAACCAAAAAAAAAAAAATAGGAGAAAGTTATATTCCCAAAATAATAAACAAATATGATAGTTTATGATCAATTTTTTGAACTAAAATCAAAGTACATTACTATTAAATCGATTTTTTTGTTATTTGTACTGTTTTTATGATAGATTTTTTTTTTATCAGTAATATAAATTACATGGATTTGAATTTGGGTTGCTGACTATTTTCATATTGATTTGTAAATTATTGGAAAAAACTTATAAATTAAAATTCATTTTAATGTGATGTTAGTCAAAGAAAAGCGAAATAAAAAGTACACATTAAACATATTTACTAACTTCAGTTAGTCTAAAACGTATAAAATTATCAAAAACATTATATAAAGAAACGTAGATATACTTGGCCTTGGAAGATACAGCGTCGACGGATTCCGTCTTCTTCCCAACCGTTGGTTGTTTCTTGGCCAAAACCGCGGTCGAGATCATCGAGACAAGTAGCATCACGGACACCAACACCACATCCACTGATTTTTTCGCCATCCTATCTCCGATTAACTTTTTTCTTAGTAATTAAAACCAAAAGAATGACTTTAAAATTAAAGGTTATCAAATTATTTAAGCTGTCTATATATAAGTTAAACGATTTTTACGTGTTTTAATCTTGCTTTATTTATTGGTGTAAGTGTGTAACGGTTCACCGTTAATGGGGCTGATTATGTATTTGGTCGAAAAAGCAGTCAATAAAAACAAAAGAGAAAGGTGGAAATCTTTCAATCATTCCGAGTTCTATGTTCTGAGTCAACACACATTTCAAGTTTTTGTTTTCCTTCATAGATGAAACTGTAGCTGTGTTATGTAATATAATCTTGTTCCTTTTGGAATTTTGGAAATCTATTTTACCGCTCTTTTTAGTTGTGAGATTTTTTTTCTTTATTTTTCATTTCCATTTCAATTTCCAGTAAGTGTTTCTGAGTCTTTTGCTTTCCTTCCTTCCATATTAGTTTTTTTTTTTTTTTGCTTAATACCTTCTATATTAGTTGGTTAAAAGAAATCAATCAGTTTCATTTCATGTCTGAAAAGTTAAAAGTAAAACCTTCATAAATTAATATTCTGTAAATTAATAATTACCATAAATTAATAAAAAAATTTAGTCCCGTATTCGATTAATATAAAAATTAACAAAATTTAATAAAATAATAATTTTTTTGAAACTCTATATAAAATATAATCCCAATAATAATAAAAATTAATAATTATGTATAATTATGCATATATAAAACTTTTTTGGTTTTAGTGATTTTTTATTCTATTTATTACATCTAAAAAATTTATGATTGTTTTTTCGGTATCCAAAATTTTTGAAAAATGATAGACATGATAAGTATTATATACACATAACTCTTTCCAAATATAACATAATATGTTTCATGAACTTGTGAATAATTATGTTTTTTTAAAAATTTATACTTAATAATGTATATTATTTTTAAATAAATATTATATTATGATGTTAACATTCATTTTATTGCAATAACCAAAAATATAAATCAGAATTTCGAGTTAATACATAATCATATTTACAAATAGCTTTAATTAAAAAATTTAATATAATATCATTTGATTTTTTTTTTTAAATCTTATTTAAAATAGATATTTTCCTATAAATTAATATTTATTAATTTATCGATTAATTAATAATTTTTTAAACTAATAAATTTTCAAAATTTAATATTATTATTTATAGAAATTTTACTGTATATAGAAAAACGATAAGTTTATTTTTGAGTTTTGAACAATCGCCTAAATCAGTGCTTATCTAAGTCGTATCTAAAAGAGATTTTCTCTCTCTCTAGAAGTCGCTCGAGTTCTTCTTCTTCTGAAAGCTATCCTGTTATAAGATTTTTCCGGCCGGTGTTCCCGCCGGTCCGGCTTGTACAAATGTTCATAACCTTTAGCTTTTCTGTTTTATGGTTTTAGCTTTGTGATTTTCGGTTTTTCAGATTAGATCCGAATTCGCTCTTGGCTTGATCTTTGTTGGATCTGTTTTCTGAGCTATTCGAATCTAGTCTGAATTTTGTTTCTGTATATATCGGATGTAACTCCGACTTTGTTCAGTTGGTTGTTCCGGCTAAGTCCGGTTTCCTCTCTCGATTTTAGAGAGATACGATCTCTTGTCCGTCTATGCTTATTCTCATCGTTTCCTCAGTTCTTCTACTCAAGTTTCTCTGATTTCTACTTTTGTTTGAGGATGTAATATCTCTATCGCTTTTCCTGCTCACGATGCTTGAGCATAATCGGAATTCGGAACTACATCAAGTTCGGTGTAGTCGGTGGTGGAGCAACTCAAACATGGTGCTTATCAGAGGAATTTGAAACGGTCTAAGTAATCTTCAGTAGGTTTCGGTGAAGACAAAGAGCGGATCTGAGATCAGGCAGTTACAGTATTGTTTGTTGAAGCCGGCGGCGTTGTGGGATTTGTGGATCAAACGACACCATTGTACCAAATAGGTTTGTTATGGGCTTAAATTTATTATTTCTACTAGGGTAAGAATGGTTTCTTCAAACATTTGCTGTATTGTAATGTTTTAGTTGTGGGCTTTTCATCTAATAAAATTTTAGCCGACAAAAAAAAAAAAAAATCTAAGTCGCATCTACCACAAAACTAAAACATTAACCGGATACTTGAATCTTTTTCTTTTGTCAACCTAACCGGATGCTTGAATAGCTTTTGTTAGCTTTTTCGTCATCTCAATTTCCTTTTTACTTCTACCTCAACTTTGTAAAAAGCAAAAAAAAAAAAAAATACAATTTCTCCGATGAAGTGGATATAGCTTTGAAGAAATGAAAGGAGATGATGTCAATATCTGATGTGTCTGCCACGCATCGTACACGTGTCAGCTAGTTTCCACTCGTATTCCGTAAGTCAACCCATATAATGAAGTAAATATTCGTTATGTACTTGGATTGAATTTTCCATTCTAAACAAGGTTATCCTCTCCGAAAGACAAAACTTCGATATCATCTTTTGTCATGTTTTATTTTGTATCTTTGCTATAACATTTTTTGTTTTAAGGAAATTTAGGATATTTTGGTCTTATCTAAATTATTTGGAACCAGGGAAGTCGTTCCAACCAAAAATAAAATGGGATCCAATTTTAAAGATTAATTGCGGTATATACTACTCGTCAATAAATAAATATTAATTCATATGATACAAGATAAGGTTGGAAAATCAATATCGGTCAAGCATGCATGTAAAAATATCTCGTGTATATATGTAATAATTTAATCAAATCCACCACTGAAATCAGTGGGCTCTTTACTTGAGTTTCCAAGAGCCGAAAAAAGTTGATGGTATTAGAAGAATCTGGACCAACTCTACGGAAGGAAAAAATATTAATATAATAATATCTTTTTTTTAAAAAACTTAGTATATAATAATATCTTTGGGGATAAGAATTATCTAGATGAGTTGCATACTTTACTGGAGCACTATATATAGAAGAATGTCGGCACTTAAATAATTCCAAGATATGCATGTCAACTGATCAGAAATACTAAAAATACAATTAGAAGAGATTAAGAGCAAATGGGTTCTTTAATGGCAGGATGGGACTCTCGTGTAACGGATCCCGAATCAGGTAATTAATATAATCATGCATATATATGGGATTAATGGTCATGCATTGATACATATCTGTGGGATTATGATCATATATAATAGCGACTATATGCTACTTTGCGCACACACGGAAAAAGCAACTATATGGTGATTTTTATTCCGAATATATATTGATGAAATTGAAAAATTTCAGTGAGAAGGTGCAAGTCATTAACAAGAGAAGAAATCGACACTTTCTGGAAAGCAAAGAAGAAGAATGAAGAAGAACATGTTGAAGCCGTTTCCAAGTTGGTAGCTCAGGTCAGAAAGACTAAACTTTAAATTTATTTTATCAGCGATTTTTTTTGTCAACCTTTATCAGTGATCTTTATGAAAAAAAAAAATTACGACTTGGGAAAGTTGCCCAAAAAAAAAAATGATCTCAAAAAGCCTTTGGATGTGTTTGCAGGAAATTGCGGGAAGCCAAGCGCAAGAGGAGAAAATAGTAGAAGATTATGAAAACCAAAGCAAGAGAAGTGGATGGTAATAATATATAAAATTCTAATCTAGATTCAAATCAATCTCGTAAACACAATTAAGATTTCTTATAAAAAAATGGGTCATTTGCAACAATAACAAAAAAAATTATATTTCACAATCTAAATAAAATATTAGAGAGAGAAAAGGAGAGAATTTGGTTAGTTTAAGTATTATAATTTTTTTAGGTTATATATGCCAATTCCCCCCCCAAAAAAAAATGAAAAATGAAATTGTGTGTTGGTCAGGTGGAGAAGAAGCAACTTGGCGTTCTTGAATGAGCCGAGGGAGGAAGAGGGTCGACCGAACAAGTACGTGCCGCAGTACCAAGTGGCTCACATCGCCAAAATCGCGGGCTAGCTAGTAATGACTCACCGGCTCATCACACCTATCTAAATACTGGAGTGGTAAAATCGTGATTTAGTTGTCTTTTGTGGTGGTTTAATTACGTGCTGGACGTTAGTATTTGAAAGCGAGTATAAAACATGTATGTAACAAAGCTGGGGTTTTAATCTCATAAGTGTTTTATTTTTATGTGTGATGTATAGTTTTTTTGGTTGTATGGTGTAATCTAAGAGGTGGATTTGTAAACGTTTTTTAATATATATTTCGGTATGAGGTCTACAAAAGAATTTGTTGAAAGACGTACTTGGTAATGAAAATGATCGTAGAATGTTTAGAAAAACGATACTGGAGACAAATTCCCAAAATAAAAACGGACTCTATCAAATATCTATTTATAATTGGTAACTTTGTTTACAAACAAAACGAGGTTGTTTGTTACTAATTAACTGTTCGTTAGAAACAGACGGTCAGGCGATCGATTAAAAAATTATTTGTTATTTAATTATACTATTTAACTGTTATAATATTAGTACTTAAATTTATGTTTGAATTGTTTTTTATTATCTAATCATTTTTTCCAACCATTTTTTCTAACCGTTTTGTTTTAAACGATATACGATATTTTGTTCAACCGTTCAAAAATTTTAACCGTTCGGTTCAAACGGAGTCACCAATAAAACATAGAAAAACCTTTTTTTTGTTTGATGATGTCATCCTTTTTTATAGAAAAAAAATCTCATCCAACAATTGAAATTGTTTTGTTTATAAATTTAACGGCTGAGATTTAGTTTTAACTAAAAAATCTCAAATCATCATTCCAGGAAAGATTGGGTCCTTTCTTTCCCAAATGAACGCCTCTCTCCAAAACCACAATACCCTTTCGTTGACAGCTATTCATCGATTTATATACATGTTTAGATTTTCTTTCTCAAAAGTCAAAACACACGAACGTGATTCTCACTCAGATTTTTTTAAAAACCCATGAACGTGAATGCGAAACTGAAAGTCTCGCATGAACCAACCCTCTCTCCACTTCGTCAGGATTCCTTCTCGCTGCTTTTTAAAAACACAACGATCGTTGTGTTTCGCCGCTTCGTTATCGTCATATTGAACTCTAGATCTCCTCTGTTATCCATCATTCTTGCTTACATAATTAGTATTTAGGCTTTTGAGATTATGATTTTTTTTGTGGTTTGTAGTTATGAGTAAGATTATTCTGGTACAATTTCTAGATTGATTGAGTTTTTAGCAAAACGTTTGTGTCCGCTTCCTCTTTGTTCTCTAATTATCTCTTTATGCCTTTGTTTTCCCTCTTCTGTCAGTTTTCTTCATGATCTAGTTAACTTCCTCATACAGAATAGTAAAAAAAAATTCTGTCTTTTTTCGCGCCATCGTAAATTTTGTCCATAATTTCTCTACGTAAGAGGACAAACATGTGTTTTCCTTGAAGAATCTGTCATTTTAGAATTTTTCTTATGACTTCACTTATCTACTTTGTTTATTAATTTGGAAAAGGGTGAGAAAATGGATTCTTATTTTGCAGTGTTTGTAAATATTTCGGTAGAGTCTACTAATGTTTCACCAGACACTGCGTTTTCAAGATATTGGCAGACTCTGCTAATATCTTCGTAGAGTCTACCAATATCTCGGTAGATTCTGCCAATGTTTCCGAAGAGTTTGTCAATGTTTCGGCAGAATCTGCCAATATTTCGGCAGAGTGTGCAAATATTTTGGCAGAGACTGCATATTTTTAGGCATAGTCTGCGTATTTCTAGATATTGGCAAAGTCTGCCAATGTTTCGGTAGAGTCTGTCAATGTTTCGGCAGAATCTGCCAATGTTTCGGAAGAGTCTGCCACTGTTTCGGCAGAGTCTGCCAATGTTTCGGAAGAGTCTGCCACTGTTTCGGCAGAGTCTGCCACTGTTTCGGCAGAGTCTGCCACTGTTTCGGCAGAATCTGCCAATACTTCGGCAGAGTCTGCCAATATTTCGGCAGAATCTACGTTTTTCTAGTAGACGCTTTAAAAGTCTTCTAAAGTGTTGGTAGACTTATATCTCATTTGCTAATATACCAATATCTCGACAAAGTCTACCAATGTCTCGGTAGAGTCTGCCAATATTTCGGTAGAGTCTGCGAAAGACAATTTTGGTATTGTGGAAAAAAATTAAAAATAGGTTAATTCAACAATAAAAAAAAAAAAAAGATTATTCTAACTATTTTAAAAAAAAATAGGTTACTCTAGCTAATCTTCCGATTTTAGTTATTTAAAATATTATTTATATTCTTCTTGAAGATTTAGAAATGTAATTTTTTCTTTATAAATCGTTTTCAATTGATTCAAGTGAATTATCTATTGGGTAATGGTGCTATGCTCTAATCAAGTCCATTCCTAGGGCAAAGATCACTAATTTAAGACTAATCCACTTTCATGGTACTAATCTCTTTCTAAACCTCTTAATTAGCATAAACTTCTGTTTTGTAATTAACGAATCTAAAAGCAATAATTATAAGTCCCTAAACCCACAAATCACCTTAAACATCAAGTGTCAATTGGCTAAAATGTGATTTGCTCATATGTAATTCTCCTAGATATTTTCACAAACAACTTTCGAGTGTAAAAAGACCATATTCTAGAATTTGAGTATTCAATTCAAATCTAACCTTAATTCCATCTCATATGAAGGATTTGTTATAGTCTAAGCCTAATACACCATAACCCAACTTCTAATCACCTTAATCTACCTAACCCACAATCCATAAGTTCACTACTCGTACATGGAAATAACAAAGACCAAAGCAAATGTTAACAAGAAAATAAACATGGTTAAAGAAATACAAAAGATTAAGAAAACTTCAAATAATCATAAAAGATCAAAAATCATTCAAGAAATACATGAGAGACTTAAGAGAAAGTTCTCGTAACCAAAGTAAAACATAATCCAAAATTTCCATTATTTTTGGCCTAAAAACATATTTATAGGTCCATAAAAAGGTATCCGGATCGACCTAAAACAAACCGGATCGAATCCGGATCAAATCGAAAAAGTCAACAAAAATGCATAAAAGTCAATTGTACGTGACCACTTGGTGTTGCCTCAATCGGTCAGGAAGCCAAGTGAAATTCATGCTCCGAAAACCAGAGGCATTTTGGTAGCTTTACTTGGGGGTCATTTCACGATCATGACCAAGTGGTCATGCACTCGGGTTGCTCCACTAGGTGTAGACCAATTATGAATGCACCTTCGACCAAATCTTCATTTCCTTGCTTGTTTGATCTATGCTTCCAACTTTCTTGCATCTCTTAAGCATCTGCTTTTTAAGAACTCCAAAAGTATCTAAATCAAACCAAAACAAGAACCAAAATGTAAAAATACATGTCTTAACTCTAAGATGCATATACTCTCTAAAATGAGACTACAATGATATAAATATGATGCAAATGCTATAAAGTAATGGATAATTGGTGATGAAAACATGAATTTAATACTATAAAACACCAAATATCAGAAGATAAGCACACACAATGAGAAACATATATAATTTTTTTAGTCGAAATTTTTTATCTGTTCAAATTTAGGTTTTTGAATATTTTGAAAAATGAGAATCATGCAGCCGATGATAATTCTTCTTTTTCACCGTTTATGAATCTGAAGAAGAAAAAAACAGCCAAAAAAAGTTAGCCTTCACAATTTGGCACATATGAAATTAGAAGCTTAAAACAATTAAATCAGAAACTATAGATCACGAAAAAATGCTACAAAAACCCTAATAACTAAAAGTAGAATAAAAAGCGGAAGACACTCAAGTACTAATTTGATCGTCGTGCACTTGAGGCTGGTCTTTGTTTAATCCGAGGTAAAACTAGATACGCATCAACGGACATGTGATCATAAAGCAAGCTCCATGATTTCAAATTTGTGTATCAAAGTGATGGTAGAAGCTTGCGCTATCGAAGTTTAGTTTCTAGAGAAAATGAAGAAAGCGCCAACATGTAAATGAATGTGAAATACAATAGAAAAATATATTTTTTTCTTCAAATTGGAGCTGAAATTTAGTAATTTTATTTTCACTAAATCAAATTTGATAGGTCATACAGTTCTTATATGTCGACTATTCATCAATGTTCAAGGCAAGATGAATTTTTTTTTTTTAAATGAAAGCAAGATGAATTTACAACTTTTCTTATGACTAGATTCTGTAAATTTATAATTGATTTGTTGAGCGTTTGCTTAAATTTTACATAATTTTTAGTTGAACAATTCTTAGGTTCACTCCTAAGGGTGAATTCTTGTATTCACCCCCTCTAGTTTTAGCCAATCATTGTGCCATGTCATTTAACAATTAAAAAAAATTAAAAATTAAACAAATTAAGAAGATAAAATAATTTGGGGTTTAAGATTTAGTATTTGGGGTTAGAGTTTATTATTTGGGGTTAGGGTTTATTGTTTAAGGTTTAAGGTTTAGAATTTGTGGTTTAGGGTTTAAGGTTTGATATTTGGGGTTTAGGGTTTAAAATCCTAAACCCAACTACTAAACCTTAAATTCCAATTACGAAACCTTAAACCCCAAATAATAAACTCTAAATCCTAAATACTAAACCCTAAACCCTAAATAATAAATCCTAAACCCCATATCCTAAACCGTAAACCCCAAATAATAAACCCTAACCCCAAATACTAATGAAACAACCCAACCCGTAAATTTAAAAAAATTTCCCTTCCGGATTACTATTATCACAAATAGTAATTCTCAACGGGTCAACAACACAACTGCGGAACAATACGAGCAATAACCAATAACAACATTCAATAATCTCATACTTATTGAACACTAACAATACCAAGTCAACCATAAACTATAATTCTATTAACAGCACAAGTCAATAACAATCCAACACGTTCAAGAATTACTAACACCCTATCAATTCTACAATAACGAGCAGACAATCGAGTCCCTAGACCATCTCCTCTTCCTCGCCACGATCCCACGATCACACCTTGTCTTTACCTGCATCACATGGTTATACGAGATGCGTGAGTATTATCATAAGTACTCAGTGAGACGATCATCCCATGTACTTGGCTATACACACATACATAAGGAAATTGATACAATACCAGGGTGATCACGCAACAAGGCAAACGAGAACAAATAACACAAGTTTTGCCAAAAGTGGCCATGTGTCGATCGACACCAGCACAGTGTGTCGATCGACACACCAAAATCCGAATCCTGGAAATCGATGTTGTGTCGATCGACACCCAGAAGCTGGAAATCGAGCCCATCCTCTCAGGGCTCGATTCCAAGCAATTCTCCTGCACAAAACCACTCAATACCACACGAAATACACCAAGGAATAACAATCATATGCATTCTAACAACCCATTTACTCAGATAAGCCATAGTCACGCACTCACCTTGGATTTGAAAGGAAAAATAAGGAAAACGGATGAAAAACGTCAAGAACAAGACCCCAACTCCGAGATCTACACTCCACCCACGAGGAATCACTCCAAGAACGATCTCCCAAGTTTCCCAGATTAATCTCCTCTCTCAAATCTCTCTGGGACTCTCTGAAATTTTTCTGGAAACTTTCTGAAACTTAAAACCCTCAGAATATGCGGCCAACCCCTATTTATAGGGAAACCCTAGGGTTTCACCCTAAACCGGATCGCAAACCGACACTCAAATCAAACCGACCCGGTTCGATTTAACTCGTGTCGATCGACACACACTACCTGTGTCGATCGACACGACCCAAAATCCACAATTTTGGTTCGCGGTCGCTACAACTAAACCCTAAATAATAAATCTTAAACCCTAAACCCCAAATCTTAAACTCTAAACCCCAAATAATAAACTCTAACCCCAAACATTAAATCCTAAACCCCAAAATAGTAAACCCTAAACCTTAAATCTTAAATCTTAAATCCTAACCCTTAAATCCCAAATCATAAATCATAAACCACATGAAAAAGAAAGAGATAATTAGTGGTCCCCATATTTATTTTAGTGATTTAATTTAATATATTATTTAACTAAGTTGTGATTGGCTAAAACTAGAGGGGGTGAACCCAAGAATTTTAGTATTCCTTGCATATAAGATTACCAACAATAGGAAAACAAATATAAAAGACAAGCGAGAAAATAGGAAAAAAATCACAAAAAGGGAGAAAGAGTAGGACTAGAAGTTTGGACGGGGGGACACTTTTGTGGTTTTGGACTAAATCATCCAACATACATTTTAACAAATCTACGAAACAAGTGTCTTATAAAAGTTGTAGAGCTCAGTTGACCCCTTTCCTCACTACGTAGCTCCTCCACTGTTGTATCAATGAGTCCCATAACTGCAGTTAGATGGGAGATGCGTATGTCATTCGAAGATACAATATCCTTCTTCTGTTGATCCTCCTCGACAAAAGACAAAGAGGGTGTAAACTTGAAGAAGTCTAGGTCGTTTCTGGCCCACGAATTGGTTGACCCCAAAACTCCCCAAATTTTAGCTCTCATATCGTACACATGAATCACACCGTTTAAAACACTATCCTTCTTCTCCCACACCACTAGACGCTTGCCATCGTACACAACGACGTTCCAGCATTGAAGCCTATTTTCTTCCATATATACATTTTTGATCCGTTTGGCGAAATAAGTCACACGCGAAATAAGTCATTTATTGGAACAAAATCGAATATCTATAAAAATGTCATAGAAGACTTCATGAAATTCAGTAAATTGAGTATAATTTTTACACAAATTGAAAAACAAAAACCCACTTATCAGTGAAAGCACAAAATATTAGCCAAGAGCACAGTAATTAGTGTTTAAACCAAAGAAAAAATGTCAGAAAGCATGTGATGTGGTAGAGTCATTAATTACAGATTTGCGTAGAGCTGTTGACAAAATACTTTATCACGTACTCGATTAAGTAAGTAAAGTAAAAGAGAAACAATGCATGAAAACATAACTGAAAAGAATAGCTGGAAAATATAAAGTGAACATATCAAAGCTTGAGAAAACCAACGATTTGTTTATTTATTTTAAGCATATATATTGTTCTTAAGACTAAATATAATGTGACCAAGGAAAATAGGTTTCCCTGAATCAAAAAGCATAATTAAGATGCATTACAGCATCAACTTAAGATTATTTATTATAGGTAATAATATTCTGATGCTCCGCAATCTTGATTGTAATGTTGACTATTGGGTGGTGAAAGTGAAAGGGATTTTGAACTCTTTCCATTGGCTGCAGTTCTCCAAATACCTCTCATAGAACATGACTTGCCCAGTGGGTTGCATTTGTAATGCTGTTGTGCTCGTAGTTCCATATCGTGCTTCAATCTGAATCCAAAAAAAAACAAAAATCAGAAAGAAAAGAAAAGAGATTAGTGTCCCTAATGTGAGAATCATAAAAGTTTAGTTTTCTTACCGGTGAATGTATCATGTCAGGGAAAATTGGATTGGGTCCGTTCATTTCAGTCAAGACGGACCTTGCAATGCACCCAATATCTGTATATTGGTCGCAATTAAGAGTGGAAATAAACCTGTCTCTCAGAGCTTGATACTACATAAGACCAAAAAGAGGGCTTGAGGTTAAGGAAGTAAAAATAGTACATTTCTTTATGAAAAGATTAGTAAATCAAATATAACTACCGTGTGTGGATGCCAACTCCGACGTCTTCGATCTGTATCATGGAAGATTTGGATCATTGGACGTTCCAACATACACCAATGACTTCAATTGCATATCTCTTAACATATTTTCCAAGTCTTCAGTTATCATATTTGCAATCTTTGTCCTACAGGGATCAAGCCAACGCATCACATCAATCGATATATATATTTTACATCAAATCAACCAGAAAACGGTATGCTACATACGCTTAAGAAAAAAAGAGGAAGCATATCGCATCCTGCAAGTTGGTTAGGTTCGTCCACAAGAAATGCAACTCGCCCTTCTCTCGAAACACCCAACCATGTTCCTCCGCGTTGACGGTGACCTCCCAATATACGGTTATCTTCATCCCAATTAACTGCTCTAATCTGCCTTTAATCACTCACCATAGGAAACAAAACCAAACCATTAGTTAATAATTCTGAATCACAAAATTGAAGCAAAATCACAAACTTGCCTTGCTTTCCATTCCAAAATGTTTCTGTTGTGCAATACCGTCAGAGTATCTTGACCTCCCCACTGGAATACAGCTGCCATTTCTTCCTTTGAATCTAACTTTGATAGTTCTTGGATTACAAATGTTTTTGTTCCACTGGAATATTCTAACTTTTGAATCTCTTTTCTCATGTTTGTTGTGTTTCTTCTTCTCTGTGAGAGTTGTGACCCTCTCTGTTTTTATAGTCCAAGTTTCTCCTCTGCTTTCTCTTTGCTTACTTTCTCAACTGCCTCACGCGCTTAAGAAAATATTTTACCAGTTTTGGTCTTTTATTTTGAGTTTCGTGTAATTCTCTAACTCTACTAATATTCTCTTTGATTGGGTGATTATGAGTCATTTGCATGTAAAACACTTAAGAAATATGTGTCCTTTTCTAAAAATATGCAAAAGTGGTTTCTAGTGGCACACAAGTTTAATACTCGAATCCGAATGGTTGTTTGATCTTGGCTTTGCTTTGCTAATCAGATTCCAGTGGCTAGGTGAGACGTAGGTAGTGATCACTCCAATCATTACCAAACTCGTAAAACTCCGGTGTGCTCTGTTTTTATTTTTTTCTTACTTTCTATCTCTTATCTTTGATACATTATTCAATCAGATTAACTAAGCTCAATCACATTTTTTGATTCTCCAACAGTCCCCATTTTCTCTTCCCATTATTTGATTTTAAATCCTTTTTATCTAATTTAGATCTTCTCTTAAGTCTTAACCATGATCTCCTTAGAGTAAATATATTATCGAGACCAAAGTGTTCAGGGACTAAGAAAAGTGTGTTTAGAGTTTATACCAAAGAGAAACTTGAGTCATTACACAAGTGGAATGGGATCAACTTGCTCATTAGTCATTACGCAATAGTGCTTTTGACAAAGACGTCACGGTTCTTAACCAATTATTTTAATTTTCTCATTGATAGAACAAGGAAAATTAAGTGATAGGAAAGAATAAGAAAGACCAACTATTTCTCTTTTTGTTTTATTGAACCATGATCTTCTTAGACTAGATAGACATATTATCGACCGAGGAAATAAGTTTTCATGAATCAACAAGGTTGAGATGCTCAAACAGCTTATCAGCTTCAACAAGATTATCAACAAGATCCTAAAACAGCTTATACTAATATTCATATCAATCATCGTTCATTCTAACCACTCGATGTCGAAGTTGAACTCATGGTCTTTATGTTCATCATTCTCGAAGTATATCTCATAGAAATTTGCTTTCCCAATGTGTTTCACCTCCAACATTGTTGATGCATTGCATTCCTTTTGACCCTAAATCCAAAAAAAATTTGTAGATGAAGAGTCCAAAACATCAATTAATGCAGTTGAATGGGAATAATGGTTTTTTTCTTTTTTCTTACAGTTTTGCTAGTACCACATTCTCCTTCACCTTCAGGTCCCATGACTTGATCGTCACTCATCAACTTGCCAACAGATTCTTTCGTCGATAATCCTCTGTTTTTCTATTACATAAGTAATACTTCACTGTACTTGTCTTTCAGATGTTTATTCTGTAAAAAGAAAAACCTTCTAAAATATCCAACATGACCTGAGGGGATGAGAGATCTTAGATTCCGGTTGAGTCAATGTAATAAACACCACGAGCAACATATCTAATCTCATCGAGTTCCTTAGTTTGAGATCTTTTAGAGATGTTGCGAATGTATGTCAGCCACAACTAAGTAAAAAGTAAGTCCCAAAGACATATTTTTGTCCATATCAAGCTCCTTTGCAAACTCTTTTGAAGTCATTTTGATTGATGTGATTTCCCCTTGTGACAAGCTCTGACATTGCTACACCAACATTAAATTATTAAAATTACGAAATGTCTAAGACAGAATGGAGAGAGCCTCTCTGACATTGCTCTGACAGACTCGAGAGAGCCTCTCTCCAACAACATTGCTACACTCTTTTTTACTCCTTTCGTTTCACAATACTTGTCATTCTATCCTTATTTTTTTGTTTCAAATTAGTTGTCATTATGCAATTTTAATGCATATTTATGATCAATTTTCCAGTTTTGTCCTTAACTTTTAGCTCATTAATTATTTTTATCAAACAAAATAGTGTATTAATTAAAGGTAAGACTGAAAATTTAATGATTTTCTTAATTTGTGTGAAATCCTCTAGAACGACAAGTAATTTGAAACAGAGGGAGTATCTAGTTTAAATCTTTGTTAAGAGACAATGATATTGTTGTAATGATTATTCTCTCTATTAATAACTGATTTATATAGTACGCGAAAAATGGTTTCATTAAGTCCCGCATTGATTATCTGAGCGGTCTATTTTGTGCCAATGTCACAAGAAAACTAAGAAAGTGTGGTTAAGGCTTGTTCAGTGACTAAGAAAAGTGTGTTTAGAGTTTAGACCAAGGAGAAACTTAGAGTCATTACACAAGTGGAATAGGATCATTAATATGTGGTCTTATTAGTACTGCTTTTGACAAAGTAACAACGGTCACGGTTCTTAACCAATTACTTAAGTCTTCTCAGTGTAATTAAATTAGGGGTGGGCAAAATATCCGAAACCAAAAAACCAAACTGAACTCGACTCAAAATTACCCGAACTGACCTGAACCCGATTTTCTAAAATACCCGAATGGGTTCTAAACATTTAAAATCGAATCCGAACCCAAACCGAACGGGTATCCGAATTATCCGAAATATAAATTAACCTAAAGATATTTACATTTAAAGTTGGATTGTTTTTCGGTAAGATGAATATATTTTGATAATAATAATCAATTTAATTATTTATAATTTTTGTTATTTTTTGGATAATTCGAGTTAAAAATAATAAAAATGAACTAAATTTAAAACAAAAATCGGATAGTTATGAATATTTGGATAAATTTAAAATATTTTGGGTAACTTTTGAATATTTTAGGTAACAAAAACCGAATCCGAACCCGATATTTCTAAAACCGGAAATCCGATAACCGAATTAACTAATCCGAAACCCGAACGGGTATCCGAATGTCTACCCATAAAGTAAATTATTAAATAACCCCTCCCTCTTTAATTGAATTGAATAGATAATGATCGATGAACAAGGAAAGCTAAGTAATATGAAAGATTAAGAAGAAGATAGTTGAAGAACCAACTATCTTCTTAGACTATATAGATATACTAGGGATTGTCCACGCGTTGCGTGGGATTTAAAATTAACATGTTTAAAATTAAAGTTAATAATTTCTAATTATTGATTATTTGAGTATTTAATATTATATAAATTTGGTTTTGTAGTAAATAATTATTTAACTTAGAAGACTAAGCATTTGTAGCAAATTGTTCGACATATAAAAAGTTATATCTAAATCAATATTCACTACGGTTTCCTAAAAACGTGATTGGTCGTTTATTTTGCACTAAATTCGTCTGTAAAAATCTATTGATCATACAATTTTTAGTATGTTGTGCTTCTACCGAGACATCTACATTATCCCAACAAAGGTGTTTTTCTGGATTCACATCAAGAAAAGTCTTGGTTACGAACGTTACTTTGTCCAACACAAATGATTTTAATTACATTATAAGGTGATTAGTAAACTGGTAAATTGACTTTAAAAGCTATTAAAAAATTTAGAAAAAAGTTTAAATTCTAAATTTCTCAAATCAAGAATTATTTCTTTTGTTCATGTTATGCATTTTTGTGATTTTTTTTTAATTTTAAAATCACAGTTACCTAAAAATCAAAAAAAAATTAAATGTTTTTTATAGGATATTGTTGGATTTAATAAATAAAATATATATATATATATATATATATATATTCTATACTAAATTTACATAAAATTTACACTAATATACACAAAAAACTTAATTGTAACTTGTTATCATTAATTTACATAAAAATTAGTTATTAAATTTATAGAATTAATTGCTAAACTTATTAAAAAATACTTAAATTTTCTTTTTACTTTCAATAAATAAACTAAAAAGAAAAATGTCAAAATATTATATGACACATGACAATCTCTTAAATTCATTATATAAGATATATGTGGTCATTAAACATTTAATTACTATACTATTAAATATATACAAATTTAAATTCATTTTGATTTTTGAAAAATTGGACACATGTCAAAAAAGTAGTTAACACATGACAGTCTCTCATAGTTTTGGTTTTGGAAAACCTTAAAATATTATATAAGATTATCGACCAAAGAACAATAAGTTTTTTTTTAGACCATGAGTCATTTACAAGGTTGAGATCCTATAACAGCTTATCAGCTTCAACAAGATTATTTATGGATATACTAATATTCATATCGATCATCTTTCATTCCAACTACTCGATCTCGATCTCGAACAAGTGGCCTATACGTTCAACATTCTGAAAGTATATCTCATAGAAATATGCTTTCCCATTGTGTTTCACCTCCTATACTTTTTTAGAATTCAAGAAAATTATTGATCTCTTCTCTACATACCTAGTTTAAATAAAACCATTTACAGTTAAAATTGAAACCATTCTAAATTTCTAGTTATTGTACCATCCTGATTCTAGAAATAAAAAAGAAAGTATCCATATACATACCTTTGGTCTTTATGGTCAAAGTAAGGTAGCTAAACACAAGGGTACTTGGGTAACTTCTACTGTCGGTTCCACCGAATGAAGAAATGAAGGCGATAAATTCGTTTCGGTTCATTCTCTTTCTCTTTAGTCTTTTCTAATTCACTGAAACCGATCAATTTGTGGAAAAGTAGTAGTAGAGAGATGAGGAGCAAGATTCTGGTGATCGGAGCGTCAGGTTTAATCGGAAAAGTCATCGTCGAGGGAAGCGCAAAGTCTGGCCATGCCACTTTCGCAATGGTTAGAAAAGCCTCTCTCTCCGATCCCGTTAAGGCCAAACTCGTCGAGAGCTTCAAACATCTTGGAGTTACCATTCTCTACGTACGTCACTCACAAACTCTTCTTCTTCATGTGTCTTTAACTTATTTGTCAAGGTTGATTCTATAATTTGGAAGGTGTTTAAGATCCGACTTGTGTTCTGATTCAAATTAAGCACTTTATAGTCTTCATTATTTAAAATGATGGTGGAAGATGAGAAATATTCAAATACATTATATTTATTTGTTACCATTCTGCATGTCCCCACTTGTTCCGTCCGGTCTCCACTCGAAACCTCTATTCAATTATCACGTGTTCCTTGAATGAATCACTTTACGTTGATACCCTTGATCATATTGCTCTGTTACACTTACACCGTTGCTCTGTTAAATAATGCCAACAGGGAGATTTAAATGAAAAAGAGAGCTTAGTGAATGCGATCAAACACGCCGATGTTGTGATTTCGGCTGTTGGTCGACCCCAAATTCTTGATCAGATCAATATCATCGACGCCATCAAAGAATCTGGAAATGTTAAGGTCCATTCTTTCACTTTTTCTTTTTCTTTTCATATATAGAAATATTTCATACATACATCATTTCTAATCAACTCAAGAAGATCCTCAATAGATATAGAAAGGAATCTTTTTTTTTTTGTCATCCAGAGATTCTTACCGTCGGAATTTGGCAACGACGTGGACCGCACGGTGGCCATTGAGCCATTGCTTTCGGAGTTCAATATGAAAGCTCAAATAAGACGTGCCATAGAAGCCGCAAAGATACCTTATACGTATGTGGTCACAGGTTGCTTTGCTGGTTTATTCGTTCCTTGTTTAGGCCAATGCCACTTGCGACTCAAGTCTCCTCCTAGGGACAAAGTTTCAATTTATGACAATGGCAATGCCAAAGGTACTCGGAACTGCCTTCATATACACACTCAAGTACTTGTCCAATCTTGGTATTAATTTGTGATTCTTTATCTTTTCGGTTATAGCCATTATCAACACCGATGAAGATATTGTTGCATATACATTGAAAGCTGTCGATGATCCGAGAACACTTAACAAGATTCTGTACATCCACCCGCCCAACAACATTGTATCGCAGAACGAAATGGTCGCCTTGTGGGAGAGAAAGATTTGTAAGACTCTTGAGAAGACTTATGTTTCAGAGGAAGAAGTCCTCAAGAGCATCCAAGGTGAGTGTTTATCTTCTTTGCTTCAATTCACTTCTAAACAATGTTTCCATATCGAATTCTAATCAATCATACCTATTAAAGTCTTTGCCTCAATTCGTTTGAATTTGCAGAGGCTCAACCTCCAATGGATTTTTTGTTCGGTTTGATCCATACAATACTTGTGAAGGGTGAATTTACCTCCTTCGATATAGACCCTTCTTTTGGGGTTGAGGCTTCCAAGCTTTACCCTGAGGTAAAGTACACGAGCGTCGATGAGTATCTCAACCAGTTTGTCTAAAATAAAACTGTCCTTTTACATGAACGTGTAGCTACTTTCAATCTAAGATTGACTCGGTTTTAGAGATAAAATCTTTATTTCAAACGAAGGCTTGTCTCTACCTTCCTCATGATCATTACATAACACTTACTAGGGTTCAAGAACATTATTTGACTGAAACAAGAGAGACCTTGAACCACATTATAGTCTCATACCGGTAGGGAACATACATAACAAGTAGTTTCAAGGGTTAACCTTAGGAGCCCAACCCGAGATCACATACTTTTCCTCAGGCTTTGTTTTCTCAAAAGAGTCGAGAGAGAACAGAGCTTTCATGTAATCACGGACATGAGGCAATGTCTCGGGGACAGACCAGCTTTTAAAATGGCCAAGAGCGACTTTGAGATGGTAAAGCTTTGGCGCTAAGCTGAGATCCACGGCAGAGACTTTTTCCCCGGCGATGAAAGGACCACCGTGAGTCTTGAGATGACTCTCCAAAGCTTCTAGCTCATGAAGCAACGCCTTTTCGGATCCGTCATTGGAGTCTTTGCTCTTCAAGAAAGTCCCGAAAGTACTGAAAATGTTGGATCCAACAGAGGCAAACTGAGGAGGAGTCTTGAGAGGTGGCTCGGGATACTTCTCCTCGAGAATACCGACGATGATGTCGGAATCAGACACCCACTTGTCATCGATCTTAGCCACTGGTACTTTCCCTTGAGGACTTATGTCTAAGAACCTGCATCATATAAACCGAATCCAACCCAATTTCCGGTTAACACACAAATCTCGTATGATTCAGATAAACCAAGATCACCCATGAATCCAGAAGATTACGACATGCAAGAACCAAAATTTTGGCTAAAACAAATTTAAATAACAAGTGAAACAACTTATACAGATTCACGAAACTGACCACTTGGGTTTGTCGGAGATGTTAATCAGATGGATCTTGTAAGGAACCTTCTTCTCCTCGAGGGTAAGAAGAACCCGATGGCTAAACGGACCTGGAAAGACAAAAACACTAAAAAATCAGGAACCCTTATACAAACGTTTCGAAGATACATCAAGAACCCTAAAAAGTTGCGAAGATCAAACAAAAACTCAATGAAAATTTGTAAAAACAGAGATCGGGTTCGAGTAGGAGAGTTTACAGTCGCCAAATACATCAGGAGCACCGACAGCTGCTTTGACGCAAACTTCGAGAGCCATCTTTGATTGATATTTTTGATGAATGATTGAGTTTAATCAGTGAAAGGCTTAAGCTTTATAAGTGAATTTCTCACACTGCTCCAATGCTTTACAGTTTACAACCAACTAGTGGTCCATTTTTGCCCGACGTTTTGAGAAGAACGTCTTATCTTTTACACGTGTTTTGTGTTGCAGAGTGAGAGAGAGATGATTCGAAACGACTGCGTATTGATATGGTTATTATTACGTCTAATTAATGGTGTTTAGGTTTGAGACCGTTCAAATTCAGAGTTTCATTAGTAAAATTTGTCGACACTGATCAAATTTTAATAATAAATTTAGATTTTTTTTTGTAGTTATAATCAGCATTTAATAATAAAATTGGTTTGTTTTGTTTTGGCAAAAATAATAAAAAAAATTTTTTTAGTAATCGTATGTTGTTGGTTCACCTGAACCGGATTTAACCAACGTAATTGTCATGGACTCAGGTGCTACGCCGTTTCAGAATATCTGCGTGTCGAAAAAAATCCAATTTTTCTTCTGTTCACATTCGACCATCTTCGTCTTCCTCCTTCACTGTAGAGTCCTCACCTGTGAAACTCGAAGAAGATTAACGAGCAATGGGAACCCTAGGACGAGCATTTTACTCAGTTGGATTTTGGATCCGCGAGACCGGTCAGGCTCTCGATCGCCTCGGTTGTCGTCTTCAAGGGAAAAATTACTTCCGTGAGCAACGTAAGCTTCGAAACAACTCTAGTTTTTCCACTCCGTTTTCGAATTCGTACGAGAGAGGAGTTTCGCTTGGGTTACTCAGTTTTCTGATTAGGTTAGAGATCTGGAATCGGTGTAGCGATTCTGGATTCGAATTGCACAAGGGATTAATTGGTCAACTCTTATTGGAATGCGTTTTGCTACTTAGTTATGTAAATTGTGGATTTCTCTGTAGTATCCAGGCATCGGACACTGATGAATGTGTTTGATAAGGCTCCGATTGTGGATAAGGAAGCTTTTGTGGCACCAAGCGCCTCAGTTATTGGGGATGTTCAGATTGGAAGAGGCTCCTCCATTTGGTATGGATGTGTATTACGAGGTGAGAAAGCTAATAGAAGCTCTTCAGTGTTTGGTGTTTATCTGATTTGATTTCTTATATAGTGACTGAAAATTTGTTTGAGTAATCATCTGCTTCTGTATCCTTAGCTGAGTCAACTGGCACTGTAGAAAGTAGCTAAGAAAATCGGTTCTTTACTCTTATTTAATGGTTTAGTGATGAATAAGACTGCTCAATGTGGAGCTTTCTAGCATTACCGAAGGAGCTTTAACTCGAGTATTACTAAGCCATATCTTGCTGATAGTGGCTGTTATTCTAATGGGTGAATGATATCCCTGTGTATCGAATTTGAGATGAATCCTTAGTGCAAGTATGTGTAGGCTAGTCTGGATTGTTATTTCTTTCTTTGATGCCTTTCCTTAGGTATAAGCTTCCTTTTCGTCTATATTGCGGTTATGTCATACACCATCGGGTGCTTTACCAAGAAAAACTAGAATAATATACAGTCTAAACTTGCTCTCTTTTTTCTTGGCAGGGGATGTGAATATCGTTACTGTTGGGTCAGGAACTAATATTCAGGACAATTCACTTGTGCATGTGGCTAAATCAAATTTAAGCGGGAAGGTGCTTCCAACCACCATTGGAGACAATGTAACCATTGGTAAGTGGGAATCTCTTGTTGTTTATTTGCAACTGTCCAATATTCATGCATTTCCAAGAAACATTTGGGATATAGTTTTAAACTAGATGTGTAACAGGTCATAGTGCTGTTTTACATGGATGTACTGTTGAGGATGAGGCCTTAATCGGGATGGGTGCAACACTTCTTGACGGGGTTGTGGTTGAAAAGCACAGCATTGTTGCTGCTGGTGCGCTTGTACGACAAAACACCAGAATCCCAGCTGGGGAGGTATGATTTTGCGTAAACATTTCTGATTACCTGAAAATCCATAACCCATTTGTGCTGACATACTTCTATTGCTACTTAGACAGCATAGGCTATATGATTAACATTGTCAATCTCTTTTCTACCAATGGTAATCGTCATCTCTAATGCCGAAAGTATTGAGGAAAGAGTGCAAACATGAAATTCATTTTGTGTCTTATCCACTTTTCAGGTGGCCTAACAGAATCTAATTAGATCTGTAAATATTCTTCTAATTAAGGTTTACCTGCATTTGAATGCCAAAGGGTGTTTGTAACTCATTCAGTTCCTCCAACAGCAATGTTTGCTGCCTGATTCAACATGTTTTAACTTATTGGTCTGTAATGACTCAGATATGGGGAGGAAACCCAGCAAGGTTCCTCAGGAAGCTCGAAGAGAAGGAATTTGATATTTTCTCTACGTCAGCAATAACCTACACAAACCTTGCACAGGCTCACGCTGCAGAGAATGCAAAACCATTAAATGCGATTGAGTTCGAGAAGGTTTTACGCAAGAAGTCTGGTCGAAAAGACGAGGAGTATGACTCGATGCTTGGTATTGTGAGAGAAACTCCACCAGAGCTTAACCTCCCTAACAACATACAGCCTGATAAAGAAACCAAGCCTCCTTCAAATGTGAACTGATTATTCCGAGGTATGCTTTCTGATCGAAACCTTGAGATGGTCAAGGGGATGATGTTTCAGACTCTGGTTTGAATAATGGGAGGTAGAGTACATTAGGGTAGACGAATTCACATCTTTTGGAGAAGCTTTTTTCATGGTTTCTTAGAGAATGATATTGTGAGGACAAACTTTGGGTGCTATTACTTTGGTTCTTTGAACGTAAGAAAGAATCAAGTTTATGACTGACTGATGCATATTCTAATCCATGTGCGCCTATTTAGCTAGGCAAAGCATGAAGAATAAAGATCCAAACTTGATATATATATAATATCTTATTGCAAATTATTAGTGGGGTTGAAGGTATTGGTACCGTGAATTACGCTCGCTTGATCGTCTTTCTTTTTTGTTTTGTTTTGTTGTTTACATTTTTTTTTTTTTTGGGTCGATAAAATCAAATCTTGCATCGTGTATCTTTTTTATTTATGATTCGTCTCTTTCCTTTTGTCAAAGGCCGTTTCTTTTCTTGAAATTTCTCTTTTGTTTTTTATTTGTCTTTGTTTTGTAGCTTTTACGTTTGCCGGTTGCTGCAGGAATCAATCTAATTCGTTACAATAACATGAAATTACGAATAATTGGATTCTCCCTTTGGCCCTTGTAGATCTCAATTAGTGGACCAACTTTTACACTCAATATCTAATCCAGGAGACACTGTGTTTGAAATAAATGTTCGGCCGCTAGATTGTTTACTAATCAAATGTTAAACTTGACTTGTTTTTCTGCATTTGTTTAACATTTGAAAGAGCAATGAGGCTCCTCGAAATAATGGGTTTACAAATCATAGCTTATATCTTTATCGAAAAGAAAACCATAGTTTACATACTTTTGATTTTGATATAAAATGGTCACTTAAAGCAAACTCTTTTTTCCTTTTATTATACGGCGCCAAATGCAATGTGTGGTATATCGAAATCCAGGATTAATACTAGACCTCCCTTTTTCTTGTATTTTTTTGACAACAAAACACCCTTTCATTATTAGGGTAGACGAATTTACTACTAATCACTGATTTGTCACTCACACTCAAATGACAGGAGTAAATAAAGTAATTACTAATTACAGTTAGGAAATCAAGGATAAACGTTAGGGGGATTTGTGATTATCTTGTCAGTTACTGTATTTTAATTTGATTTTTGTAAGGGCAATTTCGTAAATACTCACTACTCCTCCTTCTTCTTCTTCCTGGCCTCGTCTCCCCCGAATATAAAACTGAGACCAAGTCAAGGAGAAATAACTGGGCAAGGCCTTAGAGAGGGAGAGAGAAACTGCACAAACGCAGATACACTCGTTGAGGAAGAGAGATCTTAGAGAATGGTAGCCGAGGCCTTGCCCAAAAGCCCCGGAGCTCCACTCGTACTTGGACTCCAACCAGCCGCTCTTATCGATAACGTAGCTCCCGTCGATTGCTCTTTACTCGATCAAATTCCCGGTGATCGCGGCGGATCCATTCCGGTAAGACACTCGACTCTATGTGCCTGCAATTGCGTTTTTTGATGTGGGGTTTGGCTAAATGTGATCAAAATTGAATCTTCTTCTGGTTAGGCTACGGAATCGGAATCTGGATTCGAGATTGTGTTCGCTTATTATAGCTATTGAATTCTGAGATTTTTGTTTTGTGATTCTAGGTGCAAAAGGATGAGTTAGAGCACATACTGAAAGAGCTTAAGACTCATATTAGTGCTGTTCCATTAAAGAAGATGGCTGGAGGAAGTGTGGCTAACACAGTTCGAGGCTTGAGTGTTGGATTCGGTGTAGCCACGGGGATAATAGGGGCTTATGGAGACGATGAACAAGGACAGTTATTTGTAAGCAATATGGGTTTTAGTGGTGTGAGTATCTCAAGGTTGAGAAAGAAGAAGGGTTCCACTGGTCAAGTAATTTGCTCAACTGTTGAAATTTTGCTTGAGTTGTTGGATTTGATCTTCTTTTAATAGCTTTTGTTTCTTTTAGTGTGTTTGCTTGGTTGATGACTCTGGTAATCGAACAATGCGACCATGTCTCTCCAGTGCTGTGAAGATTCAGGTTTGTCTATTCCCTTTTGACGAATTTAGAGTTTTTCAGTAAGAAACGGTGATAGAAGCTAATTCTCTTTCAGGCAGATGAGTTGAACAAAGAAGATTTCACAGGCTCTAAGGTTTAAAACTTAGCTCCTCGTATCTCTCTTTGCCACTAACAAGCATTGTAAATTTATGGATTTGTTCGGACAATGTTGTTGATAGTCTTTCTCTGGTACAGTGGTTGGTGGTAAGATATGCAGCTCTTGATTTACAATTAATTCAAGCAGCCATTCGAATTGCCAAGCAAGAAGGTCTTTCTGTTTCGTTGGATTTAGCAAGTTTTGAGGTATATCTTTGGAGTAACCAAAAAATACTTGTTTCTAAAGTTCCATTTGAAATATGATCTGTGGCTTTACATATGAACATTCTTGTGACTAGATGGTCCGGAATTATAGATCAGAGCTTAGACAGCTTCTGGAGTCTGGTAACATAGATCTTTGCTTTGCTAACGAGGACGAAGCAGCAGAGCTGCTGAGGTAACTGGTGTTTCTTTATGCCCTGCAAAGATTTGCTCAGATTTTTGTAATCCTTTCTCTTAAGTCCATGAAATACTTTTAAGCTCTACATTGTGAGTTTCAGGGGTGAGCAAGAACCTTGCCCGGAGGTTGCGCTTGAGTACCTAAGCAGACATTGCAGATGGGCTGTGGTAACTTTAGGGGCTAAAGGGTGCATTGCAAAACATGATAAAGAGGTGGTACAAGTGCTGGCCATAGGAGAGTCAGTAGCAACTGACGCCACAGGAGCGGGTGACCTATTCGCAAGCGGGTTTCTGTACGGATTAATAAGAGGATTGTCTTTGGAAGAATGTTGCAAGGTAGGATCATGCAGTGGCGGATCAGTCATCCGTGCTCTCGGAGGTGAAGTAACCCCAGAAAACTGGCTATGGATGCACAAACAGTTGCAGTTGAAGGACTTACCTGTTCCTGACATTCGCAACTGATGATCTCCAGCAGATTGTGGGATATCCTTTAGCTTCAAATTTCAAGTAATTGCGTTAAAAAAGGCCGTTTCGTATTTGAGCGCTCCTTAGATTTATGTTGTTCACAGAGAATCTTGCAGCACTTAAAGCAAGTGCCATTGTATCTGTACTGAGGTCTCACTTTAATTCAATACCCATTTTGTTGTTTCCAAAATGAAAAGCTTTGGTAGGGTTTTAGGGTGTAAGTTTCTCTATGGCTCAGAAGGATCCATTTTGGGCCAAAAGGATTACTGCTATGCCCTTAACGAAGCATGGAAACAGAGTAGTGTTTACGGAATAGGCGAATCCTAGAGCTTAGAGGTGTAACCCGTAAAATTTCGAAACTTTGATCGTTATTGCAATTCCAACAGCAGAGCTTGTGCTAATGATCTTATTGCATTTGCGAAGCTGTAGCAAGGCAATCACTAGTGCATGGCTATTTGTTGTATCTCTATCAATCAAGTTATTGTCCTGCTGAAATAGATTGGCGAAATTGCGAATCAGTCTCTTATTATAGATTTTTATCACAAGAAACTACAGACAATATTAGAGGTAACTCCCAAACACAAAGAAGGATCTTTATTAGTGAAAACCCAAACTAAAGCTTATGGTTTTGGCATAGGAACTAGGATTTGCAACACAGTGACACTTGAAGAAGATTGAGAGAACACTTTTCTTGCTTCAGCAATTGAAGTAGCAGAAACATGCAACACCCGGGAACTGTGCATGGCAAGCTCCATGTGAAGCCCGTTCCCATCTCTTGCACTGACTGTCACAACCACGAGTGTTGGCGCAAAACCCTGTCCATGTCTTGCTTCGCCTCTCGCAAATTCTGCCTTCCACCATCACCATCTCTGCAAATCCTCCAAAACACAAGATATCAAACATGTATAATAAAGAGAGTAGAGAAACCAAATAGAGTTAAAGGAACTTGAAGAGTGGAGTGATGATCATACCAGTAGAAACAATGAGGAAGACAGAGAGGCAAAGGAAGAGCACAAATGTGTAAGAAGAAGCCAAATGGCTTTCTTGTTATGTGGTAATTTTCACTAGCTCAGAGCTCTTTGTTGTATATATAGAAAAAGCTGAATCTTTTGACTTTTGAAATTTTAAGCATTATCTAGAACTGTCTTTGTGTTTAGTATAGTGTGAACGGGAAGAAACTTTCCAGCCTACTATTTTATCCAAACTCTTATCCATAAAATTTGAACTTTAGACTTTGTGATCAAAGAGTTTTGACGTCTAATTTGTTCGGACATGTTACTAACTTACTATGATACTAACGTATATATATATATATATATGCGTTTATGTATTAGTTCAAGTTTTATGTTTGCATCCAAAATCATCTATATATTATTTTTGCAGCTTTTTAAGTTTGTTTCCAAACACTTCTAATCTAGTTTTTTAAGTTTGTTTCCAAACACTCCTAATCTAGGATATTTGCCAATCAAAAATCGAAAAGTCACTTTATGGAAACAAATTAAATCAACAATAATGTATAATACACGAGTCTTAAAAACTTCTTCCATATCCTAAATCTAAAATATTCTTCATTCATCCTAAATCACGGGTCTTAAAAGCTGATTGCCTATTAGATAATCGAAAATATTCATCTTTCTTCCTAAATCATTGGTCTTAAAAGCTTCTTCTCTTTTCCTAAATCGAAAAGTCCCTCTATGGAAACAAATTAAATCGACAATAAACTCCTAAATCACGGGTCTTAAAAGCTTATTACCTATTAGATGATCGAAAATGGAAAAGGATTTTGATGTTTATGAAGTTTGTTATGTGGAAACAAACTTCTTCCATATTCTAAATCTAAAATATTCTTCATTCCTCCTAAATCACGGGTCTTAAAAACTTATTACCTATTAGATGATCGAAAATGTTCATCTTTCTTCATAAATCATGGATTTAAAAGCTTCTTCTCTCTTCCTAAATCGAAAAGTCCCTCTATGGAAACAAATTAAATCGACAATAAACTCCTAAATCACCGGTCTTAAAAGTTTCTTCTCTCTTTCTAAATCGAAAAGTCTTTATATGGAAACAAATTAAATCGACAATAAACTCCTAAATCACGGGTCTATATTATTATTTTTGCAGCCTTTTAAGTTTGTTTCCAAACACTCCTAATCTAGGATATTGGCAATCAAATTCCAAACACTCATAATCTAGGATATTTCCCAATCAAAATTGAAAAATCACTCTATGAAAACAAATTAAATCGACAATAATTTATGATACACGATTTTTAAAAGCTTATTACCTATTAGATGATCGAAAATATTCATCCTTCTTCCTAAATCATGGGTCTTAAAAGCTTCTTCTCTCTTCCTAAATCGAAAAATCCCTCTATGGAAACAAATTAAATCGACAATAAACTCCTAAATCACGGGTCTTAAAAGCTTCTTCTCTCTTCCTAAATCGAAAAGTCTCTCTATGGAAACAAATTAAATCGACAATAAACTCCTAAATCTCGGGTCTTAAAAGCTTATTACCTATTAGATGATCGAAAATGGGAAAGAATTTTGATGTTTATGAAGTTTGTTATGTGGTTTAATGTCTTTTTTTTTAAGTCTGTTAAGTTATCAGTTGTTGGTATTTTGTTTGGGCGTGGTATATTTGTATTACTATGATGTGCGTTTAACTTATCAAACAAGAATTATCCCATTATCTTTTATATATTCGCTATTCTGAATAATCCGCAATTCTGTAGAACTACGTCATAACATTTATATTTTCATATAAGAAACTGATGTATACAAAAATGAATCGTAGTCTATACTAAAGTCAGAGATTCAAACCAATTAAAACAAAGATAAAATACAAACAATGCAAGTGTTAAAATAAAGTAACCACTGTGATATTCTAACAATACAAACGTTAAAATAAAATAAATATAAAAATTTCGAAAAAAACATAGACCTGTGGTCTACCACGGGTTAAATCCTAGTTAACATATTAATCGGCTTATCATATACTTTCTTAAAACCGAATTGAGGAACTATAACTACAGCTTTAAGAAAATATTGATATAAGCATTAAAAAGTTGTATTTTATTTAAATTAAACGCAATCTTTTCTTTTTTTTATAATTAGGAGGAGTTCGAATCTAGACCTTAATCTCTTCTACGGTCTGGAATTAACCTTTGATAATACCGTATACCATGGTGTAAATCATTTTTTCCACCGGAACTTGAACTAAAAGTACAACAAAACCAACCGGTGCGCTTAACCACTAGCCCAAGACATCTGGTGGTTAACTAAACGCAATCTTACTATAGCTTTAAACATGAATATCTTTTTTTGGTACAATTTGTGTTTTTCTTTAGAGAAAGAAGATGAAGAGTGTTGACTTAAGAGATTACAACTTGAGTTTTTCTATTGGTTTTTCAATCATTTTTTGCCATACGTAGATATTTTTAATGACAAAAATCCTGCATTTTTATAGAATTCAGAAGATTAATCTGGACTTTGGTATGAGGTTAACAACAAAAGAAATCAATTAAAACATTTTTTTTGCTAAAAGATAAATATTCATTTGAAGTGAATGTTTTGGTTTTACAAGTAGCATAATCTTAGGATAAAGCAACCGAGGCAAAAAAATTAAAATAAGATTACAGTTTGAGGAAGGATTTGGAAGGAGTTGATGTCACCTAATCCAGAGAAACATTAGATGTCTCCAATGCTTCCTATGTCTTCGGGAGTTGATAATGTTTTTGATTTCCCGATCCAAAATCGAGAAAGTAGCCTGCGGAGACAACGTTCGGTTGTTATGAAGAGAGTTGTTCTTTTGCTTCCAGATGTGATATAAGGTGGATTGAGTTGCAACTTTCCTCAATAGTGTCTGTTCACGTGTTGGGTGCCTTACCCAAGATAGGAGCTCGTTCCAATTTGTGAATGCAAGGTGATTAGGAGAGAGCCGAGAGAAGATCGTCCTCCATAATTGTGATGAAAATCTGCAATATAGAAAGAGATGATCCCTGGACTCTGACAAAGAAGTGTGCAGAGGCAGCAATTCGGGGAATCCGCCACTCCCCAGGCGTGAAGTCTATCTCGTGTGGGAAGCCTGTTGAGAATGACCACCCACATATGAAAAGCAAGCTTGGGCACCGCCCCCTTGTACCAGACTATGTTAACCCAAGATTTCTTTTCAGCCGAGGGACGTAATGCCTCCCAAGTCATGGAGGTGGAGTATCCTTTGCAGGCAACATTGTTAACAAACCAGCCCATACGGTCCTCTGAATCTGTCAATGTCGGGTTTGTGATGGTGGTGAGGTACGTATGGAGAACCATTGCCTGGTCAGATCTCGGTGATCTCAGCTTCCATCCTTGCTGATCACAAGCATCCGCGACGGTTGCGTGGAGTCGAATCCCTGCAGTGCTTGTCCCATTACTGCCTAGAAGATCTATTAGTGGTCCCAATGTTGTCCAATGATCAAACCAGAAGCTTGTGTTCTTCCCATTTCCAACTCTGTTTCTGATAAATTTCCTTGCCAGCGGTTTAAGAGAAAGGAGAGCTTTCCAGGTCCAAGGGTCCGAGGCAGCATGTTCTATTGCCCAGAAGGAGGAATCTCTAAGGTGGTGAAGATAATGCCATTTAGACCAGAGAGAGTTTTTGTTATCGAGTAAAGTCCATACCTGCCTAAGGCATAGAGTTTGGTTCCATGGCACCAGTCGCCTCAATCCCAACCCGCCTTCGGTTCTGGGAAGACAAACCTGCTTCCACGAGACCTTTGCCATATGTCTACTGTCCAGATTACCGGACCATAGAAAGCGGCTACAGAGAGACTCAATCTTCTTGAGACATCCTCTAGGAAGTATGAAGGATGAGCTCCAAAAGTTTATCGCACCGTAGATGACCGAGGAGATGAGTTGTGTTCTTCCCGCAAAAGATAGTGTTTTAATAGCCCAGTTTCTGAATCTTTTAGAGACCTTTTCAATGAGTGGTGCATATTCCGAAATCCTGAGCTTCCTGTTCATTAAAGGTAACCACAAGTATCTAATTGGGAGCGACCCCATTGTATAACCGAATTGCTGGATAGCATAAAGCTCAGAGCTGTCTACGCTAGCCAGGAAGAGATTTGTCTTCGCCTTATTGATACGCAGTCCCGACCAAGAAGCGAAATCCTCTAGCGCTTCTGATGTACCATGTAGGGAAGAACAACCCCCATTAAAGAAGACGATGAGATCATCAGCAAACATAAGATGCGTGATGGAGAGCTGTGAGGTTTTGGGATGGTGGTGTATGTATCCCTGATCAAATCTCGTGTTAAGCATACTTGAAAAAACCTCCATTCCTAGGACAAAGAGGTAAGGGGTCCCCTTGTCTTAGCCCTTTGGAACTTTTAAAGAAGCCATTCATGGATCCATTCACAGAGATTGAAAAGGAAGGTGTTGTGAGACATTGTTGAATCCACTGTAAGTATCTGTCTGGGATTTGCATAGCCCTCAGAGCACCCATGATAAAATCCCAGTAAATAGAGTCGAAGGCCTTTTTTAGATCCACCTTAAGCATTCTCCGCGGCTCAATGTTCTCTCTATTATAACCCCGGACTAACTCAGTTGTTTAAAGCACATTCTCAGTCAATGAACAGCCTGGTAAGAAAGCAGATTGTGTAGGAGAGATGACCTGAGATAGAAGAGTCCGAAGTCTTGCACTGAGAAGTTTGGCAATTACCTTGTAAACCGTATTAAGACACGAGATAGGTCTGAACTCGGAGGTTGTAGATGCATTAGAGGTCTTCGGTATCAGAACTAAAGATGTTGCATTCCATTGTGGCAAAAGCTTTCCAGAGGTAAAGAACTCCTGGATCGCAGCCACAGTCTCGGCCCCAACAATATTCCAGTTGCAGGTGAAGAATTCTGCAGTGTATCCGTCTGGGCCGGCTGTCTTGTTCCGAGGGAGAGAGAAAAACACATTCTTTATATCTGAGACCGTGAATGCCATCTCCAAATCACTTTGCAAGGAAAGAGAGCATCTGAACGGGAGGAGCAGGTCCATGCCGGATTGGAGAAGAACAGAGGAGGCAGAGTCACCACCTAGGAGATTTGAGAAATAGTCCACACAATGATCGCTGATGCCTTGTTCGGTTTCAATCTTATTCCCTTGATCGTCATAGAGGAATATGATCTTATTTATTGTGTGTCTGGTGTCAGCCATTCTATGGAAGTAGCGTGTATTGCTATCCCCTTCTTTAAGGGAAAGAATTCTTGATCGTTGCATAAAGAAACATTCCTCGGCCCTTTGCAGTGAAGACCAAACTGCATGCGTCAAGGTCGGGTTTGACAATGTTGCTTCTTGACATCTTAGCAATTCCACGTGAGCTTCTTCGACCATTTTTTCCAGATTTGAGTAATTTTGTTTGCTGAACTCTTTGATGATGTTCTTCAAAGCTCGTAGCTTTTGAGAGAGTCTAAACATATCTGAGCCTGTCACATTGTAAGAGAACCAAGCTTCGCTTAACACGTTCTGAAACTCAGGATTTTGTAGGAGGTAGTTGTAAAATTTGAAGGGCTTCTTTGTTCTAGTACGTCTCGCTGGAAAAATCACTTCGCAAGATGCATGGTCTGAGAAGTCTGGTTGTCCAAACACTGCAAAAGAAGAAGGGAAAGAGGCACACCAGCAATCATTTACCAAAATTCTGTCTAATTTCTTTGCTATCGGGTTAGCCTTGTTTTTATTCCACCAAGTGAATTTGTTCCCCTTAAATACCAAATCAGAAAGGTCCGAGTTCAGCAAACAATCCCTGAATTCCCTTATCTTTGCGTTGCGATTTCCATTTCCTTTTGTAGAATGTTCATTCCGATGGAGAATTTGATTGAAATCTCCCAATACGATCCAAGGGTAACCAGCCGCACCATGATTGACCGCAACCTCCTGAATTTCTTGCCAAAGTAACTTTTTCACCTCCTTGACATTCGCCGCGTAAACCACCGAAACAATTATCCAATCCACATTATCAGGCAAAAGAACTTTACAGGAGATCATTTGTAGCGATTTCTGAAGTACAATGACCTTTACCGAAGGGTGCCATAACACCCAAATCCTTCCCAAACTCGAATAAATGTAATTTTCCTCAAAAGACCAACCGTTGAAGATGTCGTTGATGAACTTCTTCTCCTTCGGTTGCTTAACATGGGTTTCTAGTAACCCTCCAAAAATCGGTTGCTTATCCTTAAACCATTTCTTGAAACCGCTCCTATGGTTAAATATATTGAAACCACGGACGTTCCAACAAAAAATCTTTGTACACATAATTACATAGCTGCTTTGAGGCTCTTGCCTCTCTGACTTTTCCGCTGTGTCTTATCCATCTTGTTATAGAATGCATCTTCTTCACCATTACTTGATTGTATATCCGAGGAGTCTTCCTCCGGTTTTGATTCCGAGGCCGTCTCTGATGATGTTGTACTGGTCTCCATTACAGCCTTGTTTTTTAGTTGAGTAAAAAGACTCTTTTCCTTTATACTGATCCCACTGGAATCACCTTTATGTTGTAACACTTTGTTTCCCAGACCAGAACCAGAAATGGAGTTTGTGAGGTTTGTATTCTCCACCGGTGAGAGGAATCCCTTTACTGTCCAATTTGTTGATGATGGAACAGGGCCTTTTGGAGTTTTTGATCTCCTGCGATGTTGATTACGACTCATCTTTGGTCCTGTAGGGGCTGATTTTGGGCACGTTTCTTCGTTGTGGGAAGTGGACATGCATCGCTTGCAGGTGATGGGGGCCAAGTTGCAGTGTTTTAAGCTATGTCTGATGCCCTTGCAGTGAGAACAAACAGGAGGCATCCACGGGCTTGACACTTGCACTTTTCTAATCTCCCCTGAGTCGAATTGAACGTTTACCGTCTCCGGTAGAGGCTTCCGAGGGTCGATAATCGTGAAGACCTTGGCTACATCCAATATTGTTTTATTTGCAGTAGCTGGGTGTAAGCACTTCGGGTCACCGACGAGGCTGGCAATTTGTTCGAGACCTTCTTCGTTGAAGAATTGGAGAGGAACGTTACGAAGCTCCAACCAGATTGGAGCAGAGGTGAGTTCTGGTTTCTGCGGAACTACCCCTGGTTCCCATTGGGAAACAAACATTGTTTTGCCTTCGATTTGCCAAAGACGCTGATTTAGGACCCAATGTCTGGTTTTTGAGTTCGGAATTCGGAATAGAAATGCGTTTCCGTCCATTTTGGAGACAACAATATCCCTCATCTGTTTGCTCTATTTTCCATTCACGATGTTATGGATTGTGCCCTGAGAAGGTGGGTCTGCGTAAAACTGACCCAGGATGAAGCAATCCCAGGCTCGTTTATTCTTCTCAATGACTGAGTTTGGAATCTTGACACAGATTTCACCGGAAGGGAAAATATAGGATTTTCCAGACTTCTTCAGTGGTCTTCCTGCCCCTTTTACGAGGTCTGCCCACGAATTGGACCCGAAGCTAGTAGATTTCTCTTCTTGCCTACTCGAGTCAGCTTTCTTGGGGCTTGGTGTATGCGCATCGCTCTGTGTAGTATCAGAGGGAGCCTTGGTGTTTGGTGACTTCGTTAACGCAGTCGTGGCTAGCAAAGGGGCCATCGCCATGTTACCAGAAGGTAGATCTGGTTCGCTTGGAGCAATCTTCAGATCCACTATTTTTGCAATCTCCTGAACTGCGAAAGGACAGGACGGGGCTGCAATAGAGAAAGTGGGGGTAGTCGTGGAGCTAGTGTTCGCGACGGCATCACCGGAGATCAACATAGAGCCACTAGGAGACGGTGGAGTAGCAGAAAGAGGAGGTGGTGAACAATTCGCGACAGTAGTCGACGAAGTAATGGGCGTTTTGGTATGGAAGGGCGGAGCTTTGGGTGGTTTGCGAGGTTTTCTCTTCCCCATGAGGAGGGGAGGGCCTGAAAAGGTGGTCGGAAGAGGGTTCCGACACCTCGAGAGTCGCCTCTGAACGACGGAAAAAAAGTCACTTTTTACTCTTTTGAGAGAGAAAAAGTCTATTGAAAACTTCAAAAAGGATGTTGCATTCAATGGTTGCGAGCGCATATACATACTAAAAAAAAAAATGAGAGTCTATACTTAAGTCAAAACTGTTGGAACGATCGTACCACGGTGGTCAAAGCAGGACTGGATCGGAATCTGGTTAAAGATTACAAATTATATCGAGCATGCATGTAACCTCCTGCCGTAGCGTTATAAACTGTATTGTTAATTTTGCTACCATCAGGATTATCTGACCCCTTCCCCTTGTTCCACCTACATATAGAGGATATTATAAGAAGTGAACATCTTTATTAGTAGCCGGATCTGGGGCAAGAATAGAAAAGGTTATTTCACTATATTTTTTATCTGGAACAAGACCTATCACAAGAATATTTTTTTTATTGGGGCGATAATTCTAAAAAATAGATTTTCTAAAACGATAGATTTCCTATGTGTGTGGGGGATTATATATAACAAAAAGTGTTTTCATAGTGACAAAGATTGTTTGATCGCGACAACAGAATCGGTCAGTGTTTGGATATGCAGATACATAAACCAGTCCCTGTCTGTAATTTCTTATTAACCCTCTATTTTCCAAAAAAAAAAATGGATTCAGCCTTGATCTTTGAAAAACGTTACATCTCCATCTAAACTGTGTGTGTTAAAGTTAAAATTGTAAAATTACTTTTGAGCACGTGACTCATTTCATCTCACGTGGTTCTCGGATCTCGACCATTTCTTGAATTTTCGATTTCCATGACCCTCGTGATTATGAATTTATGATACTACTTCTAAATCATTTTACTACTTCTGAATCATTTTCTGTGGATAAGTTTCTTCTTAGTGACGTTCACATGTCTGCTTTTATGAACTTACAAGTGGCCTCATAGTCTTTATAGTTTATGTATGCTCACCAAAACTCCTTCTAAAGATAATTACTGTTCCTCAACTGTATACTATACATATATATTCTGTTTTTTTTTTAAACGTATTAATCAATCACGGAAAATGCCACTTATATTCTGTTAGAAATTATTTTATTACTCTATAGTAATTACGTCAAACTTATATGATTTATTGTTAGTAGACGAATTAAAAGTGTAGTGGTTTAGTGGTAATTTATGCGATTCAAAAAAAATTTAAGATGAAAAATTATTATTTAAATTAAAATGTTTAAAAACTGATTATAGATACATAAGAGATTATGAACCAAAAATTCAGAATTATTATGATTTTTTTATAAAAAAAAATTATTACTTGACTGGAAAAAAATATTAATTTAACTTCAGAAAAGCTTCCAAATGTTTCGGATTGAAAAACTTCTATATATCTTTTTTTTTTATTTGAAAACTTCTATATATCGATAGGAGGTCTTTACATATTCTAAACAGGATAATAGTATATTTTTATATATGTAGGTGCATATTGGAAAACTTACATTTTTATTAAAACCAAAATATGTATCAAGCAATATTGCCATTTGCCAATAATGTAGAGATTCGAGCAATTAATATCCTTCAATCTAAAATATAAGCATTTTAATTGGGACATTATTGGTAGAGTGACCACAATAATATTAAATTCTCCATTATATACTCGTATTAATTTATTTCAAGGCACTATAAAAGGACCAATCTAGTTTCTCTACTGATCGTATCTGTCTCAGTATCATTGTATCTCTTTTCTCCATCCGAATATTTTCTTACTCCCATAGAATCAGATACTTTCCTTCGTTATCCTCCCACTTTCCCGTTTCATTTTCCCGGAAAATCTACCCTAGATTTCTTTCATAAACACATACATATAAATAGACCATAATTAACCTCACAGTTTCTGTCTTCCAAACAAACAAAAAATGGATTCGGCGGAGGAAACTGAAACTATTAAGAGACACAACACAAATCCGTTTAGCTTCTGTATTAAACCACTCGTCATCATCGGACTCCTCGCCGTTGGTTATTTTTGTGGACCGGCGATTATTTATTTAGTGCAAGCTATAATAGTTTGGTACCGTTTCTTAATAAGTAACATTTTGTACGTTTTCGTCGCCGTTGTATCTCTCGTCGGTTTGATTATATTCTCACAACAACAAAGGAAAACCGCCGAAGAAAAAGCAGATCTCTACGACCAATATGAACTCGCCGCTCGTACATCGTCAGAGTATAACTATCGTGTGACGGAGGTTGAAGATGATTATAATAATAATAATAGTAACAACTCGAGTTACAAGGAGATTGTTGCACCGGTGTTTCAAGCGGTTAAGGAGTATAATTGTTGTGATCGTCGAGCAGTAATGGAGGAGGTGAGTACGAAGAGTTACAGGAGGACGAGATCGGAGAAGAAGATGGAGAAGAAGGGGATGAGGATGATGGAGTATCGGAGGACGGAGTCGGAGAGAGTGTGCAAAACGGCGTCGTGGAGGTCGGAGACGATGGATGGGTTAAGCAGCGAGGAGTTTCGTATGACGGTGGAGACTTTTATCACCGAGAAGAAGAAGATGCTTCTCTGGCAAAACGGCGGCGTTGACCGGTGGCAAAACGGTGTCGGTCAATGGCAAAACAATGTCCCTCAGTTGCAAAACGGTGTCGGTCAATGGCAGAACAATGTCCCTCAGTGGCAAAACGGCGGCGTTGACCAGTGGCAAAACGGTGTTCCTCAGTGGCAAAACGGTGTCGTTCCGTGGCAAGGATGGCCTCAGGATGGAAGTGGTCGTCATCATCGTCCCCGTAGTCGTAGTCAAAGGCTCGTGGGTGGCTCTGGCTAATGGTTCTGGTTCCTACTTAGCTATTTCGAATTAGATATGTAAAATTTGATTTTTAATTTATTATTTAGGAAAATCAGATTTGAGAGGAAGAATTTATAATTTTATTGTAGCTTTTTCAAACTATGCTTTCCCTAATTTTAACACTTTGGTGGGTTTTTATTTATTTACGGTCAATGTATATAGATGAGGCAATTAATTTGTGTCACATGAAAGGATGAAAGGATGCAAATTATTGCTTAGTTGGGGTCCAAACTGATAGAAACAATACCAACTTAGAACAGAAGTAAAAACAAGTAGATATATTTAAGTTTTGGGGTTGATTTTAGGTTTAATTTAGTCAAGTTGGACAAATTTTGTTAAGATTCTGATGTTAATTTTAGGCAAATATTAAACTTTAGTTTTCAGATTTAGCTTCTAAGTTTTTATTTTTCGGTCGATTTCGATTTTTCCTATAATCAGAATATTATAAAAAAAAAATGGCTAACCTTGGCTTAACATGTATAACAAACTTTTACAAGTTAAATGTCATCGCTAAGAGTCCGTAGTTATACTGTCACATGTATATATGATTCGAATTGTACTAGATCATTCGAAATATCAAATTGAATTATACATAATAGACAAGAAAATGACATTTACTTAGTACAAGAAAATACTAAACTGGGCAATAAACACGTGATCCTTAATCCTCGTTAATCAAAGTACATTGTACACATATACTAAATAAATATGGAGTGATAGATAATCGAATAATAGTTGATAATCTTCTTGCCAATAGAAGTTCCTTCTAATCTAGTATTTATTAATAATTTCCCAGAAACTTTTGTACAAAATATAAACGTAGACCTGTTCTTATCCACTACTTTGTTTGTTCTATAAATAATTGGCACCAAGTCACCAAAAAATTTACTTTTGTTGTTTCTCTTATATTTTCATAAGTGTATACGAGTCCACGTCCTCAGAAATGACAAGAGTGTGCAACATCATTGAGCCCGACACATTTGACATTGACAACCCAAAAACATACAAAATTTATAATATACTATGAGATTTTAAAATATGAGCCTTGATCATGAAATTGAGCTCGAATCTATAGAAATTAGAATCGGATATCTTGATTTTTAAAGCCATACCGTATTGTTATAAACCATGTGTTACACTTGCTGCAAATTATTCGTAAAGTAAATGAATAATTTGGAGTCATATCCTATTGCTATTTGAAATTATAAATTTATCTAATGACTTGTATCTCTTTATATATTAATGATTTTGTACAGATGCGGATGCAAACTTTGGTATCTACGGATATACATACTGTATCATGATGATAGATGATCTTATTTAATTGGTGTCACTAGTAGAAGATAGTACACATTGTACCATAAAAATACTCTAGTTTTAAATTTTTTTAATTAAAAAGAAAATTGATACAGTAATGGTACTAAGAAGATGATTAAACAAATCAATATTCACAAGCCAACATTAGAACAAAATTGTTGCTCCTTGGATCCACAACCTGTTTGATCTTCTTTAATCAAGCTTTTGTTCTGTCCATGACACAAAAATTGGACGTGTTTTGGGAGTTAATTATAAACTAATCATATTTTTGGCGAACCATATCCACTTGCACAAACGTTTTTAAAACCAAATTTTAATATTCTCCTACAATAAATATTATCAGCATTAATTATATAAAAAGACACACCAAATCTTCTTTCCTTAATCCATTCCTTAGCATCAAAGGAATCGAGAATAAACAGAAATTTGGTTTGTGTTAAAGGCGTTATTTTCACATGATCCCATTTACAGGTTAAGTAACAGTAGTGTGGTGGTTATCTTTTTATTAATCGAGTCTTATATGAGGACTAGATTAAGGATCCGCATATATACGGATTCTGTAATTTGATTTCTTATTAATTTGTCAATAAAAAATATTTAGTTGTATAAAAAAAATTGAAACACCCGTGAAAATAAATAAAATAAAAATGACAACGTTGTTGAAAAACTATTAATTGAGAAGCATAATATTTATTTATTAATTTTGATGATTTTGTTATTTAATTTAGAATTAAATTTTATCACATCTTATCAAATTATTTGTTATTCATATTTAAATTAGGTGTACCTTTTTGTTTTATTTTTCTTATTTCACTACTTAAATATCTATTTGTCAAAATATTGATGAATTTATTCCTATATTTGTATTTGAACTATTTTTACCACAAATCAAACACGAAAAAATAGAAGACAAAATTAAGTCACCCCATGAAATGATAAGATAAAATTGAAAATGTCAACAAAACTATTTATAGAGAAAAATATCAAATATTTACCTATTTTATTCTCATATTTATTTCTTATATTATTTGATATTGAATTAATTATTTCATATAAATCCAAATAACTAAATTTTCTTAATCCTATTTAAATTACGTTTAAATTTTTTAATCCTATTTAAATTAAATTTACTTTTATATTATATTATACCACATATTTTCAAATAATTAAATTTTACTAATTCTATTTAAATTAAGTTTAAATTTTCTTAATCTTATTTAAATTAAGTTTACTTTTCACTATTTATAAATAGAGATAAATAGATAAATTATTGACATATGGTTAAATTTAATTGAAAATAATTCTTTTGCATTTGTGTATACGTGTTAAAATCTAGTTAATCGATTTGACAAGTATCACGATCATGTTAATTACAAAGTTTGACGCATCGTCAAACTTTATATAATAAGATATGTATATCTAATCAATTTTTACTAGATGTAATTTTAAACACAATACTAAAAGGGTGGTTGTCTAGTGGTAACACAAAAAGGTTATTTTTTCCCCCGGATTCAAATCTCCTTTGGAACGGAAAATTATTCTTTAAATCGGAATATTCAAAAATTGTGTTCGGGTAACGAAAAGATTATGAAACTAATTATCGAAACTCTAACGGTTTATAAAAAAAAATTAAAGACTATGAAATTTCTCTAGTTATTAATTTATCATAGATTCAAAGATTACTCTGAGATTCGGCCCCTGACTTTATTCATCTATGGGATTGTCGTCGATATTAAAACTAAAAAATACTATTACGTTAATTATGGTTCGACCTTAGAATTATTATGGTGTTCCGGAAGTTTAATTATGTGTCCACAAAACACAAGACAAAAGGGAAACTTCGACTGACTTTCTTGTTATATAGTAATGACAATATGATATTAATGAAAATTTGTACTAAATACTACATTAAATAATACATTTGGATATGAAACATCGTATCTAGCTGAGAAACTTATTAAGTTTGTTTATACATAATATATATATAAGATCTCATTTGAGACATAAATTTACAATCTACGTGACACGCGAATTGGATATCCACTCTTTAATCTTGCAAACAATGTCCACTTCTCGATGCTTGGATCTCCATCTACCACATCCCATCTTCAACATTGCCATGCCACGACGATTTAAAAGTGTTATTACAAGATTAGTCAAATTCGCATTCATAATTAATAAATGATACGAACCTGTAAGTGGTTATAAAACGGTGAAGAAAGACTAACATCATGGCTTTGGCCATAACAAGTCCAAGACATGTTCTTCCTCCCATCCCAAATGCTAAAAAACTGTTTGCTTTTGCTTCCTCCTTTCAACCAAATTATTACCAATTATTTAACTTAATTTTCTTAAGCAAACATAAAACATTAATTTGAATATAAAAATTATATTGTAAGGAAAAAGGGACTATATATGAAATTATTATCTTGTACTTACGTCAAACCTTGAAGGGTTGAACTTGAGAGGATTATTATACACATTAGGATCAAGATGGATGGATCTTGCATCTATATTTATATTCCACCCTTTTTTAATCTTATATCCTTTCAAATCAGGAAAAACAAATTATTTAAGTCAGAAATAAGTTATAAAACAGATAACATTATAATATAAAGAATTTTGTTTATTTCAAGAAAATCATACAAACCTTCCATTTCACAGTCTTGAAGTACTAATCTTGGGAACCAAGGCACAACAGACGCCATTCTCAGAGATTCTTTCACCATCTATTTGTAATTAATGGTTTATATATTAGTCCATATTTATAATAAAGGTTTAGACGTAGTTAACTATTACCTTGGAGGCATATGGCATTTGACTGAGATCTTCTAATTCAAGAAATGGTTTATGTGATGCCTTCTTCGCAATCTGAGACTGTTCTTCCTGTTGACCGACCAAGACAATGACATAACAAATTGTCTTTATTTTACTTTAAATTGGAAAAAAAGAGAAATATATTTACACACAAGATAAAATAATAATAGTACTTTTTTTTGTGTGAAAAAGATTAATAATATTACTTACAATAAGAATATCCAAAACCTTCTGATTCTCACCGAGGTACTTAACCATCCATGTCAGAGCACTAGCAGTCGTGTCCTGCCCTACAAATTCATTTTTGTAAAACGTAGTTCATAATCAGATATTCATTGTAGTTTTAATGTTTTTCGTTTTCTTTAAGCTGGTCCAAAAATGATTGGTATTAAAATATAATAAAATGGGACCTGCAATGATCATGGTCAAAATATTGTCCTTAATTTCAGCATCAGTCAACTTAGAAGAATGATCAGAAGAGCTATCGTTATCTACTGCCAGAAGCTGGTGCAGAAAATCTTCATGATGATGATTATGATTGTGGCTATTTATTTCATTTCTCCTCTCTCGAATAATCTTTTCTAACATCTCCATAACTCTTCCTCTTGCCTGCATCATTTATAAACAACAACTCTCTTCTTTTGAATCAGACCAATCCTAGTGTAATTTCAATTCTAGATATAAAATATGGATATTTCAAAGTGGGTTGAAATTAGTAAATTACCATGATGCCCTTGCCAAACCTAGTCCAAGGTAAATTGAGTGGAAAAGCAAGCATGGCTTCACAAACAAAGCCCACATCTTTTTGCAATGAACCAACTTCTTCTTCGTCTTCTAGACTTATTAACATCTTACACATTGCTTTGAATGTTATCTGCACAATCATCACATTACTCATATAAGAAGAATTAAGGGCATGTTCTTTTGCTTATCAGACATTTGCATCCAAATGATCCATCCAAATGAATCATTTCTATTCAAGTGATCCAATAACGTTAAGCCAAATGATTTTGGAAAATTGATCTAAATTTTAAAAACTTATTTGATAAATTGATACTAAACGAACATCAATTTTAATTTTCATCTAGATGAATCAGTTGAATAGAGAAACGAACATGCTCTTAAAACAAAATTTTATTTGACTAAAGTAAATTAGCATAGTCCTTTGGTATATTTTGTTTTTCATAGTCTTATTCATTTTCAAATTTTTATATTTTAGTACAGTAGCGCATGAGAAGAATAATGTAAGAAATGGGCCATGGTCCATGTACTTTTCTCAGTTTAAAAATTTACAAATAGGCTCAGTACTATTTGGCCCATTATGCAAACGTGTGAAACAAACCTGGAGCAAATCAGTGAGCAAGACCACAGTACCACGATGTTCCCATCCACTAAGAGCGTCCACGACGAGTTCATCAAAGTGTCTAACCATCAAAGCCATCGATTTTTTAGAGAACAAGTTGATCAAACGGCTACGAAGAATCTTGTGATGGTGTTGAGAAGCACATAGAAGGCTACGATCACCTACAAGCTCAGCTATGGACTTTATGTACCGTTTCGTGAACATTCCTGACTCGTTGTTCAGTACCGCCCTAGCTGACTCAGTCGTCGACAAGAACACGTGCGTCTCTCCGAACAATCTTGTCCTAAAGCAACTTCCGTACCTGTAATAAAACATAAAAAATACATAAATAGGAAATGAATCAGAAACCTTCTAGATGATCCAGAGGCTTACCTGATTCGGCGAGTACGGACGAATTCGTAGAAGCCTTTGCCGCTATTAACGGAAAGCATGAACTGAAGTGTTTCTCCGATCACCGGAAAACCATGGCTTCCCGGAGGAATATCAGCCGTTGATTTCTCAGGATCTTGGCTCATGATTTTGAGTAGTTTCCGGAGTGTTAGTATCCCCGCGCAGAGGAGAAGAGTTATAAAGGGAAAGAGGCAAAGTTGGTCCATTTTTTTATTTTTCTTTACAAGAGAAAGAACACGTAATTGTGAAATTTTAGTATAGAATCTTGGATCGAGCTTGTTAATTAATCAATTATAAATAGAGGGAGATATTTTATAACGAGTGAGTGGGGTGAGGTGTTTATAATCTTTCTTTCTTTTTTCTCCTCATGATGTTTCTTTAGACTAAAAATCTATTGAATATATATTTACATATGTATGATCGTGTGTGTGTATAAATGTATATTATACAGATAAATCAAAGAAGACATATTACTAAAAAAAAAAAGACATATTACACCAAGACAATAAATTATGTAAAATCTCGTGTTTTCATTTTGCTTGATATATAAAAGATTAACCCGTATCATAATGTATACAAAATGTATATTTTGAGTTCCTTGACTATATAAATAAAATTTGATAAGAGTAGTAATGATGAGACCAGCAAAAAGAGGCATAAAATGTTACTTGATGTATATTTAACAATGTAATCGAAATTGAAGGAAAATAGTAGCGAAATTAATATCCTAATGTATAGTTTATGATATAAATGATAAAAGACTGATCTTTTGTCATGGTATAGTATACCGAAATTTGATGTTCTTTCTTATCTGCGTATAAAAGGCACCAAAAACTCGAAAACTAGTTTCAAACATATATATATATATATATATGGCATTAGGACTCTTAAACAAATAAAGCAAATTGTATGTTTTAAAAAAAATAAAAATAAAAAAAAATAAAGCAAATTGTAACTACCGTTCGAGAGCTTAAGCCCACAGTATTGTGCAACTAATCACGATGATTGGCAAAACAAGAAAGAAAACAAATCATGAGCATGTGGAAAACGTTTCAACGGCTATAAATAAATGTTGTTTTGGTAATAAATGGTATTGGAACTTTTACTCTGGTTATAAAATTGTCTTGGTCATTGGAAATGACGTGATGCTCTGAAAGTTGAACAAAAAGAACATTAGATATAGAATAAAAAGTATAAAATGGATGACACGTGGACGGTAGAGAGAGGCTGGTTGGGGTATTGCACTACATTCTCACGACTCAGTGGCCCATGATTAATTTGTTTTCCACTTGTTGAGAGGCACACAACTCCTAAGTGGCAAATAAAGTGATAATCAATTTTACCACTCTCACGTCATATTCCGCTTTGATCTCCATTTTTCCATTTTTAAAAAGACATCCAATAAACATGTGATTACCCCAAAGGTTATCCTATTCGATTGATGCCTCTATTTGCATCCCCATGTCTCTCATTTAAAGTTTCAACTACTACGCTATTGAGAATGCAAATGTTGATTCTAAAAATAAAATTTATCAACCATACACTAAAAATTTAGACTCGACCTCCTTGACTGATTATCCAATGTTGAAAAGAAATTTAAAACTGAAAAATTCTGAAAATCTAATTCGAAACAAACATCCTAAACAGTTTGGCTTTGTTGAAAGAACGAAGAATGAGAGTCATAGAAAAGTTGGAGAACCTAGCATGAAACACTCCAAACTCTTTAAAAAATTTGGCAAAAATGAGCCAATTTTTTAATCTAACTCGAGACAAACATCCTAAATAGTTTGCCTTTGAATTAAAAGAAATGAGAGTCATGGAAAAATTGAAGAACCTAGCATGAAACACTCCAAACTCTTTAAAAATTTTGGCAAAGATCAGCCCATCTTTTGGGAACCATAATGTTAACTAGTTCTAAACAATCCGTCTAAAAAACCTGACAAAGTATTCTTTTCTCAAGAATGGTTGAAATCGCCACAATAATGCTTCCATCCTTCTAAAACATTTACCCCAAAAATATTGTTTTTCTTAGATTCTTTTTTTTTTTGTAAAAGCAAATGTTTCATCACATGAATATCAAATTTATGTTTTTCTTTCGTAGTTGATTCATTATATAACCTATGTTTTTTTAATAATAGTTAATTTTCAATTAAACAACAAACGACATTCTTCTTTATTTTTCTAACTAGCATATGTTAGGAACATCTTGGTTTTAGTTTACTTTAAACCCTCCGTAAATTTTTTATTTTATTCTCGAAGCAAATGACATTACATATATATAGTTAACTAGAAAAGTACCAAATCATGTCATTGTAGGCCCAAAGACATGTATACAAGCATAGGTTATAACATGATCAACCTGTTCTAACGAGCGAAACGTTAACAATCGCATATTGAGGCGAACTAACATAGAAGTACTCTCCAACAATCTTTGCATACCTTTCAAATAGCTCGTCCATCACATTTTCACCGAACGTAGGCTCTAGCATCGGCTCGACCACGGCTCGTATGGTTCTAGCCACTCTTCGTCCACTAGCTAGGGCTTCGGGTTTGGAACGTATTAGTTCATAACTCTCATCACCAATACTCCCACCTTCCCAATCAACCGCACTTATCTCAAGTCGATCGATCGAAAAAGAACCTTCTTTCTCTATAACCATTTTCAGCTCTTCAGAGCTCGCAGCATAGTAAGGAGCGTTAAAAGCATCTATCTTCTCTTTTTCGATGATACCCTTTTAGATGAAACATAAAATAAAAGAAGGCACCTTTTAGTTATGAATGATTGAGTATTAAACTTGATTGGGCAATAATCTAGATCTTGTTGGAGTAAATCCAAGATATTTGATCGAATATATAGAAAACTGTTGGACATTTTTAGAGAAAAATCTAGGCTACAATAATTGAGCTCTAAATATGATGTTAAAATAATCTTTATATATGTTTTGATAGAGAAATTAAGAAATTAGATTAAACTACCAAGATATCTTGTAATCAATATCTTGGGTTTGCTCCAAAATTTATCTAACTGGTTTTCTATAATCTTTTATTATAGTTAGAAAGTTTGGTTGCTCGACTTTTTCAAGTTTTCTTTGGTATTACAATTTTGAGTTAGTAGTGTTCCAAACTATTTTATATGATATAAATTTACTAACCTAAATTATTTTTAAAAAACTCAACAAAGTTGGTAAAGATCCGATGGGCCACATTACTAGGCGGACTTAATTGGTCAAGTAACGTGCCACTGTCAGATCCATTTGGAGTAATATGGGCATATATAACCCCTAAAAGACTATATACATGTTGGTTCTAATTAAAGATGAACATGTATATACAACACTATATAATTGAGGAAATTTAGTGGTATATATACCTCATTTGCCATGGACATAAGAGCTTTAGCTAGGAGTTCCCACTGATAGCAACTCTCTTCGGTTGTAGGATCTGGCGTGCTTCTACCGAGGAACGATAAAACCATGCGGCCTCCATGGACCAACTCCTCAGATCGCGACCTCAGAAACATTGCGAAATCAGTTTGGAATTGAAGAGCATAGGCTTTATGTGCACTCTTAGGACTTGTCTTTGATATGTATATTTTTCCTCTGTTGTCTAAATCAGCAGTTATGGCCACCCCATCTTCCTTCTCCACATCACCACATGGAACCTTGTACATGGACGATGATTTAATTTGTTAGCACGTATACTATACAATGTGTGATATTATGATACAATGGACAAAATTATGTGGACCACATTGGTGTTTTCTTGTGAATGTGTGATGTGTGTTCCACTAGGTTTTCTGTTTTTGTGTTGTTTTGGTTTCTCGAATAAGAAAGATTCCAACGCACTAAATTTCGCTTAATAAAAGGTATATTACTTGCGTAATATTTTCTTTTGGTAGTACTGTATTGTGAAACGAGTATAAATTTTCTATCATTTCAGATGATTTTGAAGAATGTTACACACATATTAAAAAACCCAATAAATAATGTAATTTTTTATATTTACTATATTAAATAATTATTTATTATTTAAATAAAATTACTTTAACTAATCCCATAAAATATTGTAGAATTTAAATAGTCATAAAAACTAAATAATATTAAATACTTACATAGAAAAATTAAACAATCAACTAATTTTCTAAAAGATCACTTAATATAATACCGATGGAGTAGTATATATACACAATGACTGTCGTGGGTTTGGCACTTTTTACATAAATTACAAAAAAAAAAATATATTAAAATGCACTTTTACTCTAAACAATATAAGTTCAAGAATTGTATTTTTTAAATTAGATTTGAGGTTTAATAAGGCATTTTTGCAGAAAAGTACATTGACATCTAAAACGGTATTTATTTAGAAACGAAAAAAACAGTTCTACAACGAATTGTGAATCGGAGGGAATATTAGATTTGATAATCCACTTTCCAGAATGCTAGTTGGCTGTAAAATTTTGATAAGTTAATTTTTTAAAAACATTTTCGTAATATGTGAAATTCCCCCATAGAGAAACAGAAAACACACCTGAGACAACCAATGTAAACTTGAAGAAGAGTGAACAAAGTGATGGCTCCGGCGAGGAAACAAACGTCCGTAAAAAGAGCCAGGGACCGCCGACACAAAACACGATTCTCCTCCTCCGCGATGGAAGCCTAAACCGTCCTTCTCTCTCTTATTAAGCCGGTCATAAAACTCCGGCAAAGAAGCAAATATGTAGTTAAAGTCATTGCTAGGGAGGTCGTTGAGAGAGACTCTGAGCTCAGGGAGTGGACGATCGAGATCAGAACACAAGTTGTGGATTGTGTCAACGATGTTGGAGATGGACAAGAGACTGTTGGGACCGGAGGAGCAACCTAGGTCGGCGATTCCAATGCTCGAAATTTCCGAATTGCTCATCATTAGCTTCTTCAAGGCTTCGTCCATTACTCTTCTGCCTAGAGATATTATGTTGCTCTGCGAGTCACGTTGTACACATTAAAACAAAAATAAAATACATTGTACACATTTGTCATTATACTTTTAGGTCTAGCTAGAACAAAAACATTATTCAGATATTGTTTTGTAACATTATTAAATCATATATAATACACAAGACTATCATGAAATACGTTTTTGATATAATAAAAGTTCAACCTGAACGGTGGAGTTCTTGGCATAACTCGTTTCACCGTTTCCTTTGTTCATGTGAAGAATTTGCATGACTTCCATCTCTCTCTCTCTCTCTCTCTCTCTGGGTATCTTTTTGAGGCAGAAGGTTGATGAAGATAATAAGTGATCGATGTTGGGTCGATATATATAAGGAAAGAGGCAAATTGTGGTATAGAGTGCACTTTTGTGACAGCCACATGCATCTAATGTACGTTGAGTTTGTCTCCGTATATAATACGGCACTCTCTTGTATAATACGAGTATTATATTTATCAACAACTAAGTTAAACTGATGAGTTGGCAGTCGTGACACTTGACACACTCGCTCAACGATCAAAACGTGCGAGTTAGCAGATTATGTTTATTTTAACTACGGAAATAAAATACCACGTTTAAAAAAAAAAAAATACCACTCTTCTGCATGTTTCCATTATTTTTTTCCTATTAACGTGTAGTTCAAATATCTAGTATAAAAAGAAAAAGAAACAAATAATAGGTAGAGTATATGTTTGCTTGAGAAGGTGTTGTGTTGATCTCTCTTTGAGATATATTATTGGGACCACATGCATTATGAATCGTATCCATACGCATTTGATTAGTTTAAACCGGTTGGAGGAGAATTGAGTAAACTACTAAACTCTAATGGATTTGAGTTTTCGTTTTGGGGGATAAAAATGGATTTGAGTTTGATTATGAGCAAGCCTGATAAAAATTACTCATTTGTCAAAACACTTGTTGAAGCTTTTGGGTTCACGAGATTTGCAATCAAAGATACCAAGCAAAAAAAAAAATTAAAACGGAAAAATCTAAATAATAGTAGTCTAGTATCCACTCTCATTTTAGTTAAGGTAGAAGCTATATTTTTCAAAACCACATCTGATACAGATACTAAAGTTTAATCCGTAAAAAGAAAAGCTAGAAACAAGAACCAATGGCTAAGCAAATGCTCATGGAAATTGGGTCCACTTAGTATTTGTTCTTCTCTTAGTCTTTAGAGGCTGACTGATGATAATAATTAGGGGGTCGATGCTTTGTGTTTGTGATACTTTGTACGGTAATAGTACTTTTGATATGAATAACAATCTAATAACAAAAGTCGAATGTAAAATACGATAATTATTTTGTGTATGACCCCCATAGTGGAAAAATATTATTTTTCATTTACACCGTAGGCGGTTAAAACAAGGAAGAAAAAAACTGAACTAGATGAGACATTTTTTCTTTGATTTAATGTGAAAATACAAAATATATACCCCAAAAATAATGGAAATGTTTTTACAGTTTCGTATTGTTAAGTGATATTGTCCCACATCGGAATTGGAGAATTAATTAAATAATATAGAAAGGGTTATGACCAATTTACTCATTACCAATTGGTTTTGAGTTGAAAGCCCATGAATAACTCAAATTTAATATGGCATCAAAGCCACCCGATCGTTGGGCCACCCCGTGGATGTTGTTCCCATAATTGCCCACGTTTTAGATGTTCATACCTGAGCGTGAAGAGAAAATGTTAAGTGATATAGTCCCACATCAGAAGTTGAAGAATTAATTAAATGATATATAAATGGTTATGGCCAATCCAGTCATTGCCAATTGATTTTGAGTTGGAAGTCTATGAATAATCCAAATTTAATACATATTTATATATCTTGAATATGGGAACCTTTTTTCGTTAGGTCTACAAAGACTTCGACGTTATGATCATGATAATGTATTCTTGATTATTGGTAGGGCTAACTAACTATATAGCTTACAGTCAACTTCCATTTCTAGGATCATTTTTGACAGATGACATATTAATACACGGCTTGTTATCTACTCAAACTCTCGCTATCTTTTTCAAATATATATAGGGATAATTACTAGAACGACTTTGATAAATATCCTAATTATTAGAATGACTTTTACAAGTATCAAAATATCAAGAAAGAGTTTAAAAGACATAAAAACCAAAGTTATATTTTGTTATTACGAAAATGCCATTGTCATTTTTGACAAAAAAAAAACAAAAAATTTCAAAAACTCAAAAAATACAAACGCGACCGCGGAGGCTGTAGAATCACCGGAGACGCACTCGGCGACGGAGGTGTGCCGTCGGATTTAGTTAAAATCAGATTAAAATTTTGATTTTTAATTTTTGATTAGAAAAAAAAAACTTGAAATCTTTTGATTTTTGGTTAGATAAGGGATATATGATGTTAGATTTACTAGTTTTAGGCTAAATCTAGTTGAAAACAAGTTAAAATAGAGTAAAAACGAGCTAAATACAAGTTGGCCGCCATTGTTAGGGTTTGAAGCTTTTGGGTTGGGGAAGAAGATGAAAGGTAAATTACGATTTTACCATTTTTGAATAAGTCTACCACTACTACAAATAAGTCTACCACTACTACAAATAAATCTATCACTACTATAAATAAGTCTACCACTACTATAAATAGGTTTACCATATCTTATAAATCTACCAGTCCACTACTACAAATAAGTCTACCATTACTACAAATAAGTCTATCACTACATAATTATTACTCTTGCTAGCAAGTCTACCACAACAGATCAATAAGTCTACCACGACGGATGATTAAGTCTACAACCACTACAGATTAATAAGTCTACCACAACAGATAAATAAGTCTATCACAACATATAACTAAGTCTACCACCACGGATAATTAAGTCTACCACAACAGATAATTAAGTCTACCACCACGTATTATTAAGTCTACCACCACAGATTAATAACTCTACCACAGCAGATCAATAAGTCTACCACCACTACTACATATTCGTAAGTCTACCACCACTACAGATTAATAAATCTACCACTGCAATCAATAAGTCTACCACTGCATATCTGCAGGAAATAAGTCTACCGCCCCAACAGATTATAAGTCTACCACCACAGAGTAATAAGTCTACCACAACAGATAATTAAATCTACCACCACAGATTCATTAAGTCTACCACAACAGATAATTAAGTCTACCACAACAGTAATTTAAGTCTACCACCACAAGTTAATTAAGTCTACCACACCAGATAGTTAAATCTACCACGACAACATATAATTAAATCTGCCACCACAGATTAGTAAGTCTACCACAAGAGATAATTAAGTCTACCACCAAAGATTAATAAGTCTACCACAACATATAATTAAGTCTACCACCTCTAAAGACTATTAAGTCTACCACTACAGATTATTAAGTCTACCACCACAACAGATAATTAAGTCTACCACAACAGATAATTAAGTCTACCATAACGGATTATTAAGTTTACCACAACAGATAATTAAGTCTACCACAACAGTAAATTAAGTCTACCACCACAAGTTAATAAGTCTACCACAAAAGACGATTAAGTCTACCACCACAACAGATAGTTAAGTCTACCACTACAGATTAGTAAGTCTACCACAAGGGATAATTAAGTCTACCACCACTAAAGAATAAGTCTACCACAAAGGAAAAGTAAGTCTACCACCTCTAAAGACTATTAAGTCTACCACAGCTGATCAATAAGTCTATCATGCTGAATTATTAAGTCTACCACAACATATTATTAAGTCTACCACCACAACAGATAATTAAGTCTACCACAACAAATAATTAAGTCTACCACCACAGATTAATAAGTCTACCACAACAGATAATTAAGTCTACCACTACAGTAAATTAAGTCTACCACGTGAGCGGTAGACTTATTCGCTTTTGGTGGGAAGCTCATTAATGGCAGTTTCGTAAATACGTTTTTTTGTTATAAAAAAAAATAAGGGCAAATCGGGTATTAAAAAAATTTCAAGGTCGTTCTAATAATTATGAAACTTTAGAGTCAAAATAGTCAAAAACTCATTTATTAAGGTCATTCTAGTAATCCTCCCATATATATATCATGAACTTATAAGGACAATTTTCCAAACAAATATTCGTTTTTCGACTAACCACACACAAAAATTATAAACTCAATCTTCTTCACTGATTCTAAATGATGAAGAGTTTGTGATAATCAACCGCCAACTTCTATTTAGGTACTTGACGACCCCTTTCTATTTTAGGATCGTTACTGACACTTAAATAATACGAGGCTTGTTATATATAAACTCATATTTCTTTACTAACATGATCCTATTAAGAAAAAAAATCAAAACCATTTTTGAATTTTGAGTGATCGTAAACAGTCTCGAGTAGTCTATAACTCTTAATTAACTGCATGCTAGTAAGTTAAACGTATGTTGTTAGTTTTTAGAGTAGGCAACAAATTCAGATTAGGTCACCTGTATGTTTTGTATTGTATGAGGAACTATAAATGTAGGCTCCCATATTAAATTATTAGAGGATTTAATAATGTCAACACATTACACATACGAGGTCACCATGTCCCGACCGATTTTTTTAAGAATCCGCGTCATCAATACAAGACAGAGAATATTGATGAGGTATTGGGGCTGTTCGTTTATATATTCGGATATTACATATGATGTATCTAGATGATACAAATTGTTGTTCTTTTTGTATTTGGATATTTCATCTAAATGTTTCATCTGGATGTAGTTTTGTTTGTTTGATTAGTTTATGAAAATTCTCATCTACATCTAGATGCATTTAATATCCAAATGACTAAAATGTACATGCATTCCTTTTAGATTTTTGGAATTTTTTTATAAAATATTACAACTAAATATTAATTTTTTATTTAAAGTATTATTTTTTTACATATATAAATTTTAACTTTATTATTAAATTAAAAAAACATAATTCCCCAATTTTATAGGTTTAACAAGAAAATACAATTTCTCAATTTTGCAGTTTAGGCGGAAAAATACAATTCTGCCATTTTTTCGCCAAAATCGTGATTTATAATTTTGGCAGGAACACACAATTTTATGGTTTTGTGGTTTTGACGATTTTTTTTTTGCGGGAAAATGTAATTCTGCTATTTTTCCGCCAAAATCGTGATTTACAGTTTTTGCGTAAAGACACAATTTTATTTTTGGCGGGAAGATGTAGTTCCGCCATTTTCCCACTAAAATCATGATTTGTAGTTTTGGTGGGAAAACACAATTTTACGATTTGACCGCAAAAAAAAATTTGCGGGAAAATGTAATTCCGCCATTTTCCCACAAAAATCATGATTTATAGTTTTGGTGGAAAAACACAATTTTACGATTTTGGTGGATAAATGTAATTACACAATTTTGCGGTTTTGTCGGAAAAAAATATTGGCTGGAAAAATATATATTCCGCAATTTTTCTAAAGTGTGATTTTATAATTTTGGCGAGAAACACATAGTTTTATGTTTTATGGTTTTAGCAGGAAACACATAGTTTCACGGTTTTGCGAAAAAACGTAATTTCACAATTTTACAATTTTGGCAAGAAAATGATGATTTGTTATTTTACGGTTTTTAGATAATTTTGTGTGTGTAAATCTATGATTTTTACACATAAAACGAAAATATATATAAAACTAACATTATTTGAATTATAATTGTAAATGATGGTGTTTTAGACATTTACAATTTTTTGAAAAGTCATCTATATCTAGATTCACCATTTAAACTCATCTAGATAACCATTATACATCTATAATTTTTGGCAAGAGTTTTAAATGTATATCTAGATGCATCTAGATGATGTGTTTATTTGTACTAAAATGAACATAATATGTCATCTACGTCCAGATGGTCCATCTGAATGTACAAACGAACAGCATCAAATACAGAAATTATAGATCAAACAAAGATCCGAATAATATATATATATATATATATATATATATATATATATGTATTTATATTTTTTTAAAGATTTCTTCTTGCTCGGACCACACACGGCATATGATTCGTGAAACATGTTATTTCAAATTACATTCGAATTATTCGTGAAGAAAATTGTGAGAGAACACAATATTTTGTCACGTTTTTTTCTTCTCTCTCTTCAAGAATAGAGAGGCGATCTTTGGTATCTGGTAATTGGTATAATGTTATCTAACAACGAATTTGTTAGGTATCGATACTAAAAGGAACATTCAATCTATAAATCAACCATTTTTATTTATTTTGGTATTTATTCATTGCAAGTAAAATATCAAGCCACACTCCTTATTCGTCTCTAGCTACATGTAATGCTTTATCATTTTTTTCCTTATTATACTATCAAAATCAAATTAAAAAAAGAAATCAATTGTTGTGAACCACGTCTGGACTCTGCTGCCAAGTAATTTTCCGACGCGAATAGATTGCTCAATAAGGTTGTAAATTTCACGTGAACATTCTGCTTCACGTTCTGACGATGACCCCTTTTCTCTTTACATATTGTATTATTTAATCTACATATAAGTCTTAATTTTGATTAATTATGTTTTCCTTTTTGTGTCATTATTGGGAAATCGATTTTTGGATCGGGTTGGATAGTTTGGATCGTAGGCTCTGATACTATATTAAGATTCATGGACTTCCAACTCAAAATCAATTTGACAACTAATGGAAAAGTCCAATCCCTTTATATATTAGTTAGTCCTTTCACATCTTTCAGATGTGAAATCTTTTCTCCACACGCCCCCTCGAGATAATGGCTCTTATAGCCATTAATCTCGACGAATCCATCACGCTCTTTCGAGATAATGCTCTCTTCTAGCTATCTCGAGGAATTGAACTTCTCTCTGGGCCATCAATTAGTGGGCCAACTAAGTGTTTGCCTACCTGTTTGGTGAGTTCAGACGAGAAAAAAACTATCAAAGAAAAGGCAAAATCATGCATGTTTCTGGTATGTTAATTTGGCACACACGTATAGCACAATGCTCTAATTTTATGGGAGGTTTATTGAAATAACCTCAAATTTGAAGTCAATTGCAAATGTGACCCCCTCTTTCTCTTTCCTCAAAATTTTATCAAACCAACCATAAAATTCAACTTATTCACGGAAATGCCATTATATTTGAATTAATTTTTTTTTTTAAAATCAGACATTCTAAACTATAAAATAAACAACCAAATATATTAACTTATTTACGAAAATGCCATTATCATCAATATTTCCAACCACCATGAACAACCAAAATGAAGCTCTAAATGCTTTCCCAACTAATTAGGAAAGAATAACAGCTTCATTTGTGAGCTCATAACTTCTTCCTTACCCATTTCCTCTCCAATTTCATCCAAAAAACTAACTAAATTTGGTTTTCAAAATTCTTTCTCTCATAATCTATCGATTTTCAATGGTTCTTTCATAAACGACGGTTGGGCTTCTTTGTTAACGGTTATATTAGAAGTTTCAGGTGCTTGAAAGAGCTGAAAACCGAGCGCTACGTGTGATAAAGAACAAAAAACCGTGTTTTTCGATTTGGTAGACTGCACCAGAAGTCTACTAGTCAACGAAATGTTAGATTTGCAATTGACCTTTTTTAAAAATATTCAAAGTAGACTGCTCGTGAAGTCTACCTGTTTTCCTTTGATAACAAAAAAAAAACACTCGTAGACTGCAAATGAAGTCTACTTGAAAATGAGTTAGTTTTGCATTTGACGAAAACTTTGACTTTAAAGTGTAGACTTCTCCAGTAGACTTCTCCAGTAGACTGCAAATAGAGACTACTGCAAGCTTATTTCTGGCATTGACCATATTGTTGACTTTTTGAGTAGACTGCATCAGAAGTCTGTTATGTACGGACGGGTTAGTTTTGCGTTTGACCAAAATCTCAGACATTGACCAAGAAAAATATTTATCAGTAGACTTCTTATGCAGTCTACTACTTATTAAATAAATTAGTAGACTTCTTGAATAAATCAGTAGACTTCTTAAATTAGTAGTAGACTGCATTAGAAGTATGCCGATAAATGTTTGGTCAAACACAAAACTAACATTTTTTCAAAAATATGGTCAACTGCAAATGAAACCCGGCCTTTTGAGTAGACTTCAAGAAGTCTACCAGTAGACTGTAATAGAAGTCTGCTAAAAAAAAGTTAAACTTTAGTCAATTGCAAAAATAACCTTTTTATTCAGTAGACTTCTCTAAGAAGTCTACTTGAAAAAGTCAAATTCTAGTCAAATTATGGTCAAATGCAAAAGTAAACTAATAGACTGCTGCTGAAGTCTACTAGCATTTGTCGTAATTGCAAAAATAACCCATTACGTAGACTTCTCGATGAAGTCTACTGGTAGACTTCTCTAACTTCATAGAGAAGTCTACCAGTAGACTTCAGAGAGAAGTCTACTGATTTAATTTTCTTATAATTGCATTTAAAACTTATTTATAATGAATTTTTATGCTCTGCACCAATGATGGTAGTTCCGCCGTGTAACCAGACTCAAATTCTTCTCGACTCCTCTTCTCTGGTAAGCTAACAAGGCTAAGGCTCATGCTGCTTTCATTTTTCACACCAGGCTTCACCCTTGACTTCACACCCTGCTTTCTTTTATCATTAGGGGAATCAATCACACCCGTCACTTGCCAATGATCATGGGTCCATCTCCAGCCTGGTTCAAAAATAGCTGAGATTATGTTAGTTATCTTCTGGTCGTAAACATCATCATCCCACCTTGGGAACATATCTTCGTACTCATCCTTCATCACACAGCTTAGGACATTCACCTACAAAATAGACATATAAGACGTAGACCGATTAACCAGAGAAGTCTACTGGATAAGTCTACAATAGAAGTCTACTGGATAAGAGAAGTCTAGTAGAGAAGTCTACTGGAGAAGTCTACATCAGAAGTCTACTGGAGAAGAGAAGTATTGTAGAGAAGTCTATTGGAGAATGAGAAGTCTACTGGAGAAGGAGAAGTCTACAAAGAGAAATAATCAGACCTGTTTGTACATGTTCTCTTTCATGTATCTCTTGCCTCTAGATTCCTTGAAAGCCAGTAGAGGTGGAGTAGGTTTACGTGGAAAGGGACCACCATATTGGGCTGCATAATCCGGTAGAGAATAGTACACCCATATTTGGAGAACATGTACGAAACCTTCCACTGTATACGATAACTTTGCCAAGTCTTTCTCCTTCACTGACTTGATGAGGAACTTCAATGCAACCCTACCCCATGGGTAGTTCTGGAAGGCAGTGATATCCATCACAAACCTAGCAAAGTTGACATTGATGGGTGTTGTCTCCTTTTTAGCTTCAATGTAACCGGCGTATATGCATAGATATCCCAACCTGATGCGGTCTAACCGTGTCAACTCTGCACATAAACCACAAGCTTCTATTAACTCGTTCACAGTTGGACCCCTATTGACATCAACTCCCAGAAGGGTAAAAAATTGCAGCATTTCTTCAGTGACCTCTACATCTGGGTTATCCAAATTCGGAATATCACGGCAATTCAGACCGGTAATCTCCTCAAACTCAAGCAATGAAAACCTCAACGGCTTGTTACCAATCAGCCTCCATATCTCATGGGGTTTCTTGCACTCTAGCTGAGCAGTTAGTATATAATGAACCATCCTCAATGCCCAGCCAAACTTGAGAGCATGGAACCGTAGCACCACACCCAATGGAGAGAATAAAAGCTCTTCCCACTCATTTTTCCTTAAGACGTTGCCTAGAGATTCAAACAACTATGTATTTCCAGCATAGTAGTGTATGCTTTTACCCGGTTCAGGCTCATCTCCTTTGGAATAAAGCCTTGACGGGAAACTTCTTCCATCCATATCCATCATCGCATCCATATCCATCGTCTGAAGAAGTCTGCTGGTGAAATCCACTGTATTTCGATGAAGTTAAACCGAATTCGTACTTTCGGGTGGCGGCAGATCGGCAAAAAAGAGTGAAAAAAGTTAGATTCTCGAATCAGATAGAGAAATAGCGAGTAAGAGATAGTAAAATCAAAAAGAGTAGAGAGAATGAAAAGAAGGCATGAAGTGTAACCGACGGTGATGATGGAGACGGAAGGTTGTAGATCTCTTGTTTGGAGACAAAAGGTTGTAACTTTAGGTTGTAAATTTTTTTCAACTAAACCGCGTTTTTGTGGTTTTATAGGTAGGATAAATACATTGGTTAAGTTCGGTTAATTTGGATGGGTAAAAAAATTGGTTCAATTTGGTTCAGCTTAACTACACGATTTGATTAATGTTTAAGAAATTCAAATTTTTAAAATGTTTTTTAAAAAATTCAAATTTGCCTCCACATGTTTAGTAGACTTCTAAATGCAGATTTAAATCTACTCGAGAAGTCTACTAGAAAAATTCACTGGAGGAGTCTACGGGAAAGTCTACTGAAGAAGTCTACTGGAGAAGTCTACTGCAGAAGTCTACTAGAGAAGTCTACTGGAGAAGTCTACTGCAGAAGTCTACTAGAGAAGTCTGCTGTATCCAAAACCAAACATCATATAAGAAAATAAAAGCACAGAAACATAGTGAAGACCTTCGATTTGGAAACCTTTGATTACTAAACATACTGAGAGATGCAAACAAAAACACATCCTCTCACAAACCTACTGGGCTTTGATGATGCAAACAAATACACATCTTCTAAATTAAGTCTACTTCACATAAATCGATTATTTTCAATGATTATTCGAATTCCTATACCAAAACTTTTAAAACGTATAATATATTCACTCAAAAGTTAACACTTTTATGCAAATTTGACATTTTAAATATAAAAATGATAAACCCTAACTTTAACCTAAATGTAAAAACATGTTTGCAACCTATGATGTACCTTATTTGATAACCCTTTGTTTAGTATAGTATGTATTTCATTCATAACCTAATTTGTCTAAGTATGTTTAATTTTGTGAAATTGTATTTTTTACACATCACAATTGTTTATAGTAGGGTTATCAATCAAAATTTTTTATCAAAATATTTTTTGTTAATTTATAAATTTAAATTTAAAATATAATTATATAGTAGACTGTTGTAGTAGTCTATTAATCCACAAAAGTAGTTTTCATAACCTTCTTTGTCTAAGTAGGTTGAAGTATGTTTAATTTTGTGAAATTTTATTTTTCATACTTCACAATTGTTAATAGTAAGGTCATCAATCAAAAAAATTTAACAAAATTTTTTTTGTTAATTTATAAATTTAAATTTAAAATATATTTATATTGTAGACTGCTTTGGTAGTCTACTAAACCCCCTCTAGTAGACTTCTCATGGAGTCTACGCGTTGATTTTCTGACAGAAGTCTACCAGTAGACTTCTATATTACTCAGCAGACTTCTCTAGGTTAAAACAGTCATTATGCCTCCGTTTTATTGTTTGCTCATAAAGGATGTAGTTGTAATTTCACTACCCCATTGGGTTATTTTTCTCAAACATAAAATATGTGGGTTACATTTGTATTTTAAATCAATTTTAGGGTCTTTTTTTGTAACTAGATCTAATTTTATTCATGATATTTCACCGCGATTTTTCTATAAATTTACAATTTAAAACAATTGTTTTAAGTTTGTCCAAAAAAAAACAATTATTTTCTATTTGTCTGTTCATAACATTGTGAGTGACGTTGGTACCTATACAAATCCTTGAACACAAAAGTTCGACTCCAAAACGGGCTAAAGGCCCCGGTCGACAATTTTTGTGTGTGTCAATTACATTAAAATCCATTACATGTATCTAACAGATTACATTAAAATCCATTACATCCATGTATCTAACAGACGACTACATATTGTTCTACAATAAACATAAATATACCGCAAGTGAATCCAAGCATTGTTCTCTACACCTTGATAGCTCTCGGCGTGAAGCATTTCAAAAACTAGAGTCATATATATAATTTGGTTGAATTATATATACCTTGTAGTACAAAATATCTTAATTTTGAACCAAACTACTTGCATAAAACCAGTCATCTCTTGATTTTGAAAAATTTGTGGATACAAAAACGTCGCCCATAAAAAATAACTTTGTATATAATTATATATATATATATATATATAACTATATATTGTGGTTAAGAAAAAAAATAGTCTCTTTCATATTCGGCTAAGTTTGGCTTAAGCTTTTGCATAGATGTAATTAAATTTGATAGAGACTCATTATGGCCTGATTAATAATCTTTTTTTTTGTCAAATCTTGTTGTACTATCTCAAGATTCGATTCACATTTCATCAAAGTTTGGCTGAACCTAATTCAATGTTTCGCACAACTAATATAGCAAAAAGAAAATGATAATGTGTGGCATTGTAATGCTTGTATCGTTATTTTTAAGGAAGATTGTATCATATGACAAGTAAAATGGTAAAGAAACTGTACTTGAAATTGTGACGAGTCCTTTGTTTGGTCATATAAACATGTGGATGGTCGATGATTCCCCTTTCTCCTAACATGCAAGAACATTTGCTTTTATATAGATATATCTGACACCAGAACTATACATTATACAATTCATGTCACAACTCAGAATTAATTGCTTTTGAACCTCCAATACAGAATCCAATGTCACAAACACAAATTAATCAGATAGTATCAAGCAGATTCAACAAAGAACTAAACAAGGAAGAGACTTAACTGATGAAATCTCACTGCGATCTTTTTCTTCTTGTTATATACAAAAATATCGACTGAGACCTTTGCTTTCAAAACTATTAGTTGTGTCATTATAAATGCGTTCCACGCTCAATTTTGCTAGTTACCTCACAATCTGGAGTTCTCTTTACCAGCAGAGCTTCTTTCTCTGCACCATATTACCAACCGTTAAAACATAGATACCGAAATGTAAGTGAAGCGAAAATAGCTGCAAGAGAAGACAAAATAACCTGGTACTTAGTTTCCTCTTTCCGGTCTATGTAACCCAAAAGTTCTTCTTGCCTCATTAAAGCCTCATGTAATGCCTGCTCAAGACCAATATTCGGTTATTACAAGGTTCATAATGAGTCATTATCAGCATCTTTCAGGGTTTAGAATCAGACTGTAAATACCTTTTTAGTGTCGATGAGCTCTGCTTCTAGTGCATCCACACGATAAACCGCAGCATTCAGCAACTCCTCTTTCTCACGAGGCATCTCGGATTTCCTACGGTGAAGGGTTTCTATCTGTTTCTCAAGATCCCCTAGTCTGCTTACAACAGAGGAAATTATAGCTCCTTCAGTGATAGTTGGACGAGAAGGTGAAGGAGGACGAGATTCCCTTGCGAATGGTTCATCACACAGCTCAGCTCTAGCGCTTGACGAATTCATCTGTGAGTATTTTTCAGTCTGTGGCAGAGCCAAAGATGCGAGGAGCGTGCAAAGGTTTATGAAGAACGCAGTTAGCCACCTCCATATATGACTAACCGTTCCTATTTTTCCCAAACTTGATGATGTATATTGAGGATCTGCAACACATTCCATTATCTATTACATGCAACTTTAGGTCCGTAACATTCAAATTTTGCTTCGCAACTGTGTAAATGTCTCTTAAGTATTTGGTTTCCATTCTTACCTTCCGAAGCATTTGACATCTCTTGGGGCTGCCAAGCAACATCCACAACTTTGTCCACCATTGGAACACACTCTTCATACTCAGATAAAACAGTAGGACTTATTTTACCATTGGCCTTGATCTAAAATAAGTATAATAGCATGTCAGGTCCGGTAAGAGCAAAGAACTTCTACGTTTTAATGTCACTTTTGTACATGCCAACGCTTACATTTTCCGAAACAGGAGTCAACTTGGGTACATGACTATTCATATTTGCTATCGGCGAAGCCATCTCTTCCACTTCAGACCCTGACTCTGCTGTTGATGTGTCACTAACTTTCATCTGAGCAAAGAGAGGATACTATTACAATCTGATAAAAATTTCACCAAACAAAAAACAAAAGTCTTATGTTCCAAGTACCAAAAAAAACTCACCCCTGAATAATTTGGCTTATCAGATGAAGATATTTGGGAATCACTGTTTAAGACATGCCTACAGAACTTCCCACCACTGCGACCCATCTGCACGAATGCTGAGAAATCATTAGATGAACATATCTATATCCTTTTCCGATTTAACATAAGCATAACAGAAACATAACGAACAATAAGATGACGAATATCATTATATCAATAAGATACTCCACCTTTAGTATCTCAGGGTCTTTCCACGGACCTTTATCAGACCGCATACAACCTCCCTGATCTGCACAAGTGCAAGTACCGCCGAGAAAATCTGGCAGCTGGCTGAACAAGTTCCAATTATGGTCAGATGATTAATGTATTCTGAAGATGTGATAAGAAATAAAAACACTCAAGACTCAAAACTCCCCACCTTGCATCAATCATCTCAAGTAATTTGTTCTGGTACTTGTTGCCAAGGACCTATTAACATCACATTGATGCAATTAAGTTTTCTACGATAAAATATGTAGAAGTAGATACATAAAAACAACGATTTAAGTTACATCTATCTTCGAGACAGTCTTTGGATCAAGAAACGATTTCACCGTGCCCCAAAGCATTTTAAAACCAGGGCCGGCACTGATGATGACCATACGGTGAAGTGTCTGCACATATGTCATATTCCATGTTATTAAACTATGCTCAAAAACAGGTTTTTCCTACAAAATCAATGGTAGGCTATAATACCTCAGGGTAGTTATCATTATCAATCTTTTGCAGCTGGATTATAAGATCCCGCGCAGATTTTGTAAAATTCTTTAATCCCTGCAAACATATATAGAACGATGCAGAGAGGTTAAAGGAAACCGCACAAGGAAAGATTTCGTAATTTGGTTAGAAAGGAAAAAAACATGTACCACGCCTTGGACATCGAGAATTGTTGTACTGGAATCAATGTGTCTCTTCGCAGCAATGCAGCAAGCTGGAAACTTGACAGTAACAGTTTTCTCAAATTCTTTAACATGGTATCTCAAATATCTTTCCAATGTAGTGACTTGCATGAGTTTGCTTGGGTCGACTCTTCCCAATCTTTCAATGTAAACAGGTCTTCCTTCTTTATCAACACCATGATATCCCTGAGGGTAGTACTTGAGAACTTGATCCAATTCAGGAAACTCAAAGTCCTGGAACGAAGAAATCAGTCAGTAACTATCCGCGTAAATTCAAATGCTTGGGGAAAAACTTCATACCTCCAGAATTGTGTCTGTACCAAAATCCCTCCTCCACTGAATCATGTTACTCCACATTGACTTTGCTTTTCCGAGATCGAATTTCCGAGCTTTCAGGAATCTGCAGAAATAAGGAAATGTTCAAGAAATAAGACAATGTCCTCTCTACATGATCTCACCATCCACATAAAAGCCTTAAAAAAACTCAATTTGTGCCACCAAAATGCATTCACCAATCACCACTAAAATCTTTAAAACTGAATATTATATTTTGTGGGGAGGGAGAAACAAATGACCTCAACATGATGTGATAATCATCAAGCCTTAAAGGAAGCAAATGATCAGAGATGAGTGATTGTCTGAATTCAGACACGTATCTCAATTCATCAGCATCATGTAAGTCTTCGAAGGTAAGAGATAGTGTCCGACCACTGCTTCCACTCCTGCTAGGCCTTCTCCTACTCAGAGAACGTCTGAATTTGCTAGAAGCTTTCGATGCTTTCTTCTTGAAAATCCCAATTCGAGTTTTCTTCTCATCCTCTGAGAAAACTTCGAAATCAGATTTCCGTTCTCTTCTCTCATCATTGTTGGAGAAACCTTCAAAACCTTAAAAGAGACAAAAAAACATTATATTTATAACAAAAACCCATTAAAAGTCAAAAACAGATTCAGGGTTTAACTTAACAGATAGCCTCAAAAGCAAAATACAACCGAATCATAACCCTAGCGAAATTGGCAAAATCTAGGACGATCAAGGAGGTAAGAAAAAGAATTGACTTACAGGGTCTTGTGAATCGATCAAGAGGACCCGACATGGATCGAATTTGACCAAAAATAACTCCAAAAATCGGACCTTTAGAACTCCGAAACCCCGAAATTGACAGAGAGAGAGATTGAAGAAAACGGAAGAGGAAGATGAAGAAGTAACTGAGAAAGTAAAATTAATTTTCTACAGTTATGAATTTCATGGCCGCCGGAAAAAAATAAAATCATAGCCTCTTCATTTTTTTATTTTTTTTCAACTATCAAGACACGTGGCGAGTAACCGCTCATCACGTGGAATCTCATGGTTGGCGGGAACTTGCTTCTATTTTGGCTTTACGCTAGAGTTCGTTTTTTGTTTTTGGTTCGGGTCGATGAAGAGGATTAGTTTTCAGTTTTTGAATTAAAATAGTCTAAAATATAGTATAACTCATTTTCTTTTTTGATAAAGTAGTATAATTCATTTTCAGTTCAATTATACGTGCAGCCCTGCAAATCCGATGATCTGGTCTTTACAAGTACAATCTTAATATGGTAAAGACAAAAACGAAATAAATAATTTTTTTGTCAAAAGGTTTTGAGCTAGTTACAAAAAATGATCCCTAAATTGATTTGAAATACAAATATAACCCACATATTTCATATTTGAGAAAAATAATCCAAAAAGGTAGTGAAATTACAACTACATCTTTTATGACCAAACAATAAAACGGAGGCATAATGACTGTTTTAACCTAGAGAAGTCTGATGAGTAATATAGAAGTCTACTGGAAGGGGTTTAGTAGACTATCAAAGCAGTCTACTATATAATTATATTTTTAAATTAAATTTATAAATTAACAAAAAATATTTTGATAAAAAATTTTGATTGATGACCTTACTATAAACAATTGTGAAGTATGAAAAATAAAATTTCACAAAATTAAACATACTTAAACCTACTTAGACAAATTAGGTTATGAAAACTACTTTTGTGGTTTAGTAAACTACTACAGCAGTCTACTATATAATTATATTTTAAATTAAAATTTATAAATTAACAAAAAAAAATTTGATAAAAAAATTTGATTGATGATCCTACTATAAACAATTGTGAGTTGTGAAAAATAAAATTTCACAAAATTAACAAACTTAGACAAATTAGGTTATGAATGAAATACATATTATATTAAACAAAGAGTTACCAAATAAGGTACATCATAGGTTGCAAACATATTTTTACACTTAGGATTAAAATTAGGGTTTATCATTTTTATATTTAAAATGTCAAATTTGCATAAAAGTGTTAACTTGTGAATATATTATACGTTTTGAATGTTTGGAATAATTTTTGGTATAGGATTTCGAATAATCATTGAAAATAATCGATTTATGTGAAGTAGACTTCATTTATAGGATGTGTAGACTTCTCTAGTAGACTTCTCTTGTAAACTTCTCTAGTAGACTTCTCTTGTAGACTTCTCTATAAATTTCTCCAGTAAACTTCTCCGGTAGACTTCTCTTGTAGACTTCTCTATAAATTTCTCCAGTAGATTTTTCAAGTAGATTTCTCCAGTAGACTTCTTTTGTAGACTTCTCCAGTAGACTTCTCCAGAAGTCAATAATAGAAGTCTACATAAGAAAACTACTAGAGAAGTCTACAAAAGTTCTCCAGTAGACTTCTCCAGAAGAAGTCTACTAAACGAATTAAAACTGCATTTAGAAGTCTACTAACATATGGAGGCAAATTTGATTTTTTCAAAAACATTTGAAAATTTTGAATTTTTTTATAAAAAAAATTAAAACATTTTAAAATTTTGATTTTTCCAAAAACATTTGAAAAATTTGAATTTTTTTAAAAAAAATTAAAACATTTTTAAAAATGATTTTTTTTTTTAAATTAACCTAGCCTAATCGCCTTCTCACCCCCAGATCTGATCTCTCCACTTGCCCATTTCTTCTTCTTCTTCTTTTTCTTCGAGGAGGTCCAGGTTGCCGGAGCAGAATCACGACGGTCGGATCTCTACTCCCCCCACCGCATCTTCGTTGGAGCCCAAGGCTCCTCCTCACTCATCTGACTACGCTCCTTACCCTAAGCTCGACCCTAATGAAGTTACTCCTCCTCCTCCTCCTGCTCCAATCTCCGGCAATGCCGCCACCACCATGCCGCCGGAATTCAATATCGATCTCTCTCCGATTTTGCATCCTATCGAATTTCTGAGTTTGATTGATTGATTTTTGGTTTTGGGGTTTAGATACGATGGATTCTGTGAAGGATACGCTTGGAAAATGGGGGAAAATGGCAGCAGACGCCACCAAGAAGGCCGAAGATCTCGCTAAGTTATATATGCTTTAGATATTGGAGTTGCTGCGTTGTTTGTTTGATGTAAGATTTTGTCAAGAACTTTGCAAGTATTAACTCTTTTTGTCTCAAATATTCAGGTGTCTTCGAGTCTTGGATTTAGTCGCAGCCTCACATCATCAAGATTTTCGGGTGCTGCCATTGCTACTGGACCATCTTCATCTCTACAGTTCTGTGACAAACTCTGTAACACATGTGAATTGTTTAATGCATTTTTCGATTCTTTAAGAGTTTTTTATAGAGGCTGAGAAGAATCCTACTCCACCTGCAGTTTGCTCTGGAAAACGTGAGAGGGTCAGTCATCAAATCAAACCAAATCCATTTTCCTTTGTTTCAGTTTCCTGTAATTTGTTTACTTAAGAAACAACTTCAAGTTCTTGAAATGTTTCAAAACTGTTTTTGCAGTGCATTATTGAGAAAGAGAAAAACTTCAAGGAGCCTGGAGAGAGATACCGTTCCTTTACACCAGAGAGGTACTAACTGTTTTTTCTTGTTTTCTGATAATACCTATTGCATAAAGTAACATACATGTTCTTAATGTTTTACGGTTTAATTTCAATTTCAGACAAGAACGATTCATCCGTAGATTGATTGAAGCCTTATCCGACCCTCGAATCACACACGAAATCCGCAGCATCTAGATTTCTTAGTGGTCTCAGGTATATAACATAAATCTCTTGTACAGTTTTAAAAGTTGTGAAGTTTGGTAACATTTTTGATACTGGTTGGGTAAAATGTGTGTGAAAACAGGCTGATAAGTCACTCGGACAGAAGCTTGCAAGCCGTCTCAACGTGGGACCAAGCATCTAAGAAAAGTGTTTGGTAGTGAAAAATTTCTTGATTGGTCTTTGTGTGGTTCTAATCAGCAGAGAAGAAGAGAGATGAGAAAGAGATCAGATTTGCCATAATATATAATCTTCAAATCATGTGGATCTTATAATGTTGCTATGTTGTAATATTATTGTTTCTTATATAGGCTCATTTTGTTTGGCAATGAGTTTTGCAGGTTTTGGTCGGATGGGAAGGTTGGTACTCCGCATTGCAACATCCAGGGATGATATTGACGTTGTGGCAGTGAATGACCCATTCATTGATGCCAAGTACATGGTAAGGATGTCTTTTAGCTGGTTATTTATTAGCAGGGTATTTCTTGAAGCGCTATGTATGATCTGTTCTTAGTTGGAATCACTCTCTTGCTTGCTTGAACTTATATTGTTTGATGCATCGGTGGATATACCGGTGGAAGATGATACTCAAAAAAGGATATACCGGTGGCGCTGTGATCAACGTGATCATCATTGTGATTGCGAGTGCAATGTAAGTAAAAGCCGAGGCGATCACTTACATACATATTACCTTAGGCTTTTATTACTTCATCAATGACGGTTATATTCTGTTTTTATAATTCGTTTAGGTCTAACCGGGAGGACAGAAACAGAGGATAGCGATTACTAGAGCGATTCTTAAAGATCCTCGGATCTTGCTTCTAGATGAAGCAACAAGCGCGCTCGATGCGGAATCCGAAAGAGTTGTTCAAGAGGCTTTAGACAGAGTGATGGTTAACCGGACTACGATTATCATCGCACATCGGTTAAGCACGGTGAGAAGTGATTATATGATTGCGGTAATTCACTGCGGAAAAATGTTAGAAAAAAGTTCTCATTCCGAGTTGTTGAGAGATCCCGAAGGAGCTTATTCCGAGTTGTTGAAAAATTGTTATTCAAATTTCTGGTTTTATAATCTCATTTGTGATAATTTTGTGTTCGCTCTCTTGTGATTCAATGTGATAAATTTTTTTATCATAATAAACATCATTCCGCAAAACATCACTTAGCAACGCAAGTAAACAATTTGGTCTTGTTATATGACTCGATAATCCAAATTCTATACTTGAACCTACAAACAACTCGTTGTTCTTGTTATATGACTCGATAAACCAAATTCTATACTTGAAACTAAAAACATATATTTACTCCAAAATATTTTATAAAAATCCAAAGACAAAATAAAGTTGTTAGAGAAGTCTACCAACAATAGATAAGCACTACTAAAACAAGAAAATTGATTTATACAACAACTATTGCACCTAAATATGTCAAATTCACACACAAGGTAACACATTAAATAACACACATGTGAGAGAAAAAAATCTAAAAAATTCATTATAGATATATTTTTTAAATGCATTTATACAAAAATTAAATCTGTAGATTTCTCTATGAGGTCTACCAGTAGACTTCATAGAGAAGTCTACCAACAATGGCTAAGTACTACTAAAACAAGAAAATTGATTTATACAATAACTATTGTACCTAAATATGTCAAATTCACCCACAAGGTAAAACATTAGATAACACACATGTGAGAGAGAAAAAATCTAAAAAATTCATTATAAATATGTTTTAAATGCATTTATAAAAAAATTAAATATGTAGACTTCATAGAGAAGACTACCAACAATAGCTAAACACTACTAAAACAAGAAAATTGATTTATACAATAACTATTGCACCTAAATATGTCAAATTCACACACAAGGTAACACATTAGATAACACACATGTGAGAGAGAAAAAAATCTAGAAAATTTATTATAAATAAGTTTTAAATGCATTTATAAAAAAATTAAATCTGTAGACTTCTCTATGAAGTCTATCAACAATAGCTAAACACTACTAAAACAAGAAAATTGATTTATACAATAACTATTGCACCTAAATATGTCAAATTCACACACAAGGTAACACATTAGATAACACACATGTGAGAGGAAAAAAACCAAAAAAATCATTATAAATAAGTTTTAAATGCATTTATAAAAAAATTAAATCTGTAGACTTAGATTTCATAGAGAAGTCTACATAATGGGTTATTTTTGCAATTGCGACAAACACTAGTAGACTTCACTAACAGTCTATTAGGTTACTTTTGTATTTGACCAGAATTTGACTTTTTCAGTAGACTTCTCTATGAAGTCTACTAAATAAAAAGGTTATTTTTGCAACTGACCAAAGTTTGACTTTTTCAGTAGACTTCTCTTGATGTATAGAAGTCTACTAGTAGACTGCAAGAGAAGTCTGCTGAAATGTGTAGACTCCATTCTGAAGTATACCCAAAAGGTCAGGTTACATTTGCAATTGACCAAATTGTTGACTTTTCGAGTAGACTTCTACTCTGAAAAAATGTTAGTTTTGTGTTTGACCAAACATTTATCAGTAGACTTCTTATGCAGTCTACTACTTATTTAAGAAGTCTACTGGTTTATTTTATAAGTAGTAGACTGCATAAGAAGTCTACTGATAAATGTTTTTCTTGGTCAATGTTTGAGATTTTGGTCAAACGCAAAACTAACCCTTCCGTACATAACAGACTTTTTATGCAGTCTACTCAAAAAGTCAACAATCTAGTCAATGCCAGAAATAATCTCGTAGTAGACTCTATTTGCAGTCTACTGGAGAAGTCTACTCTATAAAGTTAAAGTTTTGGTCAAATGCAAAACTAACCCATTTTCAAGTAGACTTCATGTGCAGTCTACTAGTATTTTTTTTGTTATCAAAGGAAAACAACAAGTAGACTTCATGAGCAGTCTGCTTTGAATATTTTTAAAAATAGTCAATTGCAAATCTAACCTTTCATTGACTAGTAGACTTCTGGTGCAGTCTACCAGATCGAAAAACACAATTTTAGCTCTGTTTCCGCCGTAAAGCTCGGTTTTCAGCTCTGTTAAGCACCTGAAACTTCTAATATGACTTTTAACAAAGACCCAACCATTGTTTATGCAATAACCATTGAAAATCGATAGATTATGAGAGAAAGAATTTTGAAAACCAAATTTAGATAGTTTTTTGAATGAAATTGGAGAGGAAATGGGTGAGGAAAAAATTATGAGCTCACCAATGAAGCTCTAATCCAAGAAAAATCAGTTGGGAAAGCATTTAGAGCTTGATTTTGGTTGTTGTTGGAAATATTGATGATAATGGCAATTTTGTAAATAAGTTGATATATTTGGGTGTTTAATTAATAGTTTTGAATATCTGATTTAAAAAAAGAAAAATTCAAATATAATGGTAGTTTTGTAAATAAGTTAAATCTTATGGTTGGTTTGATAAAATTTTAATAAGGAGGTTACATTTGCAATTGGCCTCAAATTTGAAATTATTTCAATAAGTATTCCAAAGAGTTTTTTATCAAGTTGATTTATTTATTAAAGTTTTAATTAATTTAATAAGAGTAAGATAATTACAGAAGATTAATAATAGTGATATGTACAAAAACATCACGATCACGTGACAGTAGAAACATTTTATTTTTGTGTTTTTTGGGGAATTTTATTTTTTATTTTTTTGGTGTGAATGTTAAGATTTTTGGGGAATTTAATACGTGCACAAGTGTAGATAAAAAATAAAAATAAAAAGTATTCTTCAATCTCCACCCGTCCACCGTATGAGTTGCAAGCATTTCTTCCACCACTGATTTGATCACAGCTTTTGACAACGGCTTCTTCATTATTTACATAAAGTATTTACAGGCCGGCCCATTTGTTATAAGGGCATGTGCCTAAAAATATTTTTAGGCGTTATATGTTATATTTTTAAAATATAGGGTTTTTTTTATAAATTTACAAAAATATAAGACCTTTTTTTAAGAATTTAATAATAATTTAGAAATTTTTGCAAAAAAACACATGTTGCACTCTTTTAGAGCTGGACCTGAGTATATTTACATATATATTTATACTCAGTATACGAGCTGAAGAAAGAAAAACAAAAAGCATAGCAAACATTACTAATCTTGGTAACATAGTATTTTAAGCCATCGATGAGTTTCTCTTACCATAATTGTCATGTGTATTTCCTTAATTTGTCTTTTGCCTGAAACTGGCCAAGTTTGTTTCTCCACTCAGCTGCAAAATCATATATGTGAAAATTGAGAACTTGATGAGCAAGTTTATTCAAGTCAAACATGGGTTAACCTTGTGGTAAATAGTGTTAATATAAACTCTGGTTAAGTTATGTTTTTGGGACCATAAGATAGGCTTCTACATTGCTGCAAGTTTCGCTTAAGAAGGACAGTTTGTCCATTTGTGCCTAAAGACTTGTTTGTCTCAATCACAAACGTGATTAAAGGTGTCACTTTTAGCGTTTGGTTGATGCACTAGGTTTGAAGAAGTCTCACCTATATAAGAGGTATCTTGGATATGAAAAAGAGTTGGAGCCGCACAAAGAGAGTAAAGAAGACAAGATGAGAGAAACCATTGTTCTTTGGTGAGTGTGTTTCTCAAGTAGTACATGGACAGACACAGAGTGTGTTCATGAGCGAGTTAGCTATGTAGATCACTTGTATCCGTGTAAATATTGTTCTCCTTCTAGTGGATTCCGAGCATGAGTCTCGGGGAGATGTAGCGACCTCGTTAATGGGCGTGAACTCCTTAAATTTTGTGTGTGCTCCCCTTTCTTTCTCTAATCTCTCAATACTCTGTTTCCGTGCTACTTTCTGTAGTAGTTTCCTGTTTGACTCAAACTACTTCAGGTATTGGTTTGTTGGGGTTTAAGCTCTTGAAAGTTAACATCTTTAGGTCATCTAAAACCTAATAATATAGAAACCAAACAAAATAATTGAACTTGAATCATTGATTCTTACCCAAGAACATGAAAACCCATAAACTTGCACATATTATTGTCAATGAAAATTATGGACATTCTCTCAGGTGAGGATCAAGATCACTGGAGATTATATATAATGAGACACACAATTGTTTGGGACGAACATTAGGGTAAACAACCGGTGTTTGAAGCGACCTCATCTTTTACACAACCAATTTGAGTAATTTCAGAAATACACCACAAAAGATCATAAAAGAGAAACAAACACAATCAATAGCGATCGGTGTGTTCTTGATCAAAAGAACTGAAAATTATACTTTATGTATAAAATTCTTTTGAATCTCTGCGATAACCAGTAATCGAAACACCAGAAAATAGTGAGATTTTACCCAAATTTTTTGTAAGATTCAATTGGTTAGATGAATAGAGGGAGTATCCCGCACAGAGAGATCAATAAAGAGCAGATAAGAGAGAGGGAGTGTGACATACCTCTCTGTCAAATTAATCGACTCGTGTCACTTTAATTGACGAATTTACCCTTTTCACCGATTTTTTTTTTTTTTGCATTTGCTTTATGTTCGTGAATTGTGGTAGAGAAGGAGAATGGTAAAAATGAAAATTCAGGTTATCTGTGATTATGACGTCAAACGTTAACTTGTAGAAAAACTGACGAGTCATCGAATAACAGTCGCATAATAAATTATGCCTAATTGGATAGCACGTATACGGTGCATGTGTCAGGATAGTTATGGATAAGGTTGTTGGGGAATAATGACTTAGTGGAGATGTAGAAAACTGTTTTGTAGTTTAAAGTCAATGTCACCAAGAATGGGCTTAAGCCCATTTAAATATCTATTGGGCCAATTTTTACATGTCAATGGCTTCACATTATTTAATTTCGTTTAGGACACACTTCACTTTACAATCAACCTTCAGAACAAAATGGTTGCTGAATTAGGTCAATTCAGGCGCTTGTGTTCTATTTATGTTTAGGTCTTCTTTTCTTTCGGTTCAAACTCGAAAACCGACCTTTTAGATTTTTAGTTTGTATGAATTTATGTACCGATGAAACTTAGCACACCAATCCTCTGAGTAATAAAAATGTCGTTTGATATTATATCATCATTTGTCTCGGCCTTGCATGAAAATGCAAATGTACTAAAAAGATGTATATGTTGAGATTCTTAGAATAACGATTGTTGTTTCTACCGCCTACCGGACCACCACTACTTAATTTTTTCCATGCTTTCGCCAATTTATTGCAAGGGTACTAAAATAATACGCGAATGTATAAATTAAAGAAACTCATGTTTCATACCAAAAAAAAAAAAAAAACTGATGTTCCAATGAAGGTTTTGGTAAAAAATTATTATTGTTTTTGTTAGGCAAAAGAACAACAAAATTTATTTTCGTAAGCTTTAGTAATAACTAATAACTAGTTAAGCTTTCTAACCAAGTCAGCATTTTTACATCCCATTTTTTTTTTCAGGATGATTAAAAAGTTATCTTATTTTATTGAAATTTGTTTTAACATAACTCAATCCTTTTTGTTTAACTCGATTCCTTAAACATTTCTTCACCTAATGGATAACACACGTGAAACTCGGGAGTGAAATGATCATTTGTCGCCACGGACACACGACACGCCTCTTCATATGCAGACAATTTAGTTAAGGACCATTTGTCGCCACAATACAAAAGAAAACTTAAATGCGTTTTTGACTTCATTATATATTCTTTACAGCCATTCAAGTCAAAAATATAGCATACACCTCTTTTGGATCCTTGTGGAGTCTCTTTCATCTCTCATCTTGATATTGGAAAAATAATTATCCCTATAGATGTCCACAATCTTATATGTAGTTCGATTCTTTCGGATACATTTTGATCTTAGGTCAGTCAAAATTATATCATACTCTAGGTTTATTAGAAAATTCTGTGAATGAGTACACTACTCAACGGCTAAATTTTACAATGAAGAATTAGTCAAATAGTAAAAATATGGATCTTCCTAGTTATCATAAAACAAAAAAACAATATATTTTACTCGGTTAGTCGGTTTAAGGTTATTGTGCATACAAGTTTTTTTCATGTGACGAAATGATACGTATGTTGGAATTGTCGTTGAAAGTTGTAGTTTGTAGGGTTAAAATTTGTCCTCTTACTCAAAAACATACAATTTGCAAAATTCCGATATACTTATGAATACCATTAACCTTAACGTAATAAAGGTTTACTTTTAATTAGCACATGTTACAGATAGATCGATTTTATCACGGAATTAAATCATATTACATGAATAGTTACAAATTCATTGCAACGGTTGATCACATTTGATTTAATATATCATAATCTATAACGTCTTTGGGGTTTAGTGATTTTTTCTCAAAGTATTTACCTAGTTTAGTTATATTTATTCTTTAGTATAAAAATCGAATAATGCTAATTAAAGTGTTCTTACTCATGAACTTTGTTATGCAAGGATGATATAAAAATAAAATATCGCTGATTTATATTAAAATAAAATAAAAAGAATCTGTAAATCTCTTGAGTAAACATGTTTATTTTATGTACCGTTGAATCATCCTTTTCATTCACAAATTTATCATGTTTTTATATTAACTCATATTATTGGTATTGGAACTTGAGAACGTAACAATTATTTAGAAAAAACATCGATAGGTTTATTATAAACCCTTCTGATACTATTTTACACTCTTGCTTGTTACAAGAGTCTTGTAGATAACCACAAATCTAGACAAAGTAACCAGAAGCTTCTTCCAGCTCCGGCGAAGGATCAATCCTCGCCGGAGAAACAGAAGGATCCTTCACAATCCGTTGAATCTCCGATTTATCACCCCATAAACTATATTTAAGAAACGCAACCACAATTCCACCCACAAATTTCCTCATCTCACTCTTTTTTCCTTTCCCGTTCTTACACATACAACCCGCCATAAACCCGGCAAAACCGGGCAAATCATCGTCCAACATATCCATATGTCCGAAATCCGCAGCCACGAAATGTGCCTTGGTCGCTTTACACTCATTATAAAACTCCACATGGTTCACTTCCGCTGGTGCACATGGTGGCATCACATTCTTCATTTTCGGTCCAAGTCCGGTTCCCACCACTGCAACCGGTATGTCTAGGTCGAACGATTCCGGTTCATACGTCAAGATTTCCGGATCCGTTCGTAAGTATTTGTTTGGTCCTGCGACTGGATCGATTCCTATTAGAGCTGAAAATTTGAAGGATGTGTCTAATGTTGCGGCATGACCTAACGCAACCGCAAACGCGGTTTTCCCACCACGGCTATGGCCCACGAGTGCCGTGTATTTGCGATTAGCATTTACCGAATTTGGGAGGTGAGATTTGAGGTTTTCCGACGTCCAGTTTATCACTTTTCCAGCATCGTTCACTTCTACTTGCCCTCCCGGTGGTAATAACTTGCAAAGCTGTCATTTCAGGTAAATAAATATTTATTTAACATGTTTTTAAATACTTCCAGTAAAAGCTAAAACTACGTATATGCAGAGGATATTTTTAAAATGTTATTTTGTAAAAAATGAAGATAACCAATACATCTGAAACTGATTTGTAAGATAAAAATAATTTATAATCTATAGTACATGATTATACTATAAATATTACTAAAAAAAACCTTATAATTGTTTACCTGTGGGGCTACAAGAATGTAGCCATGAGAAGCGACGTGGTTAAGAACATCAGAGTAGAAGTCGTTGCGAAGATAAAACCCATGGAAGAATAACACGACGGGATAAGTTCCGGCGACTGTCGGGGAGGTGATTCTCACCGGCTTTGGAGGCGCCGTTGAATCATTTCCCGAGGGATCCACCGTTGTTACGGTTGTCGGAAGGCTGCCTCTCTCAAACGCACTCGGAGTTGCCACCGGAAAAAACGTCTCAGTGTTCTCCATAGCCGCCATTGAAGTTTATTTTGTATATGAATCTCTCGAGCTCTAGCTAGTTGTTTCTATTTATAGAGGAGAATCCAGAATGTGATTTTTCTTATCCTTTGTTTTCCTTTCTATTCATGTGGTTCTCGGCTTTTCGTAATATATTTAAGAGATATTTTTAAAATATTTATGATAACGATAAATGCATGGGCTACATAAATAATAGAGCACGTGCATGATGATTCCAATGGTAACGAGTTGTTTCGGTCTTTGCCATATCATATGGTGTTCAGATTGGTAACCTCTTTTGCAAATGTAGTATAGTTCGTTTGAAACGGGCGGTTAAAACGGTCGTTTGTAAAACGAAGTTGCAAACAAACGATTGATAAAAAAATTGTTTGAATTAGACATAAGCATTCGGGTAACTATTCGGATTTCGGGTTGGTTATCGGATTCTCGATTTTAGGAATTTAATATCTATTCTAGTATTTAGAAATTTCGGTTATCCGAAATACTCATACTCGTACTACTTAAAGATTATGCAAAATATTCATAATTTCCTTTTTTGCATTTAATTCGATTTAATTATTTTAAACTCGAATTACCCAAAAAAAAATTGGTTATAGCTAATTAAATTGGTTATTTTTATCTAATATATCTACAATACCCAAATTGATCGAAAAGTGCCTAATATATGAATATATCTGATTTTAAATCCAAGTATTTTTAGGTTAATTTATGTTTCAGGTATTTCAGATATCCGTTCAATTTTTGGTGCGATTCGCTTTCAAAGTGAATAATTATAATATATATTTACTTATATTTTATATTATTAAATTTAAATTATTTTTCAATGCATTATATTTTAAAATCATTTTAAAAAAATTATTACATAATTTTATTTAATTATACTATTCAACCACTATAATGCTACCAATCAACCTTATATTTGTATTGTTCTCTATTATCCAACCGCTTTCTCCAACCACTGATTCTAACGGTTTTGTTTCAGATGACCCTTTGTTGAACCGCTCAAAAACTTTCAGCCGCTCGTTTCAAACAGATCACCAATTGGACCCAATTAACTAGGTAAATTATCCGTTAGATTCGATGCGATCCGGTATTTATTTTGATTAAATTCGTAAAAATTCGGATATCTGTTACGAATAAAAACAAAGCAAATATTAAAATTTAGTATACGTCTAAAACGAAGCAAATCACAAATACTTGTTTCAAAAATCTAAATATCTTCTCCGATTCGTATATTACTTATATATACATATAATTTAGACATTTGACAAAAATATTTATAGTAAAAATATGTAGATTAGCTTTATAATTAAAATATATTTTACTTCTTATTTTTTTAATATAAAAAATATAAGTTTCATTTTCACCATTTTAATATTCCACTTTTATTTTTCTTTAGTTATATCGAATATAGTTAGATAATTTCATATATTTATTCACTGATTAGTTTTAAATATTATATTAAAACAATTTTTTATATATAAATATTGTGTTTTGATTATTATATTTTGTTTAAAACGAATATCCGTGAATATCCAAATATCCGTAAATATCTAGAAAAAATCTATAATTTCGTAATTTTGGATATATGAAATTTTCTGAAACAAAACAAATTGGAAAAATAGATGTCTGACAAAAACAAATCGAATCATAAATACTGTATTTTTTTCGGATATCCGCTCCTTGTCCAACTCTAGTATTATATAGTATGAGGATGTCAAATGGTAATACAAACGTGGAAAATTCCGAATACATAGTCCGCAAATGTCAACTAACATTTAGCGCGGAACTTTAGAAGATCAAAGCACGATTAAATTGGGAACGAATTTTTTTGTGATTTAGTGCTCGCGTCTTCCATCTATCAGTTTCTTTTTTTTCTTTTGAAAACAGAAGTTATTCAGACATCGCCGAAGAACCGTCAGTACACTTTTTTTCTTGCCTCTTCTCTTGATTTTTGGATTTCATAAATTAGAAATTTGTGCTTCCTTACGATGGCATGGCATATAAGATTCGATAGAAACGTCAAATTTGTCAGGGCTGGTTGTGTCAACTCGAAATCAACTTTGATCCGGTTTGATGAAACAAAACATCAAGAAGACTACGGGATGTATTCAATTTTGTATTTGTGAAGATTTCGTGTGATTTGTATTAAAAAGACAAATCATATGTTATTGAACACATGAATTTTAAAATTTTTTTTAAAATCTATTTTGAAATCCACCGTTATTGGAAATATTTTAAGGTGTTTTGATGGAGTTTCTTAGTTAAAATTATAAAATGACAAATCACATAGTTTTAGATGAGATTCTAGAGTATTTTAACTAAAATCTCTAAAATCATCTTATAACTCATCTAAAATCAAATCACTTCAAATCTTCACAAATACTAGATTGAATACACCACTTACAAACTTTTTTCAATCGTATTAACAAAAACAAAACAAAATAGATAAGACAATTAGCCGCCAGAAACAAAGTCATGGTAAGCTTTGGTGGGTTAGATATTTGGTATACGATAGTTCGTCTTAAAAATTAATCGGACTTCTAATATCGTTGGCTGGTTTTGTTTGAACCTTGTAATTCAAATAGACCAAATTCCCTGTAATCTTAAGATATTGGGGACCAAAAACGAAAATAGAGAAAAGCAAAAGTAACACCGAACTAAAAAAAAAAAAGAGAGAGAAAGAGTGGGGACGTGGCACAGTTCCTCTGTGCGTGCTTCCTCTTCTCTCTCTCTCTCTCTCTCTCTCTCTCGCAGATCGGCTTTTGGTCGTGCCGATAGACGACGGCTCTCTCCGGCGAGTATTTGAAACTGCTCTCAGCCGTTGGATCCGCCGCATCTTCACATTGCCTCGTTTCAATCACTCTGAAACCCTAGTGTTGGTCTGGTGAGTCCTCGTTACAATCCTTCGCTGTTGAATCTGTCTCATGTGTTTCGCCTGTACATAAACATTTGGATTCTAGAATCATCGCTGTTGCTTTTGATTTTTCCTTTTTATTCGATAATTTTGCTGTAGATATGAAGTATCTCCTACTTGAATGTTTATTCAATCTCTCGCCTTTAGCATTTCCACGACTATACAGCGAAAACTGGAATTAGGTTCAGTATTTGAGTCAACCTCTTATTCTCTTTGGCTTTTACTATGATTTGTTCTTTCAGGGATTGATTAGGAGGATAATGGTTGTCACTACTGCTGCATAAATCCTGGAGATTTTGTCAGACATAGTGTAGTCATTACAATAGCTACCTTAAAGGATTATGGGGTCAGTTTGCTGTGTGGCTACGAGTGCGAGGGACAGAGATCTTCCTAGTAGACCTGGAAGTGGAGCTATTCATAATCCAGTGTGCTCACCTCCTTGGAGTTTTCGACGGGACAACAGGAGACGTGTGGCTGATGAGATCGAAGATGCACCGTATCATAACTCTTATGTTGGGAGCAGGGTTAATAGGATGAATAAGATGTCGTTAGGCTTAGAGAGAGGACCTCGATCTGAAAGAGGAAGCTTTCCTGGGAACTTAGCAACTCCTGCCTCTCAGAATTCTGCAAACTCAGAAATAGGCACAACTTCGATGATTTTGCCTCCTCTATTGGGCACAAGTTCCATGATTCAGTCTGGTTCAGGTAATTTCGCCCAAAACAATTTGTGGAGCTTTGATGAAAATGCAGGGCTTTGGGATTTCTTCGTTTTGGGAAGCTTAATTCAGTGATAGATTACACTGTTATTTGTGTCAATTAGAATACCTTCTTTGGATATTTCCCGTCTACTCGATGCTGTCAAAGAGGTAAGATAAAGAGAGAGCAAATCTGTAGGGGTTAAAGATGTAGGTGCCTGATAGTTTCTGGTTAGAGGTCTAATTTGGTAGCATTGTTGTGTAGTTTTTGGTATCAGATTAGCTTTTTTTTCACTGTAATGAATTATTCTTGCTTGCTACACCATTTGCTGTCTCTTATTCATTTATATTCTTTGGGCAGATGTATCCTCGGCAAGCCCTGTTTGTGTTCAGGTGAGAAAATTTACTTTGTGGGTTGTTCTTTTGCATGCGTGTTTCCCTTTGGAGACTCTGTTTTCTATCCTTCAGTGTGTCTTGACTCCTTTTGTCTTTCATTTCTCAGGTGAAGAATTTAGTGGACTCACCAGATATTGTTTCAGCAGGTTTACCCAAGCCTTCAAGTTTCAGCTCCGCCTGCGATCTTCCATCAGCTCACACACATCTGCTTCCTCCCAGATCATCTCTATCTAGACGAGCTCGAGGGTCACCTGGGCAGCAGTTGTTTAGGCAGGTTTCCGATAGTCCAACTTTGGGATTGAAATCTCCTAATAATAATTCAACATCTGAAGGAAGGTCATCCTTTGTGCTTTCGACCTGTAGCAATGACTTTGCCACTGGGTCCCATTTTGCTTCTTCTGAAGGTGGCTGGTCCATGAACGCCTTTTGTGAGCTTGTGGCTCAATCTCAAAGGGAGAGATGGTCATTTGATAGTGAACACTTAGGTTCTGGACGACGGAGACTAAGTGGGTGTGGTAGTAGCAGATTCTCGTGCTCCCCTTCTGTAGATCAGCAGATTTGTGGGAACTGCTCAAAGCCTTTAACTGAGAGGTCTTCAATTGCCAGATTTGACCTTCCAATTGCTGCTGTTCTATCATGTGGCCATGTTTACCATGCGGAATGCTTAGAGACCATAACAAGTGAGACAGAAAAGTATGATCCTCCATGTCCCATATGCGCAATTGGGGAGAAACATGTTGCTAAAATATCAAAGAAAGCCCTAAAGGCTGAGGCAGAATTGAAGGCAAGGAACTACAAAAGATGTAAAAACCGTGTGATAGATAGTTACGTTGGTAGCGAATGTAACGAACTCCAGAAAATGGAAAAAGGAGAAGGAAAAGCTCGGAAGATGGATCCTTGTTTGAGTACGAAAGGCTCATCGTCTAAGTCTTTTTTGAAATGGCATTTCGGTTCCAACAGCTCCAAGTGTAGTAAACCCATAGCCAGAGAGTCAACATCGAGGAAAAGTTTTTGGTGTAAACATAGTATTATGAGAAGACTAAGTCATTCTTCTTCAAGCGTTGAGGTAAAAGATCCATACGAGACTCGAAATGTTTGCTTTCGCTCTTAAAAACAAGGTCGAATTCCTCAACCGCTAAATCTTTCTTTCCGCATTTCAGGGCCCTAGCCAGAGAACATGACAACATCTCATCCATAAGTAAGAGGTCTGGCTTTGGATTAGAGAGAAGCTGCCTTAAGCGTTTTTGACCCCTCTTTTGTTTTTTATCCTGTGTTTCATTGTAACTTGGGGATAATGTATACCAATGAAACAAACTAGTCATTTTGGAGAATGCAGAAGAAAAAACAGGATACGCTAAATCTGTCGCTAATTCTCCAAAGTAAACATGAGATAGATTCTGCTCAGCTATTTTGTCCTGTCCTCTGCTCAAAAAGGGTTGTCCATCATCTCGACTATGCTTCGCAATCCCGACTTATACGAAGGATGTAGCAATTTCACTCCTAGTTTATCCTTCATGTGTTTGTTACTGACTCGTTTTTCACCTCTCAATGAACTTTCCTCCTGGGATTCATAAAGAAATGGTTTTATTTCGACATTCCCTGGCCAACGTTTTTCAATCAACTCCATGGCATATTCAAACACTTCTTCTCTTGGTGCTGGATCATCATCTACAACGTTGTAGATCTCCCTGTGATAATGGTTGAATCATCAGCCTCAAAAAGAATGGTCATACTTGATCTCACAAACTGAACATGAAGAAGGATATTCGTATACATCACCTTGATGATGGCTTTTCAATGGCAGCTTGAAGAGCTTGGCATATATCTTCAACATGGACTCTCGACGTGAATTTCCGGGACGCTCTTCTCTTTTGATCTTCAGACAAACGCTCCCGCTTAATCAAGGTATCAATCGCACTGAAACAAGAAACATTACTTTTGAGAATCCAGTCTTAAAGTCTGTTTATTTTACAAGCTCAGGAAAAAGCTGTAAACAACCTTCGACCAGGTCCATAGATACCTCCAAGTCGAAGGATTTGAGTAGAGACCCCAAGATCACGACCCAGGCTTAACCATCCTTCCTCTGCAGCTAACCTCAATTTGGCTGGTTGAGTTTTAGGATTTGGGGGATCACTGCAATGGAACCACCTTGTAAGTCACCATCTTAAGCTTTATTATGACCAAAAGAGACACAATTTGGTAAAAATAAAAAAAACTTACTCCTCATTGACCCATGCACCACCATAATCTCCATACACACCTGCAAGAGAATCAACATAAAAATACATCATCTTTGACCACAAGAAGAAGAGATACTGAGGTTCCACCAAGCATTGATGTAATGAAGAAAAGAAAAAGGAATCATACCTGTCGATGAGAGATAACAAAGCCATCGAAGATTTCCACTCGAAAGCTTGTCCCTAACAAGTTCTACATTCCGCAACATCTTTCAGAAATGATCAAAGATTAGTTTTTTTTTCTTTGTCTTGTCAGTTAGGCATAGATATCAAACATGAAACCACGATGAAGAAAGCAAATCTTAGCCTACCGGATCACCAATGTCTGCTAAAGGTGGAATCGAAACGAGTAGGTGAGTGTAATCTTTCACTGTATCTAGTAAGCTCCATCTGATTAGCACAAGGAAACAAAAAAGGGTTTTCAAGAATCAGATTCAGAGATTACCACTAGTGTGCTGATGAAAACCCTTACTCAGGTGAATCTGCAGAGAATAGATGAAGATAAATTCCTCTCTTTTCCCATTCTTTCTTCTTAGAATCACTCCTGCAAGTCCCTGAAACCAACCTAAAACCTCACCATTAGGCAATATCTATCTTCTTTCAATAACAATGATCGGATTTGATATCATTATATGAACCTATCCAAGACTAAGATCCGTAATATCGTATTTGATTATGAGGAGAGAAATTGATATCAGACCAGTTAGCGTCTTTGAGTTGTTGCGCGAAAAAACCTCCGACGAAACCTATCCCGAGAATGAACACACTGTTCCGGGATTCTGAATCTGGTTCACCGGACCGAGAATCGCCGATCGCTGACAATGGTCGGAATACGGAAACTCTCCTACGATAAGTAAAACTCAGTGGTATAGGAGCAAAACGGAGAGGAATCTCCGGGAACAACCTTGGCGACTGAAAAACCGCCATTGAAACCGGAGGACTGATAGTCTCTCGGAGGACTTTCGTTCGATTAGCAAGGAAGGTCCGAGTAAATTAAAATAAAATGAGACTGAGTGGCGTTTTGTTTCCAGAAACTAGAACACCATGCCGTTTCTAAAGTTCAGTAATGTAGTACATAGAAGAGAATCTTCTTGAAACCTATCTCAAAAGTCAATAGTAGCAAAGATGATTATCAAAGATCAACACTTGCAAGTATTCTTTATACCACCCACCGTGAATTTTATACAAACATTATCAATATTTGGCTTACAAGTGAACTATACACAAATGTAACCTACACATCTACTTTATATGCCACAAATATGGGTTTAATGTAATGTATCATATCCCTAGCTATAAAAAATGCAAAAAGCACATTTCTTGCGCTTCAAGAATCATGTCCCCTGTGCCAAGAACCATAACATCAAACAACAAAGTCGTGTAAGTGATGGGAGTTTGAGAATCTGCTGTCTTGCTGGTTGCTTCCGCCTATGTAACGGTAATCATCGATACCAAACCCGTGATAGTTCATCAGATTATCGTAATCCGCAGACCGGTTCACCTGTTGTTGTTGTTGTTGTGGCTCATCATCATTGCGTGAAACGCGGTCCGGTTTAGCTTCTGATGAGAAGACAATGTTTGTTGTGTCTGCAGATGAATAAGTGAGGTTATTGTTGTTGTTTTCCTGCTGCTGATGCGAAGATGAGTCTTCTTGGTTTGTGCTATTTGGTTCTTGAGAAGACTTGGAGATTAGTAACTCAGAGTCATCACCAAACTCTTCTTTATACATCTCTTCAATCATCGGTTTCCATAGACGAACTCTCGCGTTTATGAACCAATTAGCAACCTAATTACAGTGCAGAGAAACCAGAGTGACTCAGGCAGAACACATAAAGATTGCAACTTTAAGGGAAAGACAAAAAGTTTGATTTACCTGGTTTCTCGACAATCCTGTCTGTTTCGCAAGCATGATTTTCTCAGATTCTTTCGGGTATCTACAAAACAAAAACCAGAAGAAAACATAAAGTTTCTTGGTTTGTCCATCATGGGATTTGACAAAGGTTGTGACTTGTGAGAGAAGAGAACACATACGGATGAAGGAAATGTTCAAAGAGCCAAGCGCGGAGAACAGAGACAGAATTTTCAGGGAGACCTCTTTGAGGTCTCCAAGCGGGTCGAACCATTCCAAGCTGTTGATGCAAAGCTCTTTGCTGTCTCAAACGTTGATCTAAATACCTGAGCCTTGGTATTCTCTCTCCTTGTTGCTCATCCAACGATTCTCCTCCTCTCTCTCCAAGTTTTTCTCTAATAATCTGAATTTGTTCCTTTATCGAGTCGCGTAGAGAGCGGAAATGGCAAGAGATTCTGTTGAGAGCGACTGATGTGTACGCCTTAGCTGATCCAAGTCCTGCTACTATCTCAAATGATGAAGCCAATGCTTCCATTTGATGATAATACTGGTTATATCTTTTATCTACCTGCAATCATTAACACATCCACAACAAGCAAAGATCCTTCATCATCTCTCTTAATCCTGGTTTAAACCGATCCAATATCGAACTGAAATAACCAATCGAATAAGCGAAATCAAAGAGGACATAAACCGATTCAATTGACGAACTAGTTTTTAAGAGATGTGAGTTAGTTAAATAACTACCTCATCAACCATTAACAAAAGCTTGCTTTTCTTTTTCTGAAGCTCCTCACGTTCATTTGTAGATAACTCTGATTTCGCATTCGAATCACTCGATAACTCGCCACCGTCTCCTCCTCCTTTTGTTTCCTTGGAACCATTGTTAAAGTCTTCAACTTTCTTCTTCTTCCTCATCTGGATTAGCTCTTTCTTGACACTAACCACTTCATCGAGCAAATTCTGAGCCGGTTTAAGATACCGAGAACGCAAAACACTGCTCATAAACCCTCCTGATGTTTCATTATACCGGTAATTGTTGTAGAGTCCAACTCCACCATTACCACCATAACGCGAGGAAGGATCAGATTGACCCAACAACAACATCTCTTTATTCTTCATACTAATCTCATCCACATGAAACTGTGACGTTTCCTTCACTGAGATTGAAGGATTTTGAGTAAAACCCAATTGGTACTGATGATAGTTAAACGAAGGAACAGAGATCTGAGTTCCGAGACTTAGAGACAGTCCTTGACCATCGTGAAAGCTTAAGTCACTGCTCGAAACGGCACCGTTTCCTGTAACGTCTCCGGTGTTTGGTGGAATGAAAACCATCTCGTTTCGAACGTTATCTCCGCCGGAGACGGCGAAAGAAGCGCCGGCGGAGGAAGAAGAAGCTTGTTGTTGTTGTTGTAGTTGATGGTTGAGATAGATTGGTTCTTGCTGGTAACAACCGACATTACTCGGGTAATAAACCGCCATGTTTTTTTTTTCTCGTTTAATTAGTGAATTTGTGTTTACAAGTGAGTTCTTAATCGGAAAATGAGATCCTGCAACAAAAAGAGAAAGAGTCGTGTAAGGTGGAATTTGTTTTAAAGTCTGTGGAGAAAATTTGAGAGAGAGAGAGAGAGGTTAAAACATCGTAATCATTTTACACCAAACAATTTTTATCATCAACAGTTTCGAAAGCAACAAACAAAGAAGAAAAGAAAATTCTTCGGACCAAAATTTTCAGAGGATTGAAGTCAAATTGTGGAAAAAGCAAATGTTTTTCTTCAAGAACTGGAAAAACCCAGAAAACCCAATTCAGGAATTATCCCGATTCATCGAGATTTAAAAAAACCCTAATTCGTAGATGATGAAAAAAAAAGCAGAGTAATAAGAAGTTGTGTAGCTCAAACTCAGTGACTCAAAAGGAAGAGAAGATTCAATTATTACATAAATACGTAAAGTGTTTTTGATGATTTCATCATCTCCATATGAGAATTTCCAAACAGAAAGAGAACCAAAAAAAAGAAAGTAAACAAAAATATAAGTAAAGATCAATAATAGAGAGAATCAAGAATCTAAGAACTTGGATTAAAAGTTAAAGAGGAAAGTACCTTGAGGGAGAGAATCAAACTTAAAAAAAAAAAAAAAACCTAGAGATTGTGAATGGATGTGGCTGAATCAGGAAACACACAGAAGAGAAGAGTTTCGAACAGTCGAAGACAAGAAAAGATCTTGAAGACCCAATCCCGAGAAAGAGAGAGAGAGAAAGAAGAGAGACGATTAATAATTGCGAATTTTAAGATAAACAAATTTTTTACACTCCACAAGAACAAAAACCAACCCATCTTATCATTGGGACATTAGACACCAACCAAATTTTTAAAATTTAAATTTTTTTAGTATTATTATTATGCAATATCAACCATAAAATAATGACAGTATTGGAAAATTTTGACAACCGCTACCTGTAATTTTTAAATATTTTTCTGGCAGAAGCTTCTGTATCATATGCTTCGAATATAAATATTTAAATAAATTTTTTTTCAGTGTGTGCCAACCATTCCTAGATAAACACGTGAGAGCATAAAAGTCACAAAATTTATTAGTATTTTTATTTATTTTTCTGATTAGGGATATAATATTTTCTTTGACGACTTTAGCATCCAAATTTAACGATTCCACCAAAAAATGAATTTTTATCGACTATAAAATAATTGAGTGATGTTGTGTTGTCATTGACTCGACTCATGTTACCACTTTCCGTATTTATATGTTAACTAAGGCAAGGATGGAATGGTAGGTTGAAATGATTCGTATAAAAGTGACAAATCTTATGTTATTCAAACATGGATTTTGAATAGATTTTTAAAATCTAATGTTATTGAATTTGTGATTTTAATTTTTTTTAACTCATCTGTTATTGGAAATATTTTGAGTAGTGAATTTTAGGAGATTTGTTGTGATGTTCAGGTGTTTTGGTGGTGTATTTTAGTTAAAAATATAAAAAAATAAATATCATAATTTTAGATGGGATTTTAGAGTATTTTAGACAAATCACCCAAAATCACTTTAAAACTCAATATAAATCAAATCATTTCAAATCCTTCTAAATACTATATTAAATACCCTCCCCCCACCCTCCCCTTCATTGATTATACGTAGAAACTTGAAATCACAAGAGTGCCCCTGAGAAGCTGGTTTAAGGAAGAAGATAAGACAAGGGTTGGTGTGTGTGTGTCTGTTCAATTGCTTAATTGAGGGATTAAATGACTTAACAACCAGTTGGTGACTCCCTTCTTACTCTTCTGTTATACCCAATTTTTTCCCCTAATGGGCTCTTGTCTTTTATTTATTTATCTTTAGTTATAAAACCTTTTACTTATACCTTGACCCAAAAAAAACTACATACATATAATGTATATATATACGTTTGTGTTTGCATATTCTTTCTTAATGCAACAATACGTGGTTATTCTATTTAGAGCTACACTAGTACTAGTAGTAGTAGTATATTCTTTTCAACGGAAAATAAGAAACCTTTTCTGTAAAAGAAAAACATAAATAAACAAATAATTTGTTGGAGATTCGATTATGAGCAGCCGACACAGAATCATTTGGGAAGAACCATTGTGTTGGAAAAATTATTCATATGTTTGGGTCTTTGAGAGATGGTTATATTGACTTTGTTCCCACGTGGATGTTGATTTATGAATAGATATAGACAGTTAGCTGGTGGTGAGAGATGGATTAAATGTAATGAAGTCTGAGATTATTGATTAATTGTTTTTTTTAATGTTATGATCACGATTTTGTAAAAACGTTTTATAGCTAGTTATGATGAGTTTCTTAAAATAAAAGTATCATTTCGTCTAAGATGACGATGAATCGATTATGCTCAATGAGGAAATGATGTGAGTAGGAAACAAAGACTTTTTTGGTTCGGGGAAAAAAGTTAAAAATTTAATGTTTGCGAATTGTCCAATACTCCTTCCGTTTTAAAATATAAGTTGTTTTGGAGGTTTTTTATGTTTCAAAATATAAATTGTTTTGATAATCCAAAGTATTTTTTAATTTTATTGACTATTCTGTGACCAATAGTATTTTGCAGTCACTTTTTCTATTGGTTAAATTATTTTTATTATATATATAAGATGATATTTTTTTAAAAAAATAGTTTCTTAATATTTGCATTTTTAACCAAAACAATTTTTATTTTGAAATGGAGAGAATATATTAATTAATAAAAATAAAACTTTATACAAGTAATGATAATATCATAGCCACAAGTTATGGGCGTGTAAAATTGTTGGTCCATACCATGACGGATCATCACTACCTTTTTTCATATTCTTTGGATGATCTTGGTCATCCTCACACTCGCATCTGGTCCAACTATAATCGATTTAAATTTCATGGAAAAACTAGTCCAACAAAAAAATGTTAAGTCCATTTAATATTTAACTAGATGTTGATCCAGCTCCATAGATCAAACTTGTTGAAAATGGTATTAAAACTAAAATCTTTTCAGGAAAATAAAACCGAAGCCTAAGTTAAAAGAACTGTTATCTTGGCCAACTAAATTTCAATTGTCTTACAAAATAACATTATACTAATAATTTTCTATAAATCCGAAACTAAATGTGCATTTAGAGCGAAGTGACTGTAACTTGGTTTCCCCCATTTGATAACAACATACAATAAAAACTGGAGTCACACACAGACTATAAATTCGGTTTCAGTTAGGAAGATTTGTGTAATTAATCATGAGTGTAGTTTTAGCAAATAAGCCTTTTAGGCCCATTATCATTTTGAACGTAAAAACCCCGTCAGTCTGCTGAGGGAAAAACGGCAGACACTTCATTCTAAATACTTCAAAACGACGAGAATTCCATAGTATCTGTAAAAGAGTAGCACTTTTCCAGTGAAATCATCATCTTCTTCCTTGTACCAATTTCCCTCTCGATTTCTACTTGGGAAGAGAAGAGATCCTTGGAATCACGGAGATCGATTGTGACTGTGGAAACCCTAGGATGTGAGAGAACGAATGGGGAAGCCGTCGACGAGTGTGTGGGTAACAACGCAGAAGAAGAGATGGCCTCTGATGATTCTCTTGGTTTTATCTGTATCAACTGTTGGAATGATTCTCGTCAGATCTAGCTTTGATTCCTGCAGTGTTAGTGGAAAGCTATGCGGTCGATTCGTTGTGGAGAAGGAAGATAGCAGAATTGACGACGTGAAGATCAGATCGGTTTCGGGATTGATGAATCCTCCTCCTCTCGGTTTCATGAAATCGAAGCTTGTTTTGCTTGTTTCTCACGAACTCTCTCTCTCAGGTGATATTTCTCGATCTTACTTTATCTGGATTCTCTAGGCAAACTCAGGTTTTTTTTTTTTGAAGTTAGTGTGTGTCATTTAGGTGGACCTTTACTGTTAATGGAATTGGCGTTTTTATTGAGAGAAGTTGGTGCTCAAGTTGTTTGGATCACGAATCAGAAACCAGTTGAAGAAGACCAAGTGATCAAGGTTTTGGAACACAAGATGTTGGCTCGAGGAGTTGAGGTTAATAATGACTTCATTAGTGCAACTCCGTAATGATTGTAGTGATCAATCTTCTTATGAATATCTTTCAGGTCATATCAGCAAAGAGTCAGAAAGCCATAGATACAGCTCTCAAGTCTGATTTGGTTGTTTTGAATACTGCTGTTTCTGGGAAATGGCTTGATGCAGTTCTCAAGGATAATGTTCCTCAAGTTCTTCCTAAGATCCTCTGGTGGATTCATGAGATGAGAGGTCACTATTTCAAACCAGAGTTAGTCAAGCACCTCCCTTTTGTTGCAGGCACAATGATTGATTCGCACGCAACAGCTGAATACTGGAAGAACAGAACTCATGATCGCTTAGGGTCTGTTTTCTCTCTCGTGTTTCTTCCTTCTACAGTCAATTATGATATAAGTATCTGTAGACTCTTGCTGACATTTCAGCTGATTCTTCGTATCTCTGTTAGCTTAACAATGTGTACTCTGAACTGTTGTAACACAGGATTAAAATGCCTAAAACTTATGTGGTGCACCTAGGAAATAGCAAGGAGTTGATGGAAGTAGCTGAAGATAGTTTCGCCAAGAGAGTTCTGCGGGAGCAAGTTAGAGAATCTCTTGGAGTGCGGAATGAAGACATACTATTTGGGATTATTAATAGTAAGTCATCGCTTACATTCTTCATATTTGGTTATGTCTTGGTGCTTCGACTATTTGGGATTTGTAGTTTCTTCAAGAACCATATGATTTACTCAATTTGGTTATGTCTTGGTGCTTCTCTTATTGCAGGTGTATCTCGAGGAAAGGGCCAAGACCTTTTCCTCCGAGCCTTTTATGAAAGTCTTCAGATAATCAAAGAGACTAAAAAACTTAAGGTACCTGCAATGCATGCAGTGGTAGTAGGAAGCGACATGAGTGCACAGACGAAATTCGAGACAGAGCTACGCAACTTTGTCCGAGAGAAGAAACTTGAGAAAATTGTCCACTTTGTCAACAAAACAATGAAAGTAGCACCGTATCTAGCAGCCATTGACGTTCTTGTCCAAAACTCCCAAGCCAGAGGAGAATGCTTTGGGAGAATAACAATTGAAGCCATGGCCTTTAAGCTTCCTGTTCTTGGTACTGCAGCAGGAGGAACAATGGAGATTGTAGTGAACAGAACAACTGGTCTATTACACAATATCGGTAAAGACGGCGTCTTACCTCTTGCCCAAAACATCGTGAAGCTGGCGACAAATGTACAGATGAGGATGACAATGGGGAAGAAAGGGTATGAGAGGGTAGAAGAGATGTTTTTGGAACATCATATGTCTCATCGAATAGCTTCTGTGCTTAGAGAAGTATTGCAACACGCTAAAATTCACTCACGAACAAACAATTCGGATCATTTAAACAGAATTTAGCAAGGAAGTGCCAATGTTGCTTCCTTTTATTGTACGCTCTCTTCATGTTTCTGTAGCTTTTCTTATTCATTTTGTCCAAAGAAACAAAATTGACTGGAAAGGAATTTGTTTATTAATTTGCAATGCAAGACTGTGAGATATAGAGTGTAGTTAGCTTAAACAAACCAGAAAAATGTTTCAAATTCTCACACCTTATCATGTTTGAATTCACACCTTATGTCATCTTTTCACAAAAGAAATATTTGCATTAAGGTACTATAGTTAAATCTTGCTAACAGAATATCCAAGAAAATCCATCACCAAATACAAAAGAATAAATAATACTTGGAAACAAAAGAAGACACCACGAGAATGGAGGCTTCTTAAGATTTTGAAGTCCACGTGAGATGCATTGCATTCAAGTCACTCGTGCTCTGGCTTGTTGACTTCAGTGATGTTAAATATAACTTTTTTAGTTTTTCAGTCTTGCTTTTTCCTACTGCCACCGATAAGACCAACATTTGCTTCAGAATCTTGTGCAATTGGGTCCAGAATTTCTTGGAAAGCTCATCTTCCTTGGAAATGTGACGGCCTTCAAGAAATCTTCTTGGAAAGAGAAGATTTTCTCTTTCTTAGTCATCATTGTGGAGATTTTGTTGGGATTGAGAGCTCTATCTGATTCTTATGGAACGAGAGAGAGAGAGAGGGGTCATGATGGGATTGAGAGCTAGGTTTTTATGGAGATAGAGAGACTTAATAAGATAAATGTTGTAGAGACCGTTTTAACACATGAATATATATGTACACCATTTGTACATTTAGGTTTGCTTATTGTGTCTCCCAATTAGTTTATCTCTCTTTTCAAAATCATGTTTCCATCAAATGATCACTGGGAAATGCATGGTTTTTAAAATATATAAAATGAAATAAGTAATAAAGGCTTTAGGCGTCAAATATATTTAGGTATATCATTTCATGAAGTATCTATGTAGACTAGCGAATGAGACAGAAGTGGATGATATAGGTAGCATGTTCATTTCATGAAAGATCTTGTATATTTTTTATTATTTTTAATACTTTTAATCTAATAAATGAAATGTTGTTTATAATTTTATCATATTGAACTGTTAATCAAATAAGAGAAATTTATTGTTTTTTAAAATTTATTTAATAATTAAGCTTGATATTTGTAAATTGTTATTCGTAAACTGAAAATCTTAAAAATTTAAAGTTTGAATACCTAACCGAAATTCAGATTGAATATATTAACAAAAATGTAAATCATTTAAGCACATTTGTTTATTTATCATTCTCAATAGGGTCGATCCAACCATATAAGGTCAATAGTACCATTTTATTGCACAATATATATTTTCAAAAGATCTTGAAACAAGCCTTGTTGAAGTAAGACTTATTGTTGCCAAGCCAATGTTGCATATGAACTCCAATGGCGTCCAAGTAAGAGCTACTCCTTCCATGTAACCCTAACACTTTTCCTTGTGTTGTAGTCGAAGTGAAAAAGGTCCCGGTTTCTTCACCGTATGGACCGTACTTGCCTCGACTCGTGTAGAAACTCAAAGATTTGATAACATTAGATTTCTCAGAAATGTTCAGAGGTCCGTAGTACCCAGAAATGCAAGTGAGCATTTCATTTGGGTACTCCAATTTAATCTGCAAAGTGAGATTTGGCCATGGTATTTAGAAATGGATGTGATCTATCAAAGAAATTAAAACATTGACTATATATATGAAAGAAGATTTGATTGTTGTTTACCCTGTGTGTTGCGACTCCATTGTTACTACCACCATGTTTAACGGACCAAACAGATTGTCCATTTCTATCGTACTCGACTTGTATTGAAGAGATAGCATCATTTCCTCTTGTTACAAATATCTGCTTGATCCCTGAAAAAACTCCATCATCCCACGGTTTACTTCCATCACCTCCCCACGGTCCAGGTCCACTTGGTGTTGCTTCTTTAACGACTCCATGCTCAACCTATTATAATTATTTAAACTCGATAAATCGCATTAGTCTTTAGTCAATTACAAATAGGCTGGGACGTGGCCTGGCTATGTATATATATAAAAAAAGAAACAATCCCCTACATTATTTAATATAAGTATTCGGTAAATATAATACTTGTTAGTTTTTCTCTAGAAATGGAAGGTCACTAATATCTCATTCTCAACTCGATGTTACTCCATGTCCATGTATCTTCTAATTTTTTTTAAAATTTTTATATCCTTGTATCCAAGTCAACATCCTTGCATTGTAATTCAAATGGTTTTACTATAACTCTATAAGATATCTACGAAACTGAATCCAAACCAAATAAGAAAGATAAAACAAAAGAACCGAAATCTAAACCAAAGTTGTCTTAACCAACCCATAGTTTACTTTTACATTGGCTTAAGACCGAAAACCCTGAAAAACCAAAATATACAAATCTGAAGGTTTACAAGTTACCTCTTCGCCACGGCCATGGCCGTTTGCTGCGAGCACTAGCTTATTAGCCCATGGGGAATTTTCGATTTGGGTAACACCAGAATTATTATGAGGAACAATTGCATTGTAAGGTGATGATGGCTTAAGTGAGCTTATTTTGCATTCCACAACATGAACACCAATGGAATCTAGAAACAAACCCTCTCTTCCAAGGAATCCAACAACTTTACCCTCATCGATTTTATGGGTAAACGAAGGTCCTTGTTCTTCTCCAAAAGGTCCATGCTTTCCTCTGTTGGTGTGGAAAGTCAGTGACTTTATCACATTAGGTCCCATGTACATCAACGGTCCATATGTTCCCGTTACATGTGTTAAAACCTCTGATGGGTAATCAAATACAATCTGCCAATTACGTTTAAACCAAAAAAAAAACAGAGATTGTGAGGTACAGAGTGTATGTAGCTTAAACAAACCAGAATGAGGTTTCTAAAATATACACACCTTATCATGTCTGAACCCTCCCGTGCCACCATGCTTGCTCCCCCACACAGCTTGTCCTCTAAAATCATAACAGATCTTTATCGACACAATCCCGACATTGCGTGACAAATTGATTTGTCTAATGCCAGTATAAATCCCATCGTCAAACATGATACCACCGGTTCCACCCCACGGTCCATATGTTTTCGCACCACCACCTTCAGCTTTTGGCTGCAACTTCTCAGTATCTGTCCCCAGCTGATAACAACAAATTTGATATTGTTTTTTGTCAAGATAACCGGTATAAATTCAAAAAAACCTGAATGTTTCTTGAACGTATTAAAAAGAAGTCTTGAAATTACCTTATGTTTGGTGATCTTAGCACCTTTGTAATCTTGGGATTCAGAAGAAGGTAAAGGTGATACTTTCTGTTTGAGGGCAACAATTATATCAAAGCTTTGGCCTACACTTCCTTGAAACACTGAGTACTCGAGTTTCTTATCACCATGAGAGATATTTTGATGTGAGTGCAAAAGCATTTTCGACGAGGGATTATTCTCTTTAGGAATTGGTTGAAGGTGAACACCAATAGCATCCAAAAACCAACCAGACTTCCCATGGAACCCAATAATCTTCGACTCTGATTTTGGCAATGAGAAGTATGTACCAGACTCAACACCAAACGGTCCATAATTTCTGTGGTTACTCTCAAAAGTAAGAGATCGGATACATAGATTTCCCCAGACGTCAAAACTACCATAGGTTCCATGTACTGAAGTTAGATACTCATGTGGGTAATCAAGTTCGACCTGAACAAAACAGAATGATGATCAATTTCTGAAATCTAAGAGGTTTACACTTCCAGGAACAAAAGTGTCTCTTTGTCTTACCTTATCAAATTTCTTGCCTCCCTTTCCTCCACGTTTTTCAGACCAAACCGAGCTACCGTTCTTGTCATACTCAACTTGGATGGAGTCTATACCAGAACCATGGGCTATAATTATTTGCCTTACTGTTGTGTACATTCCATCATCCCAGGCATGACCACTTTGGCCTCCCCATGGGCCAACTGATGCTGGCTTGCCTTCAACACTCTGCAGAAACAACTTCAACTTAATCTCAGAGATTTATGACAGCAATATTAGCTTTTAAGGTTAAACAGAGAAATCTCACAGATTCATAACAGCAAATTTCAATACAGAGAAACTGAAGAATGAAGTGAAACAAAAGATATTGCCAATACCATCCTCAGATTAAGATGGTCTCTAGAGACTCAAAGCAACTGTGGGGAGCTCGAGTAAAGAGATAGTTGACTTCTGCAATACATAGCTTAGACATTTGATGGGAATTTATGATGGATGAAAAAGGTAACGTTAGTGGTTGGGGATTTTCTGAATATATCAAATCAAGTTGCAGAATACACGTTATCACAAGCAAGCAACTAATTCTGGTTTCCACTATCAAGGGAAGTCATGGAAGGAAAAAAGAATCATATTCTTCAAAGAATCAATCTTTCCCAAGATAACGAAAACACTCACTATTGCTTTCCTAAATTGGCCCATGTCATCTGTCCACCCAAAAAAATAGATTTCACGGTACTATTGGAGTTTAGTGGCATTTAAAACTTCAACTAAATTTACTCAGGCAATGCTAAATCAGTAACCTCTTAATACATTATGTGGTTAACTGGTAAAATGACTGCTTAATGCAAGTTAAGTAGTACCTTAGTAGTTTGGTTAATCACTCTACCAATAATCTCTACATGAACAATCTCCATTCTTAAAGTGGTGCAAGCATTGTGTGTCCTCCAACAATATATCACAGTCGTATCTCTTAGAGATGTATTTTGCAGTATTATGGCAATCTCGGCACATCCTAAGATTTTTCAAGATCCTTATCGTCTTAGGTGCACGCGATGAGGAAATTAGGCCAAAAGCCATGGCAAACTTTTCGCTGTGGATTCCACAAATTTCTTCCCTTCCTTCTTCCTCAATCAAAAGGTCTCCATTATATTGGCCACTTCTATCATCCAGCCTACATAACTTCTCCACCCAGGGATACAGGACATCAGTACATAATTTCGACTGATCACCTGTCGTGAATGTGTGAATCAAACTTCTGACTTCAATCCAACTTTGCCCAAGAGGTTTCTTCAGCAAGTTATCTTTCCTCGGCTTCTTTCCTTCTAAAGATCTCCCAAGTTTTGCACCTAATGCATAGATCTGCGAAACCACATTTTCAGTGACTGGATTTTCAGGTTCAAAGGAGAACATGTGCTCTGCTGCATGGATTGCCAAGTCAATGTCACCATGAATCCTGCAGCCAGTTAAGAAGCTTTCCCAGACAGGTGGCTCTGATTGAACATTCATCTCCTGGATAAACTGCACAGCTTCTTCAAGTCTGTCAGATCGTCCGTACAAAGATATCATAGCACAACAATGTTCCAGAGCAGGAATAATATGGTAATCATTCGCTATGCTGGAGAAGACTTTCTTTCCTTCGTCTACATTTCCCGTTAGACCATGTGCAAGGATGATACTCGCAAGAGTTCCCCTATTTGGCTTAATCCCCTGTGTCTTCATTTGATCAAAAAGATCAAGAGCTGGACCATAGCTACCATGTAAAACATAACCGCCAATCAGCGAGTTCCAAGTTATGATGTCTTTGGTTTCCATACCCTTGAATATGGTAGTTGCGTATCCAATATCTCCTGACTTCGCATAAGTATCTGTTAAAGCGTTTTTAACAGCATGAACAACATCTAGGTTTCTCCGCAATACACAACCGTGTATCTCTCTTACCATTTTGGTCGCAAGAAGATTAGCACAAGCGGGTAAGAGACTTAGTATGGTAACTGAATTTGGCGTGAAGCGAGAAAACTGCATTTTCCGAAATAATTCCAAGGCCTCGTCCTTTTTTCCATTTTGTATGTAGCCCGCAATTATTAGGTTCCATGATGCAGTATTCCGCTGAACTTTCCCATCCTTTTCCATCCTCTGAAATAGATCCATAGCCTCAGCCTCGTCTCCATTCTTGATATATCCTGAGATCATCGTGTTCCATGTGATAATATTTGGTTTTACGCTTGCCTCTTGCATGCTTGTAAACAATTCATAAGCCTTCCCACAATATTCTGCTTGGCAATACCCTGTTATCATTGAGTTCCAAGTATATAAATCCTTATTTTTCATCGAATCAAAAACTTTTCTAGCATCTTCCAGTTTCCCACACTTTGAATACATATCAACCAGAGAATTTCCCACAAGCACATCATCCATAAAACCCATCTTCACAGCAATAGAGTGAACTTCTGATCCCAGGTTCAGAACTTTCAAACACGAACAAGCAGACACCGCACTCATAATAGTAACTCCATTCGGTACTACACTCGCTAAAAACATCTTCCTAAACATATCTAATGCCTGAAATCTCTTCCCATTATGAATCAAGCCTGAAATCATAGCTGTCCACGTAAACACATCAGCAGTAATACCAAAACCCTCCATCTTCTGCATCAAATCCATTGCAGCATCGCATTTTCCTAGCTGGTTATAACCCCCAATCAATATGTTCCAAGTAACTAACCCTGGAGAAATCCCTTCTTTCTCCATCTCTTCGACCAATCCTACAGCTTCTTCATGTTTCCCATTTTGGCTGTAAGCTACTAGTACTGAGTTCCAAGCAACCACATCTCTCTCCTTCATGCGTCTAAAAAACTTCGTAGCTAAACTCAATTCACCACATTTCGCATACACAGCTAAAATCGAGTTGCTAACACGAAGACAAGAAGTCATCCCGAGTTTAATGACCAGCGAATGAATCAGCTTCCCAGTCTCAACATCTCCACAATTCGCACATCCCTGTAATATCTTAGGGAACAAGAAATCATCAGGCAAAACTCCGTCTTCCATCATCAAACGAAAGAGCTTAGCGACTTCTCTCCACCGATTTTCCCTCGAGTAAGCACCAATCATAGCAGACCACGTGTAGAGGTTTCTCTCGCGCATTGAATCAAACACCTTACGGGCATAAACAAGACACCCGCATTTCGCATACATACTCAACAGCTTAGTCTCCACAAAGACGTCAGGTTCGGGAAACAGACCGAACCGAGCATGAAGGATACGACCCATATGAATAGAACCAGAATCAATGCACGATTCCAACAATTTGAGGTAAGTGCTTCGTTTTACCGTGGATCCTTGTTGAAACATCGAGTCCAGAGCTTTCTCAGCTTCGAGCAGACTTCCATGTCTACACAAGTAATCCAATTGTTGCTCGTCGGGAATGATAATGGGTTCTCTCTTCTTGATGAAAAATAGATTTTTCCTTCTGGATTTCGGATTAACTTCAGGCGAACTCTCCACTTTTGCTGGAATCTGATAATTCAAACAAGTTTTGGGGAATGATGGTATGAAAAGCTTCTCCATTGTCTAAGAAATGCTGTTATTAGCTTGAACGGCTCTTTGAGTAATCTTCTTCTTCTTCTTCTTCCTCCTCTTTGGTTTGCAGAGATTTTACAGATTACAGAGTATGCATGCACAGCGAAGAAGAAGAAGAAGAAGATAAGGAAGAAGAACACATAGTGGATCCTTTAAGCAAAAACAATGAAACGTTTCGTGATAAGAATTTCAACTTCCAATAAAATCCTGCCACGTGGCACAAAAGTGCTCGCACAAAAATTTATCCAAGTTTTTCAGCACAGAGATCAGAGTTTACAGCTTTGTAATTCAGATATTCAAATTATA